>JAODTK010000449.1:0-13396 GCA_026419785.1 Sclerodactyla briareus
ACGTTACCTGGCGACCTTGTAGTGACTGCAGGCTCCGATCTCCCGGACGGAACTGACGCATTCGCCCAATGTCTCTCGTCCTTCTGCAGTGCCACCGCAGACTGACTTAACTCGATAACACCTGCGAAGAAACTCCTGTTTCCTGGACGATGCCCACGAAGCACCGCTGTTGCTCTTCCGCTTACGACACACCACAGCTGCGTCTCCAGAGTCCCAGTTGTTATCAAGGCCAAGTCCACTCGCCTTGTAGTAGCACTTGCACGTCTCCCTCGGACCGCAGATAATATAAGACCTGGAAGTATCACGAAACAATTTGTAGGCACAATTATGTTAACATATATTGATAATATACCAAATTTATCACAGCGTCGTAGTCCAGTCACGACTACTGGTAAGCATTTACAAACAGCAATGAACAACTCCAGATATTGATGCGTTATTATTATTGCGTTCATTCAGATTGGCCATGGGACAACATCCGTGACCAAGAGAGAACAATGTTTACTAACCATATGTAAGTATCTCCGCAACTACCTGCAAGTAGGTTCATCATGTGATTAGATCCCATTCTTTGAATGAGTTTCAAATTTTCACATGAATACCTCTAGACACCATTACCCCTGTCAACGGAATTATGTATTTAGGGGGCTTTGCATGTGAACTACATCCCTATTGTTCTTATATTTTTTCACTAAACTGAACGAAACTAACTACTCGTTTAGGCTCTCTACAATAACAGATCACTTCTTCCGTCTGATTGATCGATGACCTAATGGTATTATTTAGGCAGTAGTATAGTTATCACTATAAAATGCTCTACGATCCACGACAAAATATCTCACGCGCGCGCCACAAAAACCTCGCTGAGGCGAAAAAAACCATCGCCCGCCGGTGTGCAAGGTCCTCCACCTTTTTATCGCGTGGCGCGTCGCGCTCCGGTGTGAAAGCGCCTTAACATAACCAAGAAGTGGTGGGATTTTATTGCGAAGAGCACAATTTTCCCCTTTTGTCGCTTGTCGGCGGTCGAATAGATGATCGGCAGAATTTTTGAATGCCAAGAATTGTGTAACTTCAAAGCAATTCGAAGTTGTGTCTTTCTCAGTACTTGCAGGAGGCGTGAAATAGTGTTTATCGACTATTTTAAAGTCAACCACAACGTTTACAGCCTTTTCTCTGGTCGTGAAGACATCACCGCAAAGGGGGGGGGGGTGGACCCAGATCAACCGTTTTTAACTGACATTCTGAACTTCATTCCTACAAAATTTCTCACGATGCTTCTGCCTAAGCACACTCAATCATGGGAGCACATGCATGAACTGCACTAGCTGCATCCACCCGCCGCTTTCCATCGCCCCGCGAGGAGCCTCCTCCCAGCAACCGACCAGCTGGCCGGTCCCTCCCTAACTCGCGCTGCGCCAACCATTAGCTACTTGGACGCCCCGACGGACGGCCCTAACCAATGGGTATCGGGAGACAGAACACGTGGACGGGATCGTCCACTAGGAGGCGCGTCATATGTCCAAAGAAGCGCAATTGACGTCCGAATCAGGAAGCTGACCTCACCATTCCCTCCTACCCTTTCGTTGGACACCCAGTCTCAAAGCATCTGTATCCAAGAATACGGCGGGTGTATATAACCTCAGCCCAACAGTGAGCGTTCACGCACACTGTGGAATACAGGAAGACGGAAGCATAATGAGCTGAAAACACGGAGCTTGGTTACTCTGCTCAGAACAAGCATGTAAATATAATGCCTAGGCTCTACCTGTGTACCCTCCTACTTCCCTCACTGACCTACAATACATCATTGCCTTGGTGTTAGATCGACATTATAACCCCCCCCCCCCATAACTGATTTCGCGTTGCCTTCTTCACTTCTTTTCCCGCCTCTTTCTCTACATAGGGGTGTGGCATTAAGTTCCCGTCAGACGTCACGCTGTGGAATCGACCCCTCTGTGAACTTCCCTTCTACCCTGCCCCTCTCAAACGCCATGCCACAACACCCCCTCCCGCGGCTATTCCACTATCAACGCACGCCTTCCTTTACATGTCACATGATACTTGGTGGCGCCGACGCAACAGAACCTCCCCATTACCTCAACGGTCCGCTACATCTTAGGGGAGGGCATCATGGATTCGAACTAAATAATGTTCCGTAGGTCCCATGCCTGGCGGCAAATAGGGCTGAGAACTCATTGGATGTCAATGTCCCTTCCCCGGATACTCACTACCCTACATTTCTCAAACAAAAGAACAAGAGGAAAAAGAACCCTGATTTTATCACTAGACCCCTTTTCACGCTAAACTTCCCCTACTAGCCTGTTTTGGCATTCCATAATCTTTGCAGAATTGCGCAAGTTTATCACTGCTTGCGCAAATTCATCGCCATCCGATAATTATTGTACATAAAAGTTAAAAATATTTTCAACTTGACGTTTGATAATATTAACGTATCGTAACGTATCGCACAGGTGTGAACACTCCTTTGAAAATAACACTTTTTAGCTCGACGTCCGATAAAATTAACGTATCGTATCGCACAAACTTGTGCACAGCCCTTTTATGCTCCGCGCAAGAGTGTATTTGAGCCTAGACATTATATGCCAATACCTTTGCCATCTGTGGGAAAGATGGACTGTTCGCTCCTGAAAAGGCGAAATCAATTTTACCTAAAGAAAAGCAAATTTAAGCCTTGACTATAATTGACCTACCTTCCGTTTTATGTCTAATCTATGGGTCTTCCTCTGATTGGACCAATGAATTTGTTTCGTCCAATATTTTCGTGCAAGTTTTCGTAAGTAAAAACAGTCACTGAATTTACTAACTCCTCAGAGCTGGGTTTTCCCACCAATCCTCTTAATTTCTGGGGGGGGACTGTGAAGACTTTTAGTGTCCTTAAGCGCTTGGGAGACCGTATACGGTATAAAGCGCTATATTAACACGTACATCATCATTATTATTATTTTTATTATATTTATATTATTATTATTATTATTATTATTATTATTATTATTATATTCAGGCAAGAGCCAAGTGAACACTTATATGAAACCCTGGGATATCAATCATCATGTTTATAATGAATAGAATGGCCCAAGTATTGATCAGCTGGTACCACAAATTTAATAAGTTACTCAGAAATGCTATCAGTACCGTTAACTGAGTATATATTATGTCACTGTATCAAATGCTTTGATAAAGTCCAAAAACACACCTAGGAATCTCCATTATTATTAATGGCAAATTTATAAAATTTGTTCGTTACATCTATAGGACATTTCCGTGGAGTGCCCTGGACGTATTGGCATTCACTAAAATGCTGTGAATCTCAAGAAAAATTCAGACGATGGACTAAGTCTCACCAGCAAAAAGCAGTTTTGACAAACATGGGAGGATAGAAATTGGGTCGATAATTACATTGCATCTGTGGTACCCTTCTTGTAAACTGGAATTACTTTGCAATTTTCAGGTTCGTCTGGAAAAATGCCAGACTGACCGTAAAGAATCGTTCAAAATATGTTGAGGGTTTTTAGGATCGATGGCATGACTTGGAGTTCTACACTGGACCTAATATCATTTGGACATGGCGCCTTACTTGGATTTAGCGATTGAGAAGCAATGCTCGCGATTGCGTCCTCTGTGGTAGGAAACAGAAAGACTGACCCAGGGTTTCTTTGGACCATATGGTCGGCGCAGTTGAGGGTTAGGAATTTGCTCAGCTAGAGATGGTCAATATCTATGAAGTATTGTAAAGTGACTTACAACAGCTATGTATATGTAATCGACGATTATTGTTTTATAATTTTCCGGTAGTTGATTATGTTTTTCGTTCTACCTAATACTATTGATGACGTTCCATGTACTTTTTACACCCTTTCTATATCATGGAAAATTAAAAAATAAATTTTCTTTGGATATACGTAGTAACGTAATAGTTTTTACGATGTGACGAATACATAGCTTTCTCTCGTTTTTTATATATTATTTTTTGTCTTGATTGCGTTTAGAATGCCAGAGGTGATATATGGTGGATTTTACTCTGCTGATTTCCCCTCCTCTGACGTAGGGAACATTAATCGTAGATCCGCTGAGTGTGGTGATGAAATTATAAGAAATATTCGTGTCAGTTTTCAGTACATACCTGATCATATACTGCCTGAAATGCATTCCCAAATTAAGGGCATTCTCATTGGAAACGTTCCGAGCAGGTCTGTGAGGTGGCTTTGACGAATCCCCTAAAAATGTATTGTTGAGAAAAAATGGAAAATGATCACTAAGATCGGTGATAAGCAAAATATTATAGGGATTAACGAAACGATCGGTTTTGATACACGGGTTGGGTCATCATCTAGATGAATACGACGGATCCTAAATTTGGGAAGTCAAAATAAGAAAATTAATGTTGTAATCACAAGCATACTACAGTATTTTTTCTCATCATGATCTCCGAAAGTATTTCTGAGATGTAGTCATAAATGTTATAAAGCTTCCTAATGGGGCGGTATAACACACCAGAAGATTAGGCATTGTTATTTCAATTAAATAATAATCAAATATACTCATTAAGCCTAAGTGACTGACCCGAACCCTGCACCCCCCCCCCCCCCCCTCCCCAAGTCCGTATAGAATGAATACATGTATATTTGTTCCAGTAAACAGGAAATCATTTAAAAAAATATTTTGGCAAATTCGAGCTTGGGATGGGTGAACATTGGTCAACAATGACTAGTCCAGGAGTCCAAATATCACAGCAAGAGTTCTACATAGAAAAACCGCTGGAGCCACCAATGGAATTAGCGAGACTTCCACGATCTCTCTCTGGAAGAACTTCTGGAAGCAAGTGAAAGGAGAAAAGAAATCTCATTCCATTCACCAATCATTTGAATTGGAATTTTACCTGCTTTCACCTGCTTTCATGCGTCATTGGGGACTCGCAAGCTAATAATCATCAAAAACAAATATACAACAGCAACGTTGAACGAAAGTCGGCAGCCCTTTCTAATTTTGTGTGATTAAAATTGAATCGTTGTACGGACTGTAACACGTTCTTACAAAGCTCATAACCTAAAAAAAAAAAATACTCACCTATCACAATTTGTTGTTAACTGGGAACATCCGTGGCTTCTCGGCCATTTCCAGTCGAAAGCAATAATCAGATTATCGAACGAGCGTCTCATCGGATGATAGGTCGCAAATCAAATTATGAAAATAATTTGATTTCGAATCAACCCAATTGGTGGCAGTCTTGTCCAAGTCGTATCTTTGTAATAGTTATGATTGTATTAGTTGCAGGTCAGCCGCATTTGCGATGATTATCAGACATTGCAAATGCTGTCTTGATACCCAAGGTTTGATAATATGTGGTTACATTCGGAAGTAACTTAGTAACAAAGTAACCTATGAGATACAGTAATATGCAATGATCCGAACATGGTGATGAAATGGGCGTCAACACGTGGGGGACGGGGGGGGTGGACATGTCCCCCACTTTTTGACAATGCTCCATGACTTAACATTGTCAGCACAGTAAAATTTTGAAAATGTGGCCATATCCCTCCACTTTTGAGAGGGTGGTGACGCCATGGATGATGATTTACTGCTATAGTAGCATTGACAAAAAGAACTTATGTAGCTGTTAGCGCATTGGTATCCAACAATAAGTCGAATTCTCGAGTTGCAGGTATTACTCGGTACACGATTTATTTTTTCAAATGGAATGTTTGCATGCCGCCAAACGTACGGTCAATTTCGGCCAGTTCACCGGAAACGAATTGTGTTAGGGGAGTGTCCAGACTCCCTTCTTCAAGCCTGTTCTTTGAGTTATGGGTTACGATGTGGTCACCGCGGGAGAGGAAACCCAAGCCAAGCAGCACAAGGATTTTCGCTGTCATGCCAGGCGTCGCACAGTGTGACCAGGAGGCTTGACAGTAACGGGAAGCGATGCCAGTCTGCGTCGTTAACTGTGATTTATGGCTTGCTTGGTGGGTGAGCGGGATTTTTATGGGACAATTGGACCAATTCAATGCACTAATCTATTGACAACACGGGTAGGAGTCTGGGCTGGCTGAAATCGAGCTTACAGGCTGGCGTCATGTGATGATTGAAAACGGACCCAATTGTTGTCATTGGTGGCATCGGAAATTTATTAACTAGCTGATGCAGTTGTAGACTAATGTCGGGCTGGCTCCAGCATCCCCATATGCGGTGAGTTACCAACATGGGCTAATCCATGACCAGGACACGATTCCTCTGGAGGTGAGACAAGTGTGCAAGCTTGGAACAGTTTGTTCCATATTTTTTTTTCAACGTGATTGAGCGAGCTTCTGCCTCACAGTATGTCATCAAATTATGTGAAATATGATACGGTCGACAAATGGGCTAGAGTACTAACAGTTGATGATAGTCCGCCTGTTACATCAACAACCGGTAAGGTCCAAACAATAGTTATAATTTAAAAAAAATTGTCAAAATACAACCTACATGCAATAATGCAGGGGCATCTTTATTATTGGGATTTGAGATATGGATCGAAACTCTTGAACAAACGGGCGCAGGCCGCCAGGCGTGGATTTCCGGGGGGGGGGGGGGGGGGGCACGGTACCCAACTGGGAATGATGGATTCTCTGTCGTGCGCAAAGACGTCGGGGAACATTGGTAAGGAGAGTTAATTATTTGCTTTCTAAGGATTTTTAATTTTTTTTTAGCTAGGTGTACACAATAAAAAGGACCTTCCTCTAATTGAATCCCTACCCCTCAAACATCTGAATTCTAAATGTTCAATCGAAACGAAATCATCTAACATGGACCCCCTCCCTCGTCTGGAACACGCTCCCCCTCGACCTGACACGGATGGCGCTTTGCCCCGCTAAGCATATTCGGGATATTATATGTATATAATGATTAATATACAATTTAATAGTTCAAATAATCTCAATGAATTTAAGTGAACAAGATGGAGAAAATCACTTCAATATGTTTCTCCAATTCTCCTTTTTGAGTTTAAAATTTCAATGAGACGGCAATAGCTCACTTAACAAAACATTAACTCATGGTGGTAGGTCAAATGACAGTGATTATTATCATGCCATCGTCATACGCCAACAGCCGCTCCGACATGAGAGAACATAGTAGCACTAGCCTCCTAGCCAGGGAGACTACTTGGGGGGTCTCCACTGCGGGATGCGATGCAAGAGGGCGAATCAAATTTCATTAATTTCTTATCCAGGGACTTGAAGCCATGTGTGTGTGAAATAACTGTGGTTAAGCCCATAGTACAAATATGATATAAAATAACCTGGAGATATGAAAGTAAAATATTTACCACGAAGATACCATATCGACTTGTGGTAAAATGTGGTCAAATATAATGGTAAAATGAAGTGAATGCGCAATTAAATTAGGCATGGGTAATAGCATGGTAAAATGTGTTAAGTACCACAATATATTTAACCATAAGCCCAAACTTCCATTACTCCAGATATAATAGCAAAAACCTGAAAGAGGAACTATTTACCACTTGTACCACCATTCTACTGTAGTTATATTTTAGCTGGGGAACTGATCACTGATATTTCGAATCAGGCGGGTTAAAGTAGGGAAGAAAAAGATCTTCCAGAAAGATTGCGCCAACCGACTGGTATAGTCCTACTAAGGTTAAACCAATCAGTGGAACTGTACAAACGGGTAAGAGTAACATCTGTTTGACATAACTTTCCATTCTTTTTGTTCTGAACCGGGACAACGTCAACATAGGCCTGTAAATCGTCTCCGTACGGAGACAGTATGGCTGAATGATATCATGGCACGTAAAATATCTGTCATATCTTGTTTCGTTTTTCCAAGCTTACAAACATCTCAGAATACTTCGAGCGTATGTCCAAAAGATGGAATACGAACACTTTTCTCGTTTGAAGCATGTTTATATAATATATTATAGTGTTCGGCGTTCCGACAGCCAATCCGTTCCCGTGTAAAGCAAGATAATTGATATCGAAATTAGAATTTGAATGAATCGATCAAGCCGCTCGCTGAAAAATTGTCCGTGAAGCGCCGCGTGTCGCGGTTAAGTGATTAGTTCGGAAAGCTGAATCTTATGTCATTTCAGCATATTCGCCAAGCGAGCGTTTTGTATTGTGAGGAGAACCCGTGAAATAAACCTAATCTAATATATTCAGTAGTAAAATAGATATTAGCTATATATAGAAGGGCCACTTAAGACTGTTTAGAAACTGAAAAGTATGGGCAGGTATTTACCACCGGCTATGACGCCCAGGCTTTCATCGTGCAAACGCAGAGTTTTCTACTCCGAGCCTCCGTGCCGCAGGAGAATAGATTATCTCGGTTCCATTCACAATTTACGTTGTCCAGCCAAGTTGGCTCTAATCTATCCCGAAAAAAAGGCTATGCGTCGATGTCCCACTTCACCCAGACCAACTGTCGACATACGACGGGTGCTCATCGTCGTCCCAGTAATCATCACACACGGTACCCCACTGGTCGCGGTTTTATATATTTAAAAGATCCGAAACGGCCATGAAGGCGAGGACCAGTGGCAAGTCGGATTGTCTGGATAGAGAGGAAAAAACAACAAAAAGTGACAGTTTAGAATATGTATGTTGACTTTAGGATGTTATAGTTCGAGACTAGAATTGAAGGCGGGAACCATAAATATCAACGAAAGAAGAAAACACTACGTGTCGACATCGTTATTGAACAAACACGCGAACTTTATCATCACAGCATGCAGAGCACCTGTCACCCACATCTGTAGGGATCGTACCAGACTGTAAAATGTGGACAAAGATATTGGTCTGCAGCAGATCAACACCCATGTACATGGGATTGCAGGAGAACAGAATTACTGTGCTCGACAGAGTGAAGAATTAAGGCACCAACAAGTGAACGCAACCCGACTTGACAAATAATTAACGATTGGATAGAGGAATGACACGAGAGGCGCAATGAAACATAAAATGAGTATTGACTCGAGAGAGTGTAACTATACAGAGGGCGCTCCTGGTAGAAAAAACGGCAGAGCCCGAGGGGTTTTTGTTGCATGTAGCAGCTAAAGGGCGAGGTGCCAAACCTGGATACTGCAACTCTTGTCAGCTGCATATCCTTGGCCAGGTACAGAGGAAATAATCCAATGTTTTTGTAGTACCTCATCATGGGGGTGAAGGTTATATCACGCAACGGTAGTATGCAGATTGCTAACTTCGTAGTCCTTGCAAATTCTCTCGTACTGAGCGCCAGGCGAACGGGGAAAGGTGCAATTTCTCAAGCTTTGGTATCTATGACCATGCCGAATCGAGCTGGTAGAAACCGACGCTCCACCAACTGTGCTAATACTTGGTATGATTCTAGATAATAATTTACAGTACCATCTATGAAAAATTATAATACACATAATGACCAAGCAGAGTTCAAGAGAATAGAACCTGATAAAGGAGCAAATTAGAACAAAAATGTCTCGAAAGTACATGACGAACGTTTTCGGAGATGTATGAACATGCTAACCCACAATCCCATCAACAGTACTACTGCAGTCATACTTCAATACTCAGGAAGGAGTCATAGATCAAAGCTAAAACATTCCATAGTCTGAAGCGCAGATTGAACAACCAATTAATTTATGGAATATCACACCCTCATCGCCAAAATAAATGCAAATGTTAAGGAGACACCTACAAACATCATCAAGGAACATCAGGTGAAACTATTAACACTATAGAGAACCCGAAGGCACTCGCCCCAGACGTCCTGATCAACTTGATCACCGAGTCCTTCACTGCAGGAAGAGGAAGCCTTCGTTGTGGACTGAAACATCACATCTTGCCACCATCTGTCAGCAACATCGAAGTGAAAACGGTACTAGAGAAGCAATCCACCACACCAAGAAAGAGACCGGGGCACACTACCGACTGGAAGCTGTGAGACATACAATTTTGAACTTTTTCAACCTGCCAAACAAATTTGTCGTAAAAAAACACAATGTTGTTAATTGCTAGAACTTTGAAAAGGACACCAACAAAAGAATGACAATAATAATAATAGAGGCCAGGGGGGGGGGGGACCAGTGGACTGTGTGAATTTGATAAAGGAAATTATGAAGTTTAATTACAAGTTCTAACAACAAATCAATCAGATTATTCGCTCAACTGGGTGCCATTGTTTATTATATAGGAAGTTTCACTGAAATTTAGGAGTGCATGAAGGGAAAGTACACCCAAAATAATGAAATTTCTGAATAAACATGTAAAACAATTTGTACAAGGGATGTCCTTTGGAAACTTGTTCCTTCTGGTAGCCAACCAGGGCAAATGTATGGTCTTGCAAAGGTGCATGGAGAACATATTCCTTTCTGACCATAGTTCTTGATTGGTACAGCAAGAAGATAACCTTGCATATATCTTTCCTCATTTAATTAAATGCGCCTGATGCGTTCAATGTATGCAGGCTTGAGTAGTTTGGGAATCTATCAAAACACGGACGAGTCAAGGACGGTGGTGATTTGTGGTGGCTCAAGATCCACGATTCTTCAACAACAGGCAAGCTCATTACCGGAATTTGATGATCAAGTGGTTCTTCAAACAGTGACCAAATGATTGTCCCCATTTTTCGATTTGTCCGATACATATTTCCTATAGAATTACTATGATATTCGACTCTTCACTAGTCAATGAATTGCTGTTTTTGGTTGCTTGATTTGATTGGAGCTACCCCGGTGATTTCTTAAGACATTTGTACACCTCTATTCAGGCGTATTGAAAATATGTTATATGAATTATTATTACAAAGCAGTCTGGAGCTCTTGGTCATTTAGTTTTTTTGCGTTTGCAATTGTTAACTGAACGTAAACCAATTATCATTAGGCCTTCACAACTTAGGCTAGTACATACTACGTGTTCCATTGTTTTACTAAGTCACTGGGACGGCACAATTATACCCTTTCGGGCAAGATGCGAATCAATTAGCTGCCTATGTAGATGTTTCACCATAATTTGTATGATTCGACTCGGATGGTCGGATTATGTCTCGGACGGTATGCAAGCTGCACGGGCACAGGCGCGGCGTACTGGCTGACGCGACTAGCAGCGGTAGTCCCATTGTTACCTTGTTACATGACAAGCCCCATATTCAGGACTCCTCCCCCTCTGGCCCTGGTAGCCATAGTTCAATTCAGTTTCGCTTTAGATTTTACCCAAGTTCACGATTCTGATCCATGGATCGAAAGTGAGTTTTTACAGCAGCATACGTGTTCGTAAATCCATCACGTATATAGTTACGTGATATGAGCACGTGCGTTTATACCATTACGTATGTTGTGAACAATTTATGTTTTTTTCACGATCATGCTGCGGTACGCCTATCTCTATCAGAGCCTGCTGTGCGTCCTTTTTTAAGCCGTCGATAAAGGGCCTGTTGATAGACCGCTGATATCACTATCAAGCAAGACGCTTACTATCAAAGCTTCCGTGCAGCCTTTAATTTTTAAATCAATTGCCCTCAAACCTGAAATTCATGCATGAGGTTGGTCCAAAATGCATTGCTTTTCTGTGGTCAAGTTTCGCCCAAACTGACTCTCCGGCAGCTAGTTTTCCTCCAGGTTAGCAAATAATTGCACATTCCACACTACCTTATGAGTGATAATTGTAGCATTGAAAATGTTGGTCCAATTCCCGGATACACGGAAGACACGTCGGGACCGCGCGCGTACGTGGTGTTTGTGTGAGAGTTCCGAGTTTACTTACCATTCTCAATCGCCATATACAGACATACAGAGATTTCAGTATAATATGAATGATACGATTATCCGTACATACATATAGTATAGGTTGAGTGGAAGGACAAGAAGTAAGTTGGTTCCTTCTCTAGTCTGGCCCTATGGTTAGACTTCAAGTTGCAAACACATTTTTATTTACATCTCGCCTACGGTATCCTGACTGGTAGAACTGTGTCTAATTAATCTCCCAGTGGTGTACTACTAGCAGTCATTGACCATATTAGCCAGGACAGGAAGGGCAATGATCAGTCTTGAGGCCTGATATTTCCATCACAGTAGACCACATGGATATGATCATGAGTGGGTTAGGCAGCAGGTTTGACTTAGCCAAGCAATTTACTCCTGAGAATTATCTGAGTGATACAACCAAGGCGGCGATCTGGAGGGGGGGGGGGCGTCTACTATGTCCTGGTAGTGTTTCAGACTATGATGTGCCTTGTTCGACTATGATGTTCCTCATAAAAATGCCTGAAATTTCTCCGGGTTTGTCTTAATTCTCAATGACAAGAGGGTCCTTCAATCCATATCGTTTGCATAAGAGTGGCGGTCTCTGTGATTTTTTAAATTTTATTCATGAGCGACCACTCCGTTGAAAGTTGGGTGCATGTCACATATTATCACTACAGGGCACACGGTGGGGCATTGAAATGCGGCCAGGAACGCCACTAAAAATTGCGTTGTCAGAAGACATGATCAGCAATAAGACCGAGGTTCTGACAAAATGGTTAAAAAGTTTCACCGAATCCAGACTTTGTGATCACAAAATGCCCAGATTTTGAAGCTTGGTACATGTTGCCTGAAACGCCCGGGAACGGTATTTTCCGGCCATCTGAGGTGCTTGCGCAAACATTTCCTCTTGCTCTCCCGCGCCACCTATGGTGGCGCTCCGCTTAGATAGTTTTCTCGCGCCCTGCCCCCCCCCGAGAAATTGCGGTCCCCCCCCCGCTCCTCGTATGAAAAGTCTAGTGACGCCATTGCTATTTGCGAATTTGAATTTGAGTATTAAGCAATCAATTTATGGGGCGACCACTTTTGAAAGTTGGGTGCATGCGCGAGTGCACATACTAAACCAAGAAACGCCCTCGAATATCGGCCTGGTACCGCCACAACATCGTGCAAAGACATGATTCCAAATTCGGGTGAGGATAAGTTTAAAACCAAAGAATGCCTGTCCTTACGATGGGATGTCGAAAGGTTGAAAAAAAAAAATCGTGACACGTGCGCGGCAGCTTGCGGCTTCACTCTGTGTTTACTCATTTGGACAATTGCTGGTCCCGTATTGGAAGTGTTCTCTCCAACGCGCCTATGGTCCGCAGCATAGGTTAAAATGTCAGTATCTCAATGCAATCCAAGTCAGTAAGAGCCACTTCTGTGAAAATTGACCAGGTCAGAATTGTCGTAAGTTGTTTCGATATTTTTCTTAACTTTATCGTATTTAAACGAAACTTGGAGAATGTGGCCTACAGTTGGTCCTGGACAACATTTTTCAAAGTCCTAGAGGTCAAATGTACATATCGGGGGGGGGGGGGGGGTTACGGATGCAGAAGAGCTAGGGCGTGAGGGAATTAGTGTCACACTCTCATAATAATTTGTCGGCGGAAAAGGGTTCTAGAA
>JAODTK010000450.1:0-66386 GCA_026419785.1 Sclerodactyla briareus
ACATAAGCCCGGTGCATGATGCAGAGATTCTGTGCCTCGGAAAGGAATAAAAAAATTGACACCTCCTTTTGACCTGCACGGACCTTCATTGATACCAAAAACAATAGAGGTATTCCCCTACACGGGACACCTTTTTACCTACACCAAATGAACGTGATACACGCGGAGACGGATCGGATTAGCTCGGTTGGTAGAGCTTAGAACTGGTGATCGGAAGGTGCTGCAAGGTTCGCGAAATCGAGACAAGACTCGATAAACTTTTCGGTGTGCCCTTGGCAAGGTACTTTGTATCCCATTGCCCGCCCACAAGGCGATAAATTGGGAACCTGTGAGGAATTGAGTACATCTGCGTCTACAATGGCAGG
Source organism: Sclerodactyla briareus (assembly GCA_026419785.1). NCBI lineage: Eukaryota > Metazoa > Echinodermata > Holothuroidea > Dendrochirotida > Sclerodactylidae > Sclerodactyla > Sclerodactyla briareus. Next base: position 366 of record JAODTK010000450.1, read on the forward strand.
AACTATACTCTCCGGATTGTCGGAGAGCGCACCGGTTCATGTGATCGGGGTAATATCTGCAAAGCGCTTCAAGAACGTCTACGAACGTTGGAAAGCGCTATTATAAGCTGTAGAATATTATTATTACTATGCTTGCGGGGTTTTTTTAACTGATTGCGCTTTACCTTCTTCCAGTGTACAATGATGCCTCACCACAGTCATTAGTCAATGAACAATTTGTCAAAGACTGAACAATTATGAGGCAAAAAAGCAGATAGAGTAGAAAGAACGAAAGCAGATCACCAAATAGGCAAGCAGCATAGCTGGTTAGAGATCTTGACATTTTCGAAAAGGTCTGGCCCAATATTCAGAGAGCAGCTTCGGAGATATTTCCCAATAACCAACCAAAAATAGTTTTCAAACATTTGGGAAACATGTTGAAATGTGTTATGACATAAGACGTTCATTTCGGAGAGGCATGTGACCATCTTTATGCAGTGTCGTACGCACGGGGGAGGTTTCGGGAACAAAAACCTCCCTCCCCCCCCTCGGACCAAGTTGAAAAATATAAATTTGTTGCAGCTGTTATGTAGAAAATATTGCAGCAGCATGTGAAGAGGCCACAAAATGTGTTTTTTTTAAAAAATTGTTGCGACCAGGGAGCGTGAGGCCTTTTTATGAGGTGCACACTTCCCCTGGGTTCCCACCCCACCTGATTACGAGCTCGAAGGTTTGACAGCTAGGCCACTAACGCTCAGGAACTATTTGCACTATTTGCAAGATGGGTGATAATTTCCCCCTTTAATACCCTTTGACCTAAGATTCTGACAAACTTCATAAATTAGGTCCATGTTCAAGGGTGATAGACCAAAATATCTTGACCATCAAACATGAATCTGTGGGAGAAGCATTTTGTTCATCCAAAAAGTGCACTTTCCAGCTATATGCCCCCATTTAATGAACAACCAGAATATACCATTGATCACTGAAGACAATGACCAAGTTTTGTTATCACCAAATCTACAATGTAGGGGGTGAGCCTTTTCAAAATGCTGTAAAAGGAGTGATAGTGCCCCTGAAGCAGGGTGACTCTCATAACCACAGCATTATCGCATTGCTTTCTGAGCTGTATTGTCAAACCCATCGCCCAAAACAGTATATTATTCCAACTGACTACAGCTAATCGGGAGACACCGTTCTTTAGGTATCAACTTGTATACATAACGCTGCTCTGTTATGAACTTTTCGGACTATCTCCTCAGAGAGTAGTTTATCCAACAGTCCTGGTGAGCTCATGTGAACCAATCCCCTGACCTCTCTACCCTCATTCAGGCACCATCTCACCTGTGAGGAGTCACTCAAAAGTTTCAGTGGAGAAAGTGCCACATTTTCATGTTACTTGGCCAAAATGACCCTACATGGCCTGTCACCTGAAATTCCTGAACTCCCGCACTGGTCAGTCATAATACTGACCAACTTTCGTGATGATCCGACTTGAAGAGCCTTTTACAATGTTCGTCAAAATGAAGTGAAAGGACCTCTTTAATGACTTTTGGACACCGCAAATCTCTGAACACCCCGTACCACCAGGTACCACTAGTCCATGATAACACTGACCCGAGCATCAAGGTAATCGTAACTGATTTGAAGGAAAAGAAGCATTTGCAGGGGGTTAGGGCGAGCCACCTAGGGTAACTGGGGGTAAAATTCTGGAAACATTGTAATAATTGTGATAATTATATCCCATTCGGGGAATATGGTTTTGGCTTCGCCGTCTCCGCCGCGTCCGCGTCCGCCGCATTTCTTGTTAGCACAATAACTCTCCAACACTTTGACCGTTTGAGCCGAAACTTGGCACACATGTCCGCCTTAGTGAAATCTCGGATGGGTTCAAAAGTGGGCGTCGCCACGATGAACGGGGTCCGCTAATTGGCATAATTTTACGATTGGAAGATTTCCCCGGTAGAGCAATTACCTCTCCAATACTTTGTCCGTTTGAGCAGAAACTTGGAACACATGTCCGCCATAGTGAAATCTCAGATGGGTTCGAAAGGGATGCGCCGACACTGCCGGGCTCAAGCTAATTTGCGTAATTTGCGCAATTTCCAAAAGTTGGTCGATTTCCACGAAACTTGTCAGGTGGGGACATAATTGGTCCTGAGAGAGTGAAGTCTTTCAAAGTTGTCACAGAGGTCAAAATTACGCTATTATCGAAGTTTGTCGGATTTCAACGAAACTTGGTAGGTGTGGACGAGGTGTGGAAGATGTTTGGTCCCGAAAAAGGGAGGACATTGGGTCCATCAGAGGGTCAAAATCACGCTAATTTGCCCTATTTGCGCATTTTTCAGTTTTTCGGTTCGGTTTTTTCCGGTTGTCTTGTATGTTACGTGAGCAAGGTGCTTTGCCTCCAATACTACTCCTACCTAGGGGTTCATTGGGGACTTGCGAGGAACTGAGCACAACCGGCAGCCATTTACTCTCCGGGATGTCAGAGTGCGTACCGGTTTCCAATGACCAGAGAAATGACAAGTAAAGCGCTTTGAAGACTGACATTCGCGTGTGAAAAATGCACTATATAAAAGCTAGTCATTCCGCATTATATTCACGAATGACATCCACATGGCAAACTACATAACCATCTTCACCAACTGATCGCGAGGTGGAAATATACACGTTGGCGGTTTACCCGCCAGCAAGTGTATAGTTGTTCAACGTAAACTTGTGGGAGGGTTAAGGGTTGGTATGTTCGTTGGTCATATGCACAATCGTATCGTTTTAAGGTCATTTCAATGGTCATCTGAGATATCTTGACAACAAGGAGCGAAAAGCACTTAAATAATTCGTGCATCAGTTAGCGATACACCAGGATCCGTTGTCATCCCTTCTTATCACACACAAATTATGTTTCTGTGCATCTAAGTGGGGAAATATATATATGGGAAATGAAAATCTTTCGCCACGAATTGTGTTCATGTTTTGTTTTTGGGGGGTGTTGTTGAAACCTCATCTGGGCCAAACAGTCAAACAATTAAACAGGGCTCATCCTATAGTTTTATGATAGTTATATGGGTGGTGTGTGTGTGTGTGTGTGTCTAAATTCATACACGGGCTAGATACAAAAACACCAAAGGTGCAGCTGTAGCTCAAAACACACATTGCGAAGAGACCATGTGCGTTATGTGTTACATGAGCCTTGGTGGCCACATAAAAGTTACTCTTATTACATTATCTGACCTACTCAAAAACACTATGACACCATTTCAAGAACATCCAATTGGTCTCTGTAAGGAGAGATGCAATTTTTGGGGGGGCAAATAATTCAATCAAGACAGGGACTTCATGTTAAAGTTTCAGCATTGTTAGAAACCAGTTCAGCTTCCTTCATTTTTTTTTTATATTTTTTCTAATAAATGGTGTGTTCAAAACTAAAAAAGAAAGACAGTCCTATGAACTCCGTAAAGCTAGGGTTCAGCTTATCAACTGTGACGTCAGGGGGGGGAAGAATATAATTTGCAATTGTTCAGTACACAGTTAGGGCGTATCTGCGGTTTGTGAATGAGGGCAGTTAGCCAATACCATTTTATTCGATCGTTAATAAGCAGTTCAAATCATTTGCAATAGACGGGATCTATCAAATAGTATTCCATTTGACTGCTCAAACGGCAGTTTATACAAAACTATAGCATTATATGCAATTACTTAAACGCAGGATTCGTCACTTAGGAAGTCGCACGTTGTTTGTGAAAACCAACAATGTACTCACTGAATATCATGGGGTATTCACCAATTCATAGGGAAGAGGAAACCGTGTAAATGCTGGGAATTCCCTGTTAACGGAGTTGATGTTTTGAGGTGTAGCCGTGGCGTGCTGTGGGTGGCGGGTGACTTTCCTGAGCTAAATTTGCTCTGTCTAAGAAGAGTAACTACTTTAATGAACGCCACAAAATTAACAATGGTAATCGACTCTTGTATTTTGATAGTTATTAAAAATAGGGCGAAAGGTGAATGTAATACAAGGCGATCGGCCAGAAAGTGTCTCGCCTGGTTGATCGATCGGTGGTTTCTATAATTAATTACACAAACAACCAAATAGGTCATTGCAGACCATTCTCATGTCAAATGAACATCGCATATTTTCACATATAAACATGAAAATCCTAAGAATTCATAAAATAAATGACAACAAGAGTTGTACTCTAATACTAAAAGTCCTTAATCGCTTTTTTATCCTGAATGCCCCACCCTTCCCCCCACTCTTCTCTCCATAAATTACCCCCCCAAATTTGAATGAAGTCTTTGACCCAAATCCAACTTGAAATGTTCTAAATCCCCTTAGTCAGCCCGGGCTTCTGTTGCCGTTAAAATCAAAATTTACGTCGTATTCATCCTTTTATTTCCAAGCAGCCAGGACATGCCATCCAGCCCCCACCCCTGCCAGGAACGCGAACAATCCCCCCCCCTCCCTCACACACCAACAACCTATCCCCCACGCACATCAGTCAAGGAATGTCCCAAAATATCTCAGGACACCTCCACATTTGCTATCTATTAATTTGCCTATTTTTGACATATATTGACATGTATGCCACCGTCACAAACCATTTCCAAGCTACCGAGCTAGCCTTGAATAACAAACATAGGTGATGGAAGATTGATGGGCTATCTCACGCGTCCCCAGGTAAGCAGAGATAGAAAGAACATGTTACAGTATTTTTTTAACATGCAATGCTTATTCGCCACCAGGAATTATGCCGTCCGCAGCTGTCAAGACGTTTCGACTTGCGGCTATGTTCGTAGGTCTAATCAACCAAACCAAATTGGTTGGGTAATAGGGGTTTGCTTGTGGGCAGCTTGATAACAGCAGTAAAATTGTCACAGGAGCGATGGTTACTCGTCCTCAGTGGCCCTATTCTACCACAGGAGCTATTATATTCTGGAATTCCATCAAATCATGAACGTCAAACAGCATCAGAATCAGAAAATTTACAAAGACATTACCTACTGAGTTTCTTACGTGCTTAAGTTGGAAATCGGAATAAAGTATGCACATTTAGCACATACAATACTAGTGACCCCCAGCTGTAACCTTTTAAAATGATCAGGATTAAAGGTGGACACTCTACCACTTCTTTGTGGGAAATCCAACAAACTTTAAAAATTGCATAATTACCTGCCAACTTAGACACATTAACAGACCTCCAGTGACCCCGCTTCACTTTCAATTTCTTCTCTTCTCGGGAACCATGGTAGACCACATTCACGCAAGTTCGTGAAATGCGACGCACCCTGGAAAATTCCGCCATACAATTATGCAAATTAACCACTTAATTAGTAATATTTCAGGGAGGCCTGAAATAATAGTTCATCTACCTGTATCCAGGTCCTCATCCAAACCTAATCACGTAGCACAAACATGGCGGCTATATTGTGTTTTGGCGATGGTTGGGGGGGGGGACGGACCAGAATAAAACTATCTACATGCAGAGCGCCACCACGGGTTCTGGCGCGTTACGTCAAGAAAAATTTTCGTTTGACAGACCCCCTAGTTGGCTGAAACGCCTTTCCGTGCCATATTGGACAGTGAGCCTAGCAATCCTAGAATTGAAATAAAATGTTTATTTCAGGAATAGTTCTCCACAACTTACGCCTTATGGGTTCAATTCAAAGGTGTTGCCTTTGCGTTGCGTGACTTCTCTAAATACCATGCAATGAGGTTACAGTTAGGTAATAAAGGGCAATGGAAACTTGCAATGGCACAACCAGTTACGTTCGCGCGAACTGCGACCATTTTGGCATGATCCAATTTACCAACTACATTGCACTGAACTCTCTCTCTTGACCTTTTCCACTTTAGATATGCCTGCGTTTTTTAACCATCTCAAAGATTACGGCCCACATTTTTTATTAATCCTATTTGCGGACCACAGCCATGGATGGACACTTCATCAAGGTATAGATATGGCCAATGAGTTTAACACAGAAGTAAAGCCCCAACTGCGCCGAGGTCCCTGAGTTTTTTTTTTTTCCACTTTTGGACTCCATCGGAAAGTCAGGCAATCTTTGGAATAAACTATCCACCATGAATCTTGAAATCATGTCCTTTGTACGATTTTGGCTTTTCCCTTACCGCATTTTCGATGGTCTATTTTATTGGCTTAGTAAGGTGCACCGCGCACTGAACCCACGTTCACAACGAGTGTGTCGCCCCATAAATTCATTGCTAATACTCTAATTCAATTTGCACATAGAGGGAAACATGACTCACCCCAAAATTTTGCGACATCACTAGCTTTTAAATTTATACTGTCCGCACCCTGATCAACGGCATGCCGAAAGAGCAGGACTGTCCGAGCTGCAGTTTTATCCTGGAAAAACATGCTTTGAGAATCCAAGCAGTTCGATCTGATAGCCCTAGGCTATACTGCATCCAAATCACGCGGTGGTCGAGGAGGAGGTAACGACCGGAGCTGAAATGGTTTAGTTAATAATCCAAAAGAGGTTGATTGGATTTTTCAGGTTAATGAGAAGTTTGTTTGTATGAGCCACTGCCACTGTGTATATATTTGGGCGCCAATAGTGTAGTAGTGGATTCGAGGCGCAAGTTGTCCCCTTCTTCACGGCATGATCCATCGAAAATTTAGGCATAGAAGGGACGTAGCATTTTCCAGTTCGGCCACTTGAATACTGAATAATTAACATTGGGACACACGCCAATTGTTTGTGGCGTTCCCTGCCGCATTTTCAATGCTGCACCGTGTGCCCCAATAGTGATAGTATGTGACCTTGCACCCAAACTGGTCGACGAGTGGTCGCACCATGAATACAATTTTTACAAAACACACAGATCCCCACTCTTATGCACACGATATGGATGCAGGAGACCCTCTTTCATTGTGGGCATAATTAAAAAAACCCCGGATTTATTCCAGCATTTTTTATTTGTTAAGGACATATGCACCAGGCCATCAAGTCCGACACTAACCGGTCATGATAGCCCCGCTTCGTAGCGCGCCCTAAAAAAAAATGCGGTAAATGAAGCAGCAAGAATTTACTCAACATGCCATCATTTGGGTCATTATGTATTTTTTCAACAACGGTGCTAATTGATTGTTTGAGAGACAAGTGGCGTTCAGCGAAATAGTAATCGAGCTCAAATCATTGGGGGGGGGGGACAAAATGGGGGGCAGTTGCGTCCTCCATCCAACCAATATTGGGGGGCCGCCGCACCCCCCCGGCCCCCCCCCACCCACCCCCCCAAGATGCTGCCCTCGGTAGCCACATAACGGTTCTAGCGTAACCGCGAAGTCTCTTCCCTGGCGAAGGACGAGAGAACATCAGAATATCGTACTGTCATATCGCACAATGCGATGATGACGATGATGTTACAACATCCAATAAAATATCATTTAAAACAAACAAACGTTTTTACAAGTCCTTCACACCCCCTCTCGTTCTAAGGCTTTCCAACATTCAAGTTAAGTGCCGCACATTGATTATAACGCAGTCATCAGATAAAAAGAAAATTTCTTCGAATCTCTAATTCGTTTTTCGTTCATCCCAAACAGGCCAAACTTGCCCCAGTGTCTTCGCCTGTTTACGCGACAGTGTTTTCATCTATGTTAGATCCACCATGAGCGAAACATTACAGGCATTTAATGAATTGCTTAAAGAATTCGGGTATTGGCATTTGTGACAAAAACACCCTACTAAAATCAGGGACAAATTTCAAATACCCTAAGGATGAAGTTATTGACAAATTCACCATATAAGTGTTGTGTAAATGTGACTAAGATATGCTAACTTATGCAAATTAGACAATAAGCAACTTTCATTATCAGTTCACATTATCTCATGACCCATTGTGACCCACACTTAATACATTTCTTGGATTCACTCAAACTTAAACATTTGGCATGACTTAACCCATTTATACACACTAGCATAACCCCTATTGACCTGATGCAATGTCTACATTTTGGCGAAGACTAAAGAAAGGTCGAATCCACAGCGCATAGTAAAAAAATCTGGGTCTAGGATCTAATTGGAAGTCATGTCGGCTATATCCCAGGTTCCCCCCCCCCCCCCCCCCCCTCCCTCCCACTAATCTCACCCACCAGAGTCGAACTGCAGTTGTCACCTGACAAAGTGACCACTTATTTCTCTCTTTGACAAGTTCAGGCGAACAAAAATCAGATTTTGTAACCCCTACGTTCCCTCGCTCCATGTGATACTCCATTCCTATGAGCATTTTGCATTCTGAGACATGGCCCTGCTTATTGCCAAAGTACTAAAAATCCCCAGTTTTTTGACTCCCCTACGTGACTTGATGACCTTCAATGACATGGCGGTAATTTTATCAAAATTGTTTACTACTTCTCCATTTGAGCCTCCACGTCCTCGAAGCATATGCATTCCAATGAACAACTGCCAACAATGTATTGCTAAACAAGCTATTGAAATAAACTTTGACCCCTTGTACATACCAAAGTAATCGTCGTCCGATCGAAGCGGGAGTTGGTTCCTCCATGAGCACACAAAGGTCTATCACATCTCCAAAAATAACTCAGTTTCTATTTTCCTTGCCCGTAACTCTCAAATACGCACATTGTATTCAAGACCAACCCTTTAACCCACAATACCACACCCGACAAGTCAAAATTGAAGTCCATAGGTCACACACATTCAGGTCAACAATATATCCAATTGGAACCTTCCTTCCATCCTTCACAGATATTCATTCTTCGATTACGGCCGAAACTTTGACCTAATACCTTGAATGACCTTTAATGACATGGCATTTTTTATTTTATGAAAATTGTGAACTCTCCATGTGATACATCCACTCCTAGGAGCATTTTTGCATTCTGATGAACATGCCTAGTGCTATTGGCCAAAGTACTAAAATCCTTTTTTTACCCCTACGTGACCTGGATGACCTTTCACTTCACATAGTGGTTTGTCTAAAAATTGTTTACTCTCCATGTAACTCATCCACTCCTAGAATCATATTGCATTCCATGAACCACGCCCAATGTTATTGCGAAAAAGCATTAATACACTTTTGACCCCTCTTAACACCACAGTATGCTTCCGATCGAGCGGGAGTTGGTTTCCTTCCTCCATGACACCAAAGGTCTATCACATATCCAAAAAAAACATTTTCTATTTCTTTGCACCGTTACTCCTTAAATGAAGTCACATTTATTCAGACTCAACTTAACCCATACCACCGACAGAGGTCAATTGAAGTCAGAGGGTCACACCCATGCAGGTCAACAATTATATCACAATGGTGAGCCTTTCAGCCTTCACAGATATTCAATTCTTCTAGTATGCCAGAAAAACATTTTTTGACTCCTAAGTGACCCCTGCTGACCTTTATGACATGTGCATTTTATAACTTGGTAACTCTCACTGTGATACATCCACTCCCCTAGGATCATTTTGGCATTCTGATGAACATGCTAGTTGCTATTGCATAAAAAGTACTAAAATCATTTTTTTTACAATACCCCTAACTTGACCTTTGATGACTGTCAATGGACATGGGGTTTTATAAAAAAAAAAACAAAAACATTGTTACTCTCCATGTGTGCATCCACTTCCTAGAAGCATACTGCATTCGCAATGAACACGCCCAATGTTTATTGCTCAAAAAGCTCTTAAATAAACTTTGACCCATTGTAACTACCAAAGTAGCGTCCGATCGAAGCGGGAGTTGGTTTCTCCATGGAAGCCACGAAAGGTCTATCACATATCCAAAAATAACCAGTTCTATTTTTTCTCTTTTCTTGCCCGTATACTCCCTTAAAATGAGCCATTTATATTTCAAGACTCAACCTTAACAACATGACCACCCACAGAGTCAATTGAGGGTCAGAGGTCACACCATGCAGGTCGAACAATGTTATCACAATGGTGAAACCTTTCAAGCTTCACAGATATTCAATTCTTCGATATGGCCAGAAACATTTTTCGACCACTAACTTACCTTTGATGACCTTTAATTAATGCAGTTTTTATGAATTGTAACTCTCCTGTGATACATCCACTCCTAGCCTAGGAGCATTTTGCATTCTGATGAAACAGGCCCATTGCTATTGCATAAAAAGTACTAAAATCAGTTTTTGACCCCTACGATGACCTTTGATGACCTTCATGACTGGCGGTTTTTTTAATGAAAAAATTGTTACTCCTTCTCCATGCTACGATGCATCCACTCCTAGAAGCTAGTTCATTCCCAGTGACCACGCCCAATGTTTTGCGCAAAAGCTATTAAATTAAACTTACTTTGACCCTTAGTAACTCCCAACGTCTGCGTCCATCGAAGCGGGAGTTGGTTTTTTTCCATGAAGCACCCAAGGTTCTATCACACACTATCCAAAATAACCAGTTCGATTTTCTCTTTGCCCCGACCCTCTCAAATGAGCACCTTATTCAAAACTCACCGTTAACCACATGACCCACCCGACAGAGGTCAAATTGAGTCAGAGGTCACACACATGCAGTCAAATTATATCACAATGGTGAACTTCCAGCCTTCACAGAATTCAATTCTCCGATTATGGCCAAAAACAAGTTTTTTGACACCCGTAAGTGACCTTGAATGACCTTTAATGACATGGGCGTTTTTATGAAAATTGTAACTCTCCATGTGATCATCCACCTCCTAGGAGCATTTGCATTCTCATAACCATCCCCGGGCTTTGCCAAGAAGGTCTAAAATCAGTTTTTACCCCTACGTGACCTTTGATACCTTTCAATGACAGCAGGTTTTTTATACAAAGGGTTTCTTCCGCATGTGATGCATCCACTCCTAGAAGCATATATGCATTCCATGTACAACCTTCCCCAATGTTATTGCGAAAGCTATTAAATTAAACTTTGAACTCCCTGTCACTTACCAAGTAGAGTGTCACGATCGAAGCGGGAGGTTATCCCTCCATTAAAAGCATCACAAAGGTTCTATCACTACTGTCCAAATAAGCCAGTTTCTATGATTTTTTTTGCCCGTACCGCACCGGACGGGGTTCCTTAAATCAGCCACATTTATTCAAGACCAACTTTTAGAACTAACCAATACCACCCGAAAAAAATAGAGGTCAATTGAAGGTCGAGGTCACAACACTTCACGTCACAATCTACATCACAATGGTGAACCTCCAGCCTGCAACTGGATTTCCAGATTCTCTGATATGGCCAGAAAACAGTTTTTTGACCCTAAGTGACTTCGAAATGACAATTAGTACTATTAAATGACCTCTGGGGGCCCTCGTCCCTACTGTCAAATTCATTGGGACCTATAGATAAACCATCTCCACCAATTCGGTCAAATCCAACAAACTAAAACTATCGCAAGAAATGAATGCCAATTAGACTACTTAATGTATGCATATATCATGCCAGGAATCGGATCGATTCGTGTACTCTTCATATTTGTTCTATACCCTGAACGGCATCACGAAAGCTCTACTACCGATTCAAGAGATATCTTAGTACACAAGCTTTCGGGCCAATTTTCATTGGATATGGCAACTTTAATGCAATGAGGAATGTCTTTGGACGAAAAGTGATGCACATCGGCAACCCTATCACCGCGGCACCTCCACAAAAGGTCCCACATGATGCTTCCACAGGTTCTGAGATCTAACACGCACATCACGGACAGCATACAGACAACAACAGGCCAGACAGACAGACACCACACATGCACTCAACAAGTGACCACTATGTCTCTTCTTGTAACAAAGTTTCAGGACGAGACCAAAAGATGACATAAGTGAATCATAAACACGTTATTTCAACCAATGTGGTTTTTCATTCGCCACCCAACCCCCCATCCTCACCCCCAAACAGTAATTTGGAGTATTTTCACTAACAATTTAGGCTAATTGAATAATTCATCAATTATAAAGTCACTTCAACAATCAATGAAGCCTAGATGTATTCCAGGGACACAATCGTCAAAATTGTCCAGTTGTTCCAAAGCCTGTTAGTGGGATTTAATATATTCGTTTCGGTACGCTCAAGTCACCAGTGGGTGTTTATTCCTCCTCTCTCTTGCACAGTATCATATACGTACCCAGAATTCGTTTTCACAACACAATGACGGCCATGGGCGTCGATCCGTGTGTAAAAAGTGGGGGGGACACAGGGAATTGCAAATGACCACTCTTAGCGGAGCGCGGACCAAAAAAAAATCGTTTGGCGCGGAGTGCACAAAGAAACTTTTAGCTTTGCAGATCCTCCAGATCAGCCGAACGCACTGCCCACTCGATAAGCACCATCCTACATGTGTGGACCAATGGGGAGCATAGATATTTTGCCGAATTTTGACAGGTCAGTCCGCGCCAGACACCAGCGCGCCGCGAGCGCGAAGAATTTTTTGTTCCCCCGCGCATGTTATTTTATCGAAACTCACAGAAAATTCAAGGATTTTTGCACTTTGGTCTTTTCTCTCTCAAAAATTTCCAACGAAATTTTCGCCCCTGAATTCCTCATCTCAGAAAAATGGGGGGGGGAAGGGAAGTCTGCCCCCCAAGCTTTTGAGTGAACAACATGATTCGAAGCATTATACATCCATAGTTCACAACGCCGTTATAAAAAACTCCATTGCACATTGATGATCCTTGTTTGCTTTGTCTATTTAAAAAACAATTTCGAGCACTACACCTGCTACGGGTACTCCGACTCTTGTAACTTCACTCCTAAGAAGGAGATGACCCAAAAAAGCAGAAAAAGGGGCGAGGAAAAGAGGACGAGGGGCGGGGGTGGGGGTCGTAGAAAAAACAAAAAATACCACAATGGGTGATCTTGAAGGAAGTGAGTCCCTGTATAATATGCCTTCAACATGGGTGACTATGTCAGTGATCCCGTATCGACCTTTGTTCGTTTTGTTGTATTTCCTGTTTTTGTCGGTGCTAAATACGCAGACGGGAATAAGTTCTGTACATACAATGGATCTAAGAAGGAGCGTGCATCAAGAAATAAAGATTAAGATGTTGACACCGACAATTGAATGTGGTGATCCACTGTAGTTGCACAGTATGGAAATGTGAAACGATCGCAAGCCCTATCGACTGTAGTAGAAGGTCTAAAGTCTCCTATAGTAAGTAGAATTGGTAAAATAATATTTTGTTCTCTTTGAATTCGACTTCTCGGCGCCTCGGCGTTATGAAACATTGACATTGTGATTATCATAAATCGATCTCTCGCCCTTCGGGGTGATCCCTTCGGATTGATATCACCGATATATCCATGAGAAAGACCCAGGGATGGGGTGCAATTGTAATAATCGCCCAACAGAAGCATAGCAGGCAGTATAAGTAAATGACGGTTCATCTCCGGATGCAAACCTGGCAGTGGTTGCGTTCCGTCCTATATCCTTCGATACTGTCTAATTTCGACTTGGGGGTATCTGCCCTAGTGGGAGTCCAAGATCTTCACCCTTCCCTGGGGGGTGTTCGGACAGCACTGTGGAAGTATTAGGACTTTAAATTTTACCATTTCTAACGCGATTATCGTTCAGTTAACAAAAATGACTCATTATACAGATCATCAAATTTCGGAATATCATCTAGTGAACCACCGCACCGCCACATAATAAAATGACCAGGTTTGCCGGTACAACGATTCAGCAGGTCCTCAGTAAATTGGGCGAACAACTTACCCCCAGACTCAAAGATTAGTGGATTCTTGCAGTTTTACTATGCACACTTTTATCATATGAGGGGCGTCGCAAAATTCGGGCACCAAAATCCCTATTAAACAACTTTTCATTTTACTTTGTGCCCAAATTTCTCCATTACTATTCTCACGATCGGGTATTTCGTTCGTGTTTTCACTCTCAAATTATTCTGCAATCCGGCCCGACCCAGTCTCGGATATGATGACTGATTATCCCTAATTGGTTCTGTACGCATCCGTGATATTACTTTAGCCATCTTCTTATGTGTTGGGCATAGATTACAGTGTCACCTAACTTGGGGTTGACAAAATAGAATGAAATAAATTATTGCCAATTAGCACTTTACGGTGTATCTGCTGATTATTTCCATCCAGGGCACAGCTTTGTGTTCGGTCGTGACGCCCCACTTTTTGAGTCCTCCTTACCATGTTGTTTTTTCTTCACTCTTGACCACCTGGGAACCTCAACTTGTCATCCAGGAGAATTGCTCCCTTTACTATTACGCAAAGCCAATTTGATGCCAGTGCAAGCTTGTTTGGGCCATCGGGAACACTTTGGTCTTCATTCATCGTAGACGACTGGCAAGCATCCCTAATTCGATAAGGAGAAAAAAGCTGCTGATGAGCTGGCCTAGGCTTACGGGACCCTTCTTTTAGCAGAACATGTTGGCCTTAACGACAGACAAGCAGCCCAGCGTTGCGAAGCGGGCGAAAAATTTCCGGCAGGTTTTCCGGGCGTTTGATTGAAAATTCAGGATGGTCAGCAGACATTATGGGCATTTCTTTCACTTTTGCTATTTTCTGTCCAGATTTCCCCCGAATTAATAATTATTGTCAATTTTTGCCCGAATTTTTATCTCATAATTAAAAATTTGCCTCTGCAAAGGGCTACGCAATTGGGTAAGTCTGAGCAGAAGGCAAAGCAGTTTGGATTTACAATTATTGATTGTGAACAATCTATGTAGCCTAGTTACTCTGTTTAGACTGGGGCGTAACTCAAATCGATTTATAGGGTGAAGGTATTTTCGCTGCCGAACGAAATTAGTAAGTGTCATGTGATTCCATGTTGCAGGAAGGAAGGAAACTTGAATCCGTCACTGAGGTCTAGTTTATTTTCATCTGTCGACAGCAGTGACGTCAGGAACATTTCTGACTAGGCGAGGGGCTAACATTAATTAGGGCCCTGTGAGAGGGGTCTCAGGCGTTCCGGGTTTACCCGTCAATTTGAAAAATTCGGAAAATTTTAACATTTTTAAAAAAAATAAACTGTTTGTTTTTTTTGTGCGAAAATGTTGCTGACCACCAAGGCAGGAAGTTCTCTTCTTTGGTATGGCCTGAATCCTACCTTCCATGGGGCCACCTCAGTTTGGGGGCTAGGGGGAAGGCAGGAAGTCAGACGGTTAGGCCCATTCTAGAGAACCCAGGTCATAAATTTTCGTTTTTGCCTCTTACCCGTTTCTTTCGACGAACTTTGACTCGAATATCCAGTTGTTCGAATTTTGTTGCAATTCATGAAGGTAGAACACACAAAAGTCGAAAGGTTCTAATTTGCGCACGGTTTCCTGGTATATCTATGATTCAAAAAAAATGCTCTCATTCTTGCGAAGAAATTATACTTTCTTGCCTGGTTTTTGTTAACATAACATATTTATTTATATAGCGCATATTACAATGTAGGGAATATCTCGACGCCGCTTACAATTGTTTGCTGTTCTGTTTCGTATAATGGGCCACGGACTGTTTGTTGAAATTGAAGTGCAGATATATTGTTCAACTTGGAGTGCATCGTCGATCGACTGGGCTTCAGCTGGCTAAAATGCCATTGGTCTAGAGAGCAATTTGTAAAATATAGTCCCAGATTACAAAATGCACTCAATATTTTGCACGGAATCTGCATAGCTATCGTGCCAACGTGGTTTACCAGTACTGACAGCGAAACAATTCCATCAGGATACCGAAACGGAAGAATTTTTGCATATTTTCTACTTGAACATCGATAAAATCACAATCCAAACTTGACAAGATTGATTGACAAATATTTTGCTCATCACGGGCTTTTCGACCAGAGAATCGGCATCTCTGACAATTGTCCTTTTATCCCTTTGGGCAGTTTTGTAATGCCTGAATTGGGGCCTCTTCTTCGCCCAACTGGTTGTTCCTCGACTTGCACTGCTTTTCTTCCATAATGTTTTGGATAGCAGTCTGACCGACCATCCGCCTCGTAATGCCACGTCGCTTTCGTGTTAAACCATAGACATTTTAATGCGAATCTACCTTTGTTTCAAAAACAAAAAATCTCACTTTATTGTTTCTTCTGAGTGAGAAAACTTGCAAAAGCTTCATATCGCGCTAGAATATGCCTTCAAAATACAACGCTCACGACACTATAGAAGCAACATTTACATATCGCCTGCGCACGCAGCGCGCGAATTTGTCAAATCGGGTCGGAATCAGGCCTGTGGTCTTGTGAAACTGTTGTCCTCAATATTTTTCAGCCCACACAGCCACTTGACGGATACGTTTGTAAACGAGACATGTAACTTTTCGTTTTCCATCGAGGATAAAAAGTGGGGGGGGGGACATTTGATATGATTCCCCCCACTTTTGAGGTCCCCCTTTCCCCCCCAGGATCGAACGCCATGTATAAAACGGCCACTAAACCAACCATCTCTCACAGTCACCGAAGCTAGTAACAGCACAATTCTAATTTCTAATAGACGTGACTAATGCTCTTCCGATCTTCCTCCTGCCTCTTCTACCCTCACAGGAATATGAGGTGTAACATTTCAAGCTAACCCTGATTTTTTCTGCGTCACAGACGTAACGCGGACAGAACTATTATGCTCAGCATATCGTTTTTAACTATGGCGTCCACAGCCCCTACAAGGGGGCTACTGCCATATAGCCCAGGTCAACAGTGTGCTGCATCACATTCTTGTAAACATCCGGAGCTTTTCCGGCTGAAAAAAAAGATCCGAATGTCACACACGAAACGGGAGAATCGCCCCAATGAGTGTTGAGCATGACTTAGAGAACAGACCATACAAACATACATACATACTAACTTACATACATACATACAGACAGACAGACAGACGAGACGACAGACAGACAGATGGATCATGAGAAATGAGTCCCTGCAGTCTTGCCGAAATAACGGATTTCTATATAGGTGTTGGGATGTCCGTGGGTTGGGACTAAGGGAAGACCTAGTAAGTGCATTTCTCCAAGTATCACACTCTACTTCGAGGTAGGGTCGATAGGGACTTTCAATAAAGATTCGACTAGACAGGTGTCGGCGGGTAAACCGCCCACGTGTATATCCCCGCTTTGAGCAATCATGGGAAGAAGTATCTAACAAATCTAAACACCCCAACCCCCCCCACCCTTTTGGTCCAGAAACCATGAGAACTTTTGCCCATTTTTGTTGTACTCCCTGGAAGTTAATAGGCACAATGAATTATGCACTTTGACCCACGCTGGGCTTTTGAATGACTTCTAACTTGTGAGGGATAAATGTACCCCCCATCCACCAATTTTCGTTCAAATCTGACAAAGTTTGGAAAATCGCATGAATTCCGCAATTTGGACCTCCAATCACCTTGGAATGACCTCCAAGTTTTCGGGATCAACTAGATTCCATAACCCACCAGGTTATTCGTTTCAAATTGACAACATTTGGAAATCGAAAATAATTCCGCAATTTGACCTGCGATTAACCTTGAAATATGATCCTCCACATTTTTCAGGATCAACTATTCCCCCATCCAAACCACCAAGTTTTCGTTCAAAATCTGACTAATCTGAAAATTTCTCGTAAATTATTCAAATTAGCCGCCCCCAGGATTGCAGTTATGCCACACTCTCGAACTCACCGTAAGGATGGACATGTCCCAAGTTTCAGATTCAATCGGATAGAGCGTTAAGAGTTATTGCCCCAACGCCTAAGTTTTCCGTCGCTGCGGGAGCCTGGGACGGCGGCGGCAAACGGCGGCGGCTACCCAACACCCCCAAACCATAATACATCCCCGACATCCAGTGTCGCTTGAATATAATGATAATGATATAATGATCACAAACACCACTTTAAATCAGCGCAGCTGGTTCGAGCTAAAAATAAGTTTTTCGCCGTACCGTACATGTTGGCGGCAGGAAACACGGTGATTTCTCTCGAGTAACGACATAGAATGTGACATGGATCACCGTGTGTGGCGACAAAATGTGGTCTCACCACACCTTCACCAGGTCCATGTGATATGAACCAGTTCACATATTACACTGTTCAAACAAAAAAAAATCAAATTCCAGATGGCGTAAAAGATGGCCGCCAAACCGAAAACCTAACAAGAGCACCAATGTGCTGGTAGCTCAAACTGCAGCCACACATGAACCAAGACAAATTCAAAATTATGTGTCATATTTTGAGATCATGAAGTCAAGAAGGCAGTTTCCAATATGGCCTATTTGCCCCTGTAACACCTTTTTGACCCTTGGTCTTTCATAAGGCCACAGCTGGTCTTAGAGCTCAATACACATTGATACTTAGTTCGGTTCACCTCCATCGAAGAAATAACCAATTGAGAGAGAAAAGGCGTGGTGCTCTGTCCCCAAGTTTCTCGCCCGCTTGTGTAACAGTGGTTTTTATACCATTCGAAATGAAGCAATTGACCACTAACTATACATGTCGAGTTGAAGTTGTAGTTTTTAACAACTTCGAGAGAGAATTCCCCACCATTGGAAATGCCAATCCTAAAAATTTGTTAACTACTGGGGCCACCTATTAGCTATGTTTATTTCTGAAATCCTAGTCATTTCATGAACTGCCATCTTGATTATATCCCGAAGTCAAACACATCATATAGCTCGTATGGTCCTGGCGCAAAATCTTGCTGAAGAGCGTACAACAATGAAATCTATGGCAATAGGCAAATTACCCAATTTTATGGTGATTGTTGCCTAATTCCTGATTCTATCACCTACAACTAACTTTGTGTGCCATTACTTGATCAATCACTATAGCTGACACCATACTACACCATCCCATTATTTCATTGTGGCTGCTTTCCGGGTTCGCTAAAAATTGCGCATGTGCATTGGACATGTGAGTATCTTCTGGGAATTGTTTCACAATGAAGTCTTGGCAGTCGCTGTAAACAGTCACATGGAGCATGGATCTTTTGCTTCTCCGTTCTGAGAAAGTTGTCGGATCCTGGGATTCACTGATTGTCTTTTGTATGAAACCGTGACATGGTGTGTCCTGGGAACAGGTTACACCCCTGCCGTTGATAATCATTTGACCACTCTTGAGACGAGGTATGTGAGTTATCCAAGATCAAAATAACGGATTCCTAGATGAGGCTTGAATTGCTTCCTCGAATGTTGTTGAACAGCTGTAATCATGCAATAAGATCAGAAGAAGCCTCTGGGCAGAGAAATTGAATTATGGCTGAAATTGTGTTACACACGTATGGCTACTTAACCAGTAGTCTTTTTTGTGTATGGTACTGAGATCAACTGATCTTCGAGGACAAATCACTAGTTACATGAGAATTATTGCATGTTCAGCTTCAATTTAGCATTGTGTTCTGGGTTATGTTTCCAACTATTATTCCCTCCTCATAACCAGTAGTGTGGCTGTTGTGTACAATACCCAGAGTTGGATCTACAGCGGTGGAGGCCTCACATTGGCAATGGGTGGCAGCTAGTAATCGGCAAGAGTTACCGGAGCCTGAAGCCCCTGAAGGCCATGGCCATCGGCGTTTGGGCAATGGGCCTCTGAGCCACAGAAGTTGAATTCTTTTCAAGGCCACTATCAGTGGAGAAACACTATTAGTGTTTTGCCATTGTACTTGTATCTATGGCATTTTTCCACAAGCTGGGTCTTGGCTACTACCTGTGCACAGATTGGTTTATAATGAAAGGCTAATGCACATTTGCCTATCCCAGCCTCATATTTGGAGCAGGGGATGGTTGTCTGGTATTGTTTTCTATTGTATCACTTGATCCACATTACAGAATGGAGGGTACCTTCTCATATTCCATCACAGTAATAACACAATACTTCTGCAAGGGTAGGGGAGTGGGTTGGCAATATTGGGTCGCGGGGGAAGGGTCAACTCCTCCCAGCCTATCCCAGCCTCAATGGGGAGAGGGCCGATTGTTGTCAGGTATTTTCTATTCTACTTGATTCCAACCTTTTTCAGAAGGGAGGGTACTGTCTCTATTCATACAAACATTAACACACAATACTTCTGGGTAGGGAAGTGGGTTGGCAATATTTTTCGAGGGAATGTCAACTCATATCCCATATTGAGCATTGTTTCTATAGATCCTAATGTAGAAAGCGTTGCCTTTAACAACTTGCTAGGGGAAGCATTGGGGATTGTTGGCATTTGCTGAATTGCAATTGCACAGTATATTTTTCAAACACCTTCATTCTATTTCTCAAAACTATAATCAGTATTACAATTGCACTTATCCCATTTCTGATTTTTCATCCTATTCATTTTTTTCGGCTGGAGGGGTGGATAGGCAAATGAATTCTAAGTAATACTCTATTCTCTTGAATGTTCATCTTACTACTGCCTTTGCTAGGGTTTTATTTTGTATTATACCATATCCTAAGAGACTACCTCTAAACTTGCCTTTTCTCTAATTTTCGAAATTCCTGAAGGCTACTTCCCACTTTCTGTCATGCTCCCCAACCACATTGGCGGTATTTGCTGCATCTGCAATAAACCTTCGCATTCTGTCCTTTAGGGGTGGAGGGGTGGAAGTGATTCGCAAGTTTTTTTTTTGTTTTTTTTGGTCTTCTTATATTTGCAATTTTATCAAGATAGTCGTAATATTTCACATTAGCATAATTCCATCTGAATCATAATATTAAGTGGTCACACTATTGCACTTTTTAGGTTGGGGGGGTCATCTCCTTCAGGGATTTTGCCTATTCTCAATTCATCCCCTTCCACTTTGTCACATACATGTCCTAAAACTACAATTCTCTCAGGCTGAACCACACTGTATGGCTGCATATCCAGGGAAGTTGTAACTTAACCTCGTCACTCCAACAGACTCCTTCCAGTGGCTACCAGCAAATCCCCCAGGCTATTTGTTTGTATCATCGAGGTGCTTGGTGTATTAATTCTGACAAGTGTCTCCAAACATGTAGTTTCGAGGGTCAAAAACCGCTTGACAAGCGAATCGCCCCCAGTGGTCTCGCCTGGTTGCGCGATCATTTTTTCCATCTATTAGTCACCTTGCTTTTACAATGAAATTTGAATGTTGCTGCTTTAAATTTTGGTATAGCAGTTAACACCCACTAAGCAGTGATCAATTTCAATTCGTAAGGATGATTAGGACAATGTCTACTGAAGAGTTAAGAAGTATAAGTTTTGTGGATGTGACTAGTCGCCTAGTTATGCAATAAGACACAATATTTAACTTCCTAGGGATGCATTTTGCTCATTTCACATATCCCAGGACCACACTTAAATACATGAGGAACTCACAAACTTGAACTTTGCATGAATGGAACGATTTATAACACACTGCATAACCTCCCGTGACTCGAGTCACTGTATGTTAACATTTTGGGGAATAAACTAAAGGTAGACCATCCCAATCAAGCTTCGAAACTCAACCACACTGAAGTTGGGAAATCCCATGCAAACTAGACACACTGATGACCTCCAGTCCCCACCCTAATGTGGAATAATACAATTTTATATAGTGAATAATCACAAGATTTGGCTCTATTCACGAAATTATGGTGGTGGAATGAAGAAAATCTGACAATTGTAAATTTTTGCATAAAAAAAAAATTATGCAATAATGACCTCATTTACCATATTTGACGCTGTAAACCCTCACATACATCTACTTCATATCCCCCATCTGTGTGCCAAACAAATCGACCATGGCACCCGCCTACGGTTCCTCTGTAATTCTTGCTAACGAGCCTGAACATAGATTACCTAAAATAATCAATTACCTTACTACCTAGAACCGCCTGCGGAGAACCGCCACTTATATATCCGCCACTTTGCCAATAACCAAGTTCTATTTTTTTGCCCGCGTTAACTCCTTAAATAAGCACATTTATTCAGACCAACCTTTAACCACATGCCCACTCCGACAGAGGTCAAATTGAGTCAGGCGGTCACAGACATGCAGGTCAACCAATTATATCACAAATGTTAACCTCCAGCCTTCACAGATATTCAATTCGTCCGATTAGCGGCCAGACAACATTTTTTTGACCCCCTAAGTGACCTTGAATGAACCTTTAATGACATGGGCAGTTTTTATGAGGAATTGTAACTCCCATGTGAGACTCCACTCCTAGGAGCATTTTGCTTCTGATGAACACCCCAGTGCTATTGCCGAAAAGTCTAAATCATTTCTGACCCTACGTGACCTTTGTGACCTCAATGACATGGCGTTTTTAAAAAATGTTTTCCTCTTCCATGTGATTCAATCCACTCCTAGTCGCATATTGCATTCCAATGAACCGCCTAATGTTATTACAAAAAGCTAATTAAATTAAACTTTGACCCCTGTAACTAACCACAGTAAGTTTCCGATCGAACCGGGAGTTGGTCTCCGCTCCTCCATAAAGCACCAAATGTTCTCACATATCCAAAAATAACCAGTTTTTCATTTTTTTTGCCCGTAACTAATTCCTCAAATAAGCACATTTATTCAATAACTTCAACCCTTAACCAAATTACCACCCCACAGAGGTCAAATCGAGGTCAGAGATCACACAACATGCAGGTCACAATTATATCACAATGGGTGAACCTTCAGCCTTCACATATATTCATTCTCCGATTATCGTCAGAAAACATTTTTTCTGACCCCTTAGTGACCTTGAATGACCTTCAAATACATGACATTTTTCAATGAAATTGGGTACACTCTCTTGTGATACATCCACTCTAGGAGCATTTCGCATCGTGAACACCCCCAGTACTATTGCCGAAAAAGTACCAAACAGTTTTTGACCGCAATTGGCCTCATGACCTCGGATGACATGACCATTTTCATGAAAAATGTAACCCAGATGGGTTACACAAACCCTGTCCTGAAATATAACCACATCAGGGAAAGTCACTGGACTTGTTTGGCAGGAACACATACTATATGGCAGTTATATGCCCATAAGTGACTTGACTGACAATTGGATGACATGATGGTTTTTATGTAAAATGTTCTCCACCATGAGACACATCCTGGCCTGAAATTTCAAGATGCCAACAATGTCATGTAATTTGTCTCCAAGAATATGTTTTCGTCATAAGTGAACTTGAATGACCTTTGATGACGTCAGTTTTTATGAAACATGTTCCTCCTCGATGAGATATGCACTCAGTCCTACAAGCATTAGTTATCCCAAAGTATCTGCAATGCTATTGCCAGAAAAAAACATGCCAAAAAGGTATCAAACCAACCTTTGACCCCTCGTAGCTTGAGAACCGAGTGCCCGATTGAAGCGGGAGTTTGTTTTTTCTATTCAGCCACAGAGCTCTTCCAGATATCCAATTTTTGACAAAAATTGACAGTTTTACTTTTCTTTTGCCCGTAACTCTAAAAATAAGCACCTTCATTCAATATTTGCCCTTTGACCTTTTGACCGCTCATTTTCAGGGGTAGTTTGACCCTGCTTATTCTAAAAATCACCCTGACAAATCACTACGAACACCCTGACTGCACTAATTCGAATGAAAATTTTACCTCTTATATCTTCACACACAAATGTCACATGGGGTCAAATTATGGTCCATTTCATCGTAAGGTACCTTTGAGCATCCGACAATGGCCACGAAAATTTGATTCGGCGCAAAAACATGGTAAAGGTCAAATTGAGTCAAAGGTCACCAGAATGAGTTCGTCAAGCAGTGAACCACAATGGCGCACCTCCCACCTCGGCAGACAGTTGGTTCCCAAGTTATGGCCAACAAACCAGTTTTTGACCCCGAACGACCTTTAATGACCCTATATCATTAGCTGAAATCCGATCAGTTCATCTACGTTTTATCCCGCATCTATGTGCCAACCAAGTCACCATAGCACCTACTGGTTATCCTAATCTTGTTAACAAGCCTAAACAATAATTACATAAAATAGCTATTACCTTACTTAATTACTGCTTGCGTGCCCAAATCTAACAGATCGTGTTCACCCGCAACCCCTATGCTACCCTGAAATTTTCGTCGCATTGCCTTGCCGTTCGAAGAGTATCCTGCTCACGAGATGTGCCCCCACACACCGCACACACACACACCACACGCACAGCACACCACACACACACCACGCACACACACACTACCAACACACACTCCATATGACCCCTAAGTCTCCTCCTTAATTTCTTCATGCGAGACAAAAATTGAGTTGGCCTTGTGAATGTAGTTGCATAAACTATAATGTGGGACGATCATGGTAGTGTGGTGGGGAAAAATTATGGAGGGGGAGGTTGACAGGCTATGGGACGTAACCCAGTATGGGGCAATAGAGAGTAGCATTAATCACGGAAAATTCGATTTATAGGGGTTACTAGTGGAATTTAGGTTTTAGCAAACATTTGTATTGGGGGAATCATTGATGAAGGGGGTGGTGATTGGGGAGGATTGGCAGGCTGATGGGGTACAATCCATTATGGGGAAATAAGAGAATCAGGAATTTGAATTTGGAATTCAATTGGGTTATGCTCCATAACCGAACATTAGCACTGACCACCCGTGCTTCAAATACTGTAAAAGCTTTTGCATGATTTAACATGATGGGCCCTAGTACAAACATTGACCTTCAGCCAGGAGTTTCCTTCACAACCCTGATGACCACTAACCAAGAGCATTACATAGAAGAAAATCATTGAACTTGAGATCATCCAAGTACTAAATGGGTGTTTAATTCCATGGATCCAAGGGGGACCTTGGATCACAAGTTCCCGAACCCCCCCAGGTCGACTGTTTCAGAACATCATCGGTCCCAATGTCATTACTGTGCAGCCAAAACTTGAGAAAGAGGAGAAGCATTTGCTTGATTTCCACTGATGGGCTCTCAGGCCCCACTGGGCTTTGGGCCCAAATCCTAGGCACCATGAAGGTATGGCTATTAGAACTGTCCTAAATGACCGAACATTGGCACTGTGCAACTAGTTTTGTAGGCAATACTATTTCGCAGTATTTCATATGAGGAGCCCTAGGGCCCAAACTGGGCCTTGGGCCCTAAATTCCTGGACGAGCCAAAAGGCCCTGCTACTGACATACCATCACATGTAACGTTGAAGCAGACCATTGAAGCTTGTGGGATGAGATGCATTTTCGACCACCTTGCGTGAAGATCATAAAATGGGCCTAGGGCCGAGTCAGACCCTCGGAAGAAAAAACAAATGCCCCTCCAAAACACCCCAAAGTATGTC
This sequence comes from Sclerodactyla briareus, assembly GCA_026419785.1. NCBI lineage: Eukaryota > Metazoa > Echinodermata > Holothuroidea > Dendrochirotida > Sclerodactylidae > Sclerodactyla > Sclerodactyla briareus. The sequence goes on from JAODTK010000450.1 coordinate 25,456, forward strand.
TATCAGACCACATTATGACCGAACATCAGCACTGTGCAACTGAATTTATAGGAGATACAAGCTTTTGCAGTATTTCATGTATTAGGCCCTTGGGCCTAAACTGGGCCCTGGACCCAAATTCCCAGATGGCTTGTCTACACCAGACCATTACATGTAACTTCAAAGAAATCAATTTGAAGCATTTGGGAGAGATGCATTTCAAGAACCATTGTGTGAAACTTCAGAATGGGCCGACGGCCCACTGGGACCTTGGACCAAAAATTCCTGAGCACCCCAAGTACAGCTGTCAGACCCATCATTATGACTGAATGTCAGCACTGTGCACTAAAATTTGTAAAGGAGAAGCATTTTGCGAACTTCACATGATTGGGCCCTAGGGCCCACTGGGCCTTGGGACTAATTCCCTGGGCACTCTAAAGATATGGCTATTAGACCACCCATTACGACTGAACTCACAACTGTGCAACAAAAGTTGTAGGATATACACGATTGTACTGGTATTTCATCTCATGGCTCTTGGGCCCAAAGTGGGTTCCTGCCCAAAATTCCCGACACCCCCGGGTAGCCCTCTACCCAAGGACATTACAGGTCCCTAGAAGAAACATCAAATGACTCGGTGGGAGGAGATGCATTTCAAGTACTTTGTGTGAATTTATAAAATGGGCCCTTGGGGCCGAGTGGGGCCTTGGACAAAAAAATCCTGAACACCCCGAAGGTAACGGCTGTTAGAAACCATCATAATGAACCGGACATCAGCACGGTGCACAGAAATTTTTAGTAGGGATCATTTCGAAATTTTACACATAATGGCCATATTGCCCCTTTGATGCCTGTGACCTTGACCTTCTCAATGTCAAACATGTCCCAAGGTTCAGTGAACATTGTGTCCCAAGTTTGGTCGACATCCATCACAAATGACTGTTTGTGAGCCCAAGGCATTGTTACCACCACTGTAGAATAAGATCGATTAGAGAATTCGATAGATAGATAGAATATAGGATAGATAGATAGATAGTAATACAGATTAAGAATTGACATGCATATTTCCATACCTCAACCGATAGCTGTTTGAGCTAAAATGAATCACTTGTCGACGCAAAATACATTGATATGGGATAACCCCCAAAAACTTGTTCCTAGGGTCATTGTGTACTCATACCAAGCGTATTTGATATTATTATTACACTTCCTAGTCTAACCAAGATGGCGGCCCAAATGGGGCTGCCAAAATAGGGAAAACGCGAATGTAATCATAATTGAGACCCACAAATAAATCTTGCTGTGCGCGGACCACTTGACGTATCGTTTTAGGATATGTTGTACATGCTCGCTAGGCAGATATACGTTAGTATGGGCTTTAAATTTACCATAGATGGCAAAGTCCCCCTCCCCCCCCCCCCCCCCCGTTTAGTCTCAAAAATAAAGACGTGCATGGAAACCCGAGCTTTGACCGGGACGTTTCCCTTCCATGATAAAGCGATGGCCCCAAAAATAGTAAATCTACTACTTTGGATACCGGGAGTGGGATCTACTAACATGACTAGGTTGGTTCCATGCCAATCTCCATGGCAGCGTTCTCAAGTTTGGGGGGTACCGCTCATGGGTACCATTGAAAACATAACGGTTATGATTAGCCGTATTACCAACATGGAGGGTCCAGATAGGGTGCTGTGCATATAATTCACATTTCTTCGTGCCATAACATCTGATGAATAGAATGGTATCTGAACTTGGTTATCAGTTCTCACAATAACCTTACCCATCCTACTACTCCCCAGTACATTCCACACTCTCACCATCTGTCTGGTGTTGTTCTGACATGAGATACCTACAGTTCCGCTAGTAGAAATACACTTAACCCCTTGCTTTTTTACAACAGCAACGGAGCGTGCTGCATTTCCCTGACGTTGCCGCCGACAAACTTCCAGGAACCTCATGTGCAATAGGTCTGTTTTTGGGATGGAATACCATTCTTAGTGTTCTAGACACTTTTAGGTGTACACTTTTGTGAGAAAACTATTGTGAAGAAGGCAATTTTTTCCCCAAGCTAAGATTCGTCAAGCTAAAATTCCCTTACTACATGCTGAGGAGGGCTGGTGGAGTTGGGCAGCTAGCATACGATCCCCGCCAAAAGTAGTTGGAACATACTGCGCCTATTGCTAAAAACCCCCGCGCCCGATTCAATGTTGAATTTTATTCATGGTCATTCGTCTTGAAGAACATTTCTCGCAACTTTGAAACGGGGGAAGCAGGGGTGGTATGGCAAGCCGTTTTAAACATTTCCCTCACAATTTCACTTTAGTCGATTGAATTTTACTTAAGTCGAATTGAAATTTACTTGAGTCAAATCCATTTCGACTCAAGTCGAATTCAATTCCACTTAAGTCGAAATCAATTTCACTTAGTTAAAAAATATATCACCAACCAATTCCTCTCAAGTCGAATGTGATCTGTTTTCCCTACAATTTTCTATTGCCGTGCTGCATTCCTACTTCGGCTGAATAGACAATAACAGAGATCACTCATTCAATTTGGGACATCAATGCGGGGATTCGATTTCACTTAAGTGAAATAGACAGCCAATTTCGAAACTCCATCGACTTAAGTGGAATTCATTTTCACTTAGGTCGAATTGAATTTTACTTAAGTCGAATTGAATTTTACTTAAGTCGAATTGAATTTTACTTAAGTCGAATTGACTGTCCATGTCGATTTTAAGGTGATTCAATGAAGGGGCGTCTATTTCACTTAGGTGAAACTCTATTTCACTTTAGTGAAATTCATTTAACTGAAGTCGCATTGAATTTAACTTAATTCGAATTGAATTCCACACTTACGTCGAATTGAATTTTAACACTTGAGTCGAATGGGAGGTGTAAAAGTTAGAACGACTTGCAATAGGGGCGGGGCTGTTGCATAGCCTCCAACCAAATTTTGGGGGGGGGGACCCCCCGTCCAGCTCAAATGCGCAATACGTGTAGTTTTGTTCGAACACAAGTTAGCGTGGGATTTTATTCCAGCCGTTCTCACACACCATTCAATTTAAGACGATCGTCCTGTATGGATGGCCCCTAATGCCAATTAGAACGGTTGATAGTGAGCGGAATGTAAAGTCTATTATGAGGCCTGCGTTATCCAAGGACTGGGTCTACCAAGTACAAAGTACAACGGCCATACCCCGTATGTGAACATACATCTCAATGTGTTTGCATGCGATCAGGTGAGATCTGTTTATGTCTCGCGGAGTACACTTTGATGCAGTGCAAAGTACTCTCTCTAATTCCCCAGAGTAAAAAGGAATCCCTATCGTGGAGTAAATTATAACAAATGGGTTAGTGAACTGCTATCTCCTCCCGCCTTTTTACGCGATCAATAGGCTACTATTCTGATCTTGGCTCGAAAGAGAGCAAATTGCATTATCTAGAATGTAGAACAACAAAGTTATATAATGGTGATATAGTATTTGCCAGTCCCTCAACTTGCTATATACCCATAAATTGCATAATTTATTCAGTTACCATATGCAAATTCAATCAATTCCCAATACAAAATGCATACCAAGGAAATGTGACTAAAATTGCCTAAACTTAATGCGAATTAAAGAAAAACAACAGTGACGTCACCTCAATGATTCCTTGCTGGGAAGGCAAACAATCCATGTAGTCATGGTTTAGCGTATGTTGGTGCGTGCGGTGTGTGTTGTGTCTGTGTATCTTTGTAAATGGACCCTGTCAGTACGATATCTACGAACGCAACAGGTCTCAAGTTCAAATTAATCAGGGGGGTTGCCCATGTGGAGCGATGAACCCTTTGTTTCTCAGTGCCAGTTCACCAGGTGAACTACATCTCGTGACCTACTTTTATCTTATCTAAGTCTTGACCTCATTGACCTACTGACCTTGTGCATTCGGGTCAATTTTTGTGACGATCAGCAGAATTGCACTGATGTTTTAAACACTCCTATCACACGCTCCAGTTTTGTCCTCTGTAAAAGGGATGAACAGCTGGTAAATTTCAAATTTTTATATATCTTCGCACCGAACATTTTAAAGGGTCACAAATCTAATTGTTTTGGAAGCTACAGCTAGACCATTACCCATCAAGCTTCTAAATATCGAACAAACTTTGAATTTTGAATAATTATGCCAAATTCGACACGTTGACACCACCTCCAGTTTTGATTCCATGTTAATGAGAATCGGAACTGAGTCAACCCATACCCCCCAAGTTTCATAAAATGCGACGACAAAAACTATGAAATCTACGAATTTGACACATTGAACGACTCCTGTCCCCGAACTTTGTTAATAAGTTTCGATTTGAACTTTTGAGGTATGACCTTTTCAAAAAGTTTCGTAAATGAAAAAATATGAAATCCAATCGAGTGTCATCTACTCTACCTGTACATATGGTCCAAACCAACTGGACCAATTAATCATGTCACCTATACTTTGTTCCTAATCTTGCTAACGAGCTCAAACAATAAAGAAACATAAATGGCTAATGCCCGACTTCGTTAGGTGACTTTCGCGCCCAGAATCTAATCGGATCGTGTTTCATCACCCAACCCCGATACGGCATACGAAATTTATTCAGATAAATCGCCTTACCGTTTCGGAGAAAATCCGATAACGAGAAAGTGTGACACACAACCTGCACAACAAAATCGCGCCACAAGTGATCGCTAAGTCTCTTCCTGAACTGGGTTCAGGTGATACAACAGACACCATGGCTGTGCTCGAACTGCACAATGAACCAAGACGAATTTTAAAATTATGTGTTATATGTGCGAGATCATGAAGTCAAGGCAGTTCCAAACGACAGCCTACTGTGCCCCTGTAACCAACGTTTTGACGTTCAGCTTCATATGGCCAAAGAAGTTCTAGCAGTCCATAAACATTGCTACTCAGTTTGTTAACATCCCATCGAGCATAACCATTCGGAGAGAGAACGAGCCGTGGTTGACGGCTCCAAGTGTCTTGCCTGCTTGTGCACTCCATTGGTTTTCCATTAGAAATAAGCATTGACTATAACCACTACATGGCTTCCTAAATGTCATTGAAAAGTGTTGAATCAGAAGTAAGATCAGAAGAAGCCTACTGCCCAGAAGAAATTGAATACTTGTTGTCGACTTCGGTTACGCATGTTCTCTACTTAACCTTAGTCCTTTTTGTGTAGGGTACCGAGATAAACTGATCTTCGAGGACATCAGCGCGTTTCATGGGAAGTATCTGCAGTTCTAGCTTCAAACTTGCATTGTACAGGAGTTTCCTGTTTTAGTATTCTTTCTCCATTCCACGTGGTTGTTGTGTTGTCAATCCCCTGAGGGTGAACGAGCCCGAGGCCTAACGCAGGCCATGGGCATCGGCTTTTTGAGCAATGGACTCTGAGCCCCCAAAATTAACTTCTTTTAGGGGAACACTAGTTAGTGTTGCATTATACTTATATACATGATGTTTTCTACAAAGCATGGATCTGTGGCTACTGTGCACCAGATGTATTATAATTAAGGCTACTTCACTGCACCTTTGCTATCCCAGCTTCAGGAGGGGAGAAGGCAGAGGGCTATTGTTGTCCGGTATTTTTTTTTATTGATCCAAACATTTTTCAGAGGGGAGGGTCGTCTCATAAGTCACAAGCAATTACACACAATCCTGATCATTATCACAAGTGCACTACCTTGGCATGTTTCTTCGGGTAAGCGATTGGCAAGATTTTTCGTGGGAAGTGTCAACTCATATCCATAGTTTGCATTGGTCCTAAGGGTTATCCTAAATGTATGGCGTGCCTAACACTTGCTAGGGAAGCAGAGGGATTATTGGCAGTTGCTGGGAATTGCAATTGCACTGTATATTTTTTCAAAAACGCTCATTCTAAATTTGCCTAAGAGGGAGGGATGGGAAGAGACCCCAGGGTGGGGGAGAAGGAATTTTTGTCGGGGTATTTTTTTTTCCTAATGCACTTCATTCGATAATTTTAGAGTTGAGGTCGTCTCATTCCATATTCACAGCTTCACACGATATCACAATTCTATCTAGGCCTAAATCATCATATTTCGGTGCACATTAATAGGGGGTGGGAACTCCTACCATATTGAGTATTGTTCTATATAAATCTAATGTTTAGCGTGCCTTACACTTGCTAGGAAGCAGTGGGGATTGTTGCTGAATTGCAATTGCCCTGTATATTTTTCAAACACACTCATTCTATTTTCTTATTTTATAACTGTAGTGGCAATTGCAGACTTATTCCATTTCTGATTTCAATCCTATTCATTTTTTTCCAAGGAGGAGGGGTGGATAGCAAATCATTCCTGCTTACTACTCTATTCTCTGGTGTTTATTACAACTACTTCTTTTCCTAGGGTTATTTATTTTTATACTGAGGCTCCTCTAAATTTGACAATTACTTTAATTCAATCATCTTGAGGCTACCGCACACTTGCCTGTCCATGCTCCACAACAACATTGCAGTTACTGCTGCATCTGCAATAAACCTCCTGCATCTTGTCATTAGGGGTGGAGGATGGAAGGTGATTGGCAAGTTTTTTCTTTCTTCTATTTTTGCATTTTATTTAGATCGTTGTAATATTCAAATTACAATAATTCCACCTAAACAATCATATTAAGGTACAATTTGCCATTTGTTTTTTTTTTTGGTGGGGGTCATCTCCTTCATGAATTTGCCTATTCTCATTCATCTTCCTTCCACTTTGGTACACGATGCCCTGATTAAAAACGTCTCTCAGTACTGACCATGCACCCATTAGAGCAAGAAGCTGTAACTCGTCCAAATCTCCAGGCTCCTTCCACCAGCTACTGCCCCTTCGAGTGCAAATCCCCAAGGCGATTTGTTTATGCAGTGGGGGTATTACTTTTGACATGTGTGGGCCACACAGGGGTTTCGAATGTCAAAAACCCTACTTGAATTGTGAATTTGAGTGGATTTGTGAATGCGAGCATAAAACTGTAATTTGGGACCATAGTAGTGGGGTGGGGAAATGTGGGGGGGGGGGATTGCAGACTGAATGGGAAGTAACCCAGTATGGTGAAATAGAGAGTAGTAAAGGAAAATTAGATTTATAGGAGGAAAACTAGGGGATTACCAGGGAATTTAGGACTTTTTAAACATATGTAATTTGGGAAACCATTGATGGACAGGAGGGGGAGGGGGTGATTAGGGAGGCGGGGGGGGGTTGATTGGGGATGGGATTTGGGGCAGGGGCTGAATGGGGGACACCCAGTATGGGAAAATAGAGAGTAATAGTAATAAAGGATATTTGAAATTGGAAGTCGAAATTCGGAATTGGGCCGACCACTGGGCCGTGGGGTCCCCCAAATCCCTGGGCACCTGAAAGTATGGATACTAGCCCATATCATGACCGAACATCAGCACGTGCACAAGAATGGTAGGAGATAACTAGATTTTCACAGTAGTATTTCATATATGAGACCTAGTGCCCAAACTGGGCCTTGGGGCCAAAATTCCTGAACAAGCCAAGGCCCGCTTACCCAAGGACCATTAATTGTAACTTTGAAAGAAAACCAAATTGAAAGCTTGTGGGGAGGGAGGAGATGAATTTAGGCACCATTGTGTGAAATATCATGAAAATGGCCCTAGGGCGCAAGTCGGACCTTGAAACAAAAATCCTGAACACCTCAAAGGTGATGTCTATTAGACCATCAATGTGACCGAACATCAGCACTTGCATTGAATTTGTAGGAGATAGAAGATTGTGCGGTATTTCATATAACGGGCCCTTGCCAAACTGGGCAGGGCCGATATTCTGAACCACCCCCAATGGCCCTCTACCAGGAAAATTACATGTAACTTTGAAGAAGAAAATTAAATGAAGCTGTGGAGGAGATTGATTTCAAGTACCATTGTATGTGAAATTCATAAAATGGGCTTCTCGGGCCCAGAGAAACTTGGATATAAGAATTCATGAACACCCCGAAGGAACAGATGTAGACCATCGATTTACCAAACATAAGCACGTGCACCAAAATGTGTAGGAGAAGTAGCGTTTTGAAGTTTTCCACTTATTGGCCCGTTGTGTCCCTTTAATGCCAATTGACCTTGACCTTAAGGTGGTCAACAATGACCCCATCAGTCAATAAACATTGGACCAAGTCTGGTCGAGATTCATCAAAGCACGAACATTGTGGCCCAAAAACAAGTTTACAGACTGGACAGATAAGATAGATGCACTCACTTCGCACAATAGTATCCTTGGCCGTATTTACGTACCCGTCACCAGTGTACTCAATGAATCGAGAAACTTTATGATATTCGAGCGATCCTTTTTTTTTAAGAAGTCACGTCGAGAAAGTGGCGAAGAAAATCTATAACCTGGGTCATCTATAGAATGGACTAACTGGGGATATTGCGGTCCCCTCAAAAGTGAGATTTCGACCAACCCCCAACGAAGGGAACTCACTGCCTTGTACCGGCAGAGAAAGAAATCACAAGATTAGGAGTAGTGATCGCCATCTAAGACAGGTGGGGAAATGCAATGGTTTTTTGAGGAGTGGTAAAATGCACCAGATTGCATCAAGGCAAACCCGTAAATTTGAAACATTTCCCAAAGTGGGCGAGAAGGGGGAGGGAGCGGGAATTGGCGTCATAGGCGTACAGCGGAGCAAAGAACGGGGGAGGCAGACTGCCCTACACATTTTTCTGAGATGAGAAATTCGAAGGAAAATAACCGAAATCCGTTTGAGAAATTTTGGCAACGAAAAAGGCAAAGTGGAACAAAAATGAAAAACGAACATTCTGCTGACTGGCCAGAATTTCGATAAGATCCCCCCGAAAAATGTTGCAAACAAGAGAACCAATGGTGCGGTAGCTCAACGCATTGAAGTACCAAGACGACTGTACAATTATGTGTGAAATGTTCAAGGCGTCATCATGGCCAAGAAGGCAGAGTTTGAAAAGCGCCCTGGCCTATTTTGCCCCTGTAACAACCCGACAATGATATTAACATGGCCAAAAAATGGTTTAGCGCGTCAGGAACAATGTACTCACTTTGGTCAACATCCATCAAAGAATACCCAATGAGAGAAAAGCAATTTTTCACACACTGGCCCATTGCGCCCCCCATTCTTTGAACTTGACTTCACAAGTCACACAAAAGTCAATGCATTGGGTCCAAGTTTGGTCAACATCATCCAAGAAAAAGCTTTGATTTGGGTTTGTATCCAAATCTGCAAACAAGCTACAAATGAGCACCTATTAAAGGAACATTATGACACAGTTTCAAGAAAAAATCCAATGTACTTTGTAGGGAGACATCTGAATGAAATTCAACATAATAGCATATATTGCACCTTGACCTTTGAACCTGACCGTCACGCAGTCAAAACATGTCATGGTTCAATTAATAACATGTCAAGTTTGGTCGACATCTGTCACAAAATGGACTGTTTGGGAGCCAAAAAGGCATTGTGACACACTTGGAGGTAGAATAGATAGGTGGGGGGCCAAAGTGGGACTTTGGACTAAAAATTCTTGCTAAGCCCATAGGTATTACTATTCCATCATTATGATCAAGCATCAGCACGCAGGAGTAGGAGAGAACATTGGCGTGAGTGCACGTATGGGCCGCTCTCGGACCCAAACTGGACCTCGAGCCCAAAATTCCTGAAGGTACGGCTATACTAGGCCCTCTTATGACCGAACATCAGAATGACTTGTGCATCAAAATTTGTACGAAGCATGGGCATGATTTAACATGATGGGCCCGAGGGACAAACATTGGGGCATTCAGCCCAGAAGTTCGCAAACACCCCCAATGGACCACTAACCGAGGAAGATTGCATTACATGTAACTTTAAAAAAATCAATTGGTTCTTGTTGGAGGAGATGAAGTTCAAGTACCAATGTGTGAAATTCTTGAATTCATGAAGAAAATGGGCCCTTGGCCCAAATGGGACCTTGGATCAACCACCCTGGAAGGTACGATGTTAGAACCCCCAGCATAGTAGGAACGACGAATGTCAGTACTGTGCACCTAAACTGGTAAGAGGAGAAAGAAGCATTTGCGTAATTCATCATGATGGGCCATCGGGCCCATTACTAGGCCTTGGGTTACTAAATCCCTCGGGCCCCTGGAGGTACAGCTAATTAGGCCATCATTAGGATGAATATCAGCATGGTGCAACTAGATTTATAGGAGAAGGATAAAGTTTTAACAGTATTTCATATAATGTGCCTAGGCCCAAATGGGCCCTGGGCCCCCAAAATTCCTGAAACAAATCCAATGGCCTTACCCAAGGACCATTAACATGTAAATCAATTGAAAATCAATTGAAGCTAGTGGGGAGGAGAGGAGAAGAGGAGGAGGAATGCATTTCAAGAAACCATTGTGTTGAAATTCAGAAATGTGCCCTAGGGGGCTCAAGTCGGACCTGACACAAAAATCTGAACACCTCAAAGGTATAGCTATTAGACCATCATTTGTGACCGAACTCAGCACTGTGCAATTGAATTTGTAGGAGATTGAAGATTGTGGCGGTATTTCATATAACGGGCCCGTTGGCCCAAACTGGGCACTGGGCCGATAATTCCTGAACACCCCCAATGGCCCTCTACCCAAGGAACATTACATGTACTTTGAGAAAATTAGACGGTTGAAGCTTGTGGTAGGAGATCATTTCAAGTACCATTGTCTGAAATTTCATAAAATTGGCTCTCGGGCCCAAGATAACCTTTGGATCCCGAATCCTGAACACCCCGACGGGAACGCTGTTACCCTCATTATGACCAAACAATCAGCACTGTGCACCACAATTTGTAGGAGAAGTAGCGTTTGCAATTTTTCCACTTATTGGCCCGTTGTGTCCCTTTAATGCCAATTGACCTTGACCTTCATGTTTTCAACAATGACCCAATCAGTCAATACATTGTGACCAAGTCCGGTCGAGTTCATCAAAGCACGAACCTTTTGTGGCCCAAAATGCGAAAGTTTACAGACTGGACAGATAGATAGATGCACGCACTTCGCACGCAATATATCCTTTGGCGTATTTTACGTACCCCTCACATGTACTAATGAAATTCAGAACTGTTAGATATTCGAGCGACCTTTTTTTTTAAGATTCACGTCGGAAGAATCGGGCGAAGAAAATCTATACCTTGGGTCATCTATAGAATGGACTAACTGGAGATATTTGGCGGTCCCTCACAAGTGGATTTCGACCACCCCCACGAAAGTGCACTCACTGCCCTTGAACTCGCATAAAGAAATCACAAGATTCGGAGTAGTTAATCGCATCTAAGGACTGTGAAATGCATGGTGTTTTTGCGGAGTGGTAAAATGCAGCCAGATTTCATCACAGGCAACCCGTAAATTTGAACATTCCCAAAGTGGGGAGAGCGTGAATTGGCGGTCATAGGCGTACGAGCGGAGAAGAAGGGGGAAGACTGCCGCCACACATTTTCTGAGATGAGAAATTCGGAAGGGGGGGGGGGGGAGAAAAAGAGGGGAGAGAAATACCGAAATCCGTGAGAAATTTGGCAAACGTGAATAAGGAGAAGTGGAACAAAAATGAACGAACATTCTGCTGCCAGAATTTTTCGATAAATGCCCGAAAAACATGCCAAACAAGAGCACCAATGGTGCTGGTGCCAAACTGCATGAACTGTACCAAGACCCTGTACAATTATGTGTTAATGTTCAGTCAGTTCCTGGCCAAGAAGGCATTGTTGAAGCGCGCTGTGCCTTTTTGCCAAGGGGATCCCTGTAACACCTTCGACAATGGGATCTTCACATGGCCAAAACTTTTTAGCGTAGTGACAATGTGACTCCCGGTTGTTCAACACCTCAAAGAATACCCATTGAAGAGAAGAGGCCAATTCACACCTGGCCCCTTGCGCCCCATTCGAACTTGACCTTCACAAGTCATAGAAGTCACGAACATTGGGGTCCAAGTTTGGTCACTCTCATCAAATAAGAAAGACTTTGATGTTGTATCCAAATCTGCAAACGCTACAAGCACCTCTAAAGGAACATTATGACAGTTTTTTCAGAAAATCCAATGTCTTGTAGGAGATACCTCTGACATTTTCATACATCATAGCCTATATTGCACCTTGACCTTTGAACCGACTTCACGAAGTCCAACATGCCTCATGGGTCCTTAATAACATGTCCAAGTTTGGTCGCCATCTGTCACAAAATGACTGTTTGGTAGCCAAAAAAGTCAATGTACACACTAGATAAATAGATAGGCTGTGGGCCCAATGGGTCCTGTGGGCCAGAATTCTTGAAAAGTCTAGGTATGACTAATTCCATCATAGATCAAGCATCAGCATGCGAGGAGAACATTTTGCGTGATTGCACGTGTGACCCTCGGGCCCAAACTGGACCTGCTAGCCAAATTCCTGAATGTACGGCTACTAGACCCTCTTTAAGACCGAACATCAGCACGGACTTGTGCACAAAATTTTGTAAATCATTGTTGCCATATTTAACATGATGGGCCCTAGGCCCCACGTGGGCCTTGCAGCCAGAAATTTGCAATCACCCCCAATGGACCACTCACCGAGAGCATATGTAACTTTACAGAAAATCAATTGGTTCTTGTGGAGGAGATGCATTTCAAGACCACTGTGTGAAAGTTCCTTGAATTTTTTTTTTTTCATGAAAATGGCCCTTGGGCCCAAATGGACCTTGGATCAACCACCCTGGGATGTACGATTGGTTAGAACTCATCATTATGACCGAATGTCATACTGTGCACTAAACTTTGTAAGATGAGAAGCATTTGCGTAATTCCTCATGGTGGGCCCTCGGCCCATATAGGCCTTGGGTCCTAACTCCCCTGTACACCCTGGCGTACAGCTATATGCCATCATTTGACTGAATTCAGCATGGTTCAACTAATTTATAGGAGATACAAGTGTTAACAGTATTTCAATACTGTGCCCTGGGCCCAAATTGGGCCCTGGCCCAAAATTCCTTACAAATCCAATGGCTCTCTACCCAAGGACCATTACATGTAACTTCAATGAAAATCATTGAGCTATGGGGAGGAGAGCATTTCAGAACCATTGGTGTGAAATTATCATAACGGGTCCTCGGCCCAGTCAGACCTTGGTAACGAAAATCCTAAACACCCCGATAGTATGTCTGTTTGACCCTCATTATGACCAAACATCAGCATGTGCGAAAGTTGTAGGAGATACATACGTCTTTTGAAGAAAATTTCATTGAAGCTCGTGGTAGGAGATGCATTTCAAGTACCATGAGTGCATTGGGCATCACAATAGCTCAACCACATAGGCTGGTTTTAGCTGAAAACAGTCTTCCGGGTACCCCACTTCAAAAATTCGGCCAAAATTTCGGCCCCCTAAATTGGAAATGGTCCCGTATGCCCATTTGTATGACGGTCCCTTATTATAAGATTACACCAACTCACGGAAAACAGTCCACTTACTGTCCATGAAGCTCATACATTCGCGAGAAAATCACAAGATCCTGAGTAGCAAGTCGCCATCTAAGACGTGAAAACGCAAGATGTTCTGGAATTAAGTGTTTTTTGGAGTGCTATGCTATATTGCACCAATTGCATCTAAGGCCAACGCAACAAGAGCACCATGGGCTGTAGCTCAAACTGCACAAAATGAACCAGACACTTCAAAATATGTGTCATATGTTTGAGCTCATGAAGTGAGAAGGCAGTTTCAAACAATTGCCCTATTGTTGCCCCTGTTACAACCTTTTGACCTTGACTTCATAAGTCCACAGCTGTCTTAGAAGTCAATAAACATTGCTACTCAGTTCGGTCACATCCATCGAAGAATACCCAATGAGAGAGACAAGCGTGGTGATCTGTCCCAAGTGTCTCGCCCGCCTTGTGCAATCATGGTTTCTACCATAAAAATGAAGCAATTGACGAGACTAACTATACATGTTCGAGTTGAAGATTATTTTTTTAACAACTCTGAGAGAGAATTCCCCACCATTGGAAATGCCATGTAAAATTTGTTACTGGTCCACCTACATTGGCATATTTTTATCTGAAATCTAGTCAGTTCATGAAACCTGCCTCTTGATTATATGCCGAAGTCAAACCACATCATTATAGCTCTTATGGTCACCTGGCGTCTCTTTCTAAGGCGTAAACAATGAAATCTAATGGACTGGGCAAATTATCATTAATTATGGTGACTGGTACCTTAATTCTGGTTAGATCACCTCACCTAACTTTTGTTGCCATTAATGTGATCAATCAGCTATCGCTGAAACCTACGAAAACATTCCATTATTTCATTGTGGCGCTTTCCTGGTTCTGCTAATTGCATGTGCAGTGGAAATGTAAGTATCTGTCTGAGAATGGTTTCACAATAAGTCTTGTGCAGTCGGCTGTAAACAGTCACATGGAGAGAATGCTTTGCTTCTCCAGTTTCTGAGGAAGTGGTCGGAGCCTGGGATTCCTGATTGTCTGTTGGTTGAAACTGTACCATGGTGGTCCCTGGGAATAGACAGGTTACACCCTGCCTTGATAAGCATTTGACCCCTTCTTAGAAGATTTATGTGAGTTATCAAGTCAAAAATAACCAGGAGTTCCTAGATGAGGGCTTGAATGCTTCTGATGTTGTTGAAAAGCTTAATCAGCCAATAAGATCAGAAGAAGCCTCTGGGCAGAGAAATGGAATAATGGGTGAAATTGTGTTACACACTGATGCCTAACTTACCGTTCTTTTTTGTTTATGGTACTGATATCATACTGGATATATCGAGACAAATCAGCTAGTTACATGAGAAGTATCTGCAGTTTTAGTTTCAATTTTAGCATTGTAGTTTCTATGTTACGTTCAAACGATATTCGCTCCTCATAATCATTAGATGTGGCTGTTGTGTAAAATACCCAATGCAAGATGGGCCGGTAGCCTGGAAGCCCTGAATGCCATGACCATCGGCTTTGGCAATGGCCCTGACCCAAAATTTGACGTCTTTTCAAGGCCAGCTCTGAGTGGAGGCAGAACTCGTAAGTTTTGCAATTGTACTTGATATATATGTCATTTTGTTACAAAGCCATGGGTCTGTGGCTACTGTGGCACAGATTGTATTATAATGAAGGCTACGGCACAGTTGCCTATTCCCAGCCTCATACTGAGGAGAAGGGATTGTTTGTCCGGGTATTTTTTCTATTGTACTGATCCAACATTATCGAAGGGAGGGTAACTTGTGTCATATTCATACAAGCATTCAAACAGAATACTCCTGAATGGGTAGGTGAGTGGGTTGGCAAGTTTTTTCGGGGGAAGTGTCAACTCATCCCAGCCTATTCCAGCCTCAGATTGGGGAGAGGGGATTGGTGTTAGGGTATTTTTTCTATTGTACTTGAACCAACATTTTCAGAGGGAGGGTACTTTTCTCATGTCCATACAAGCTTACACCAATAATTCTGGGTAGAGAAGTTGGGGTTAGCAAGATTTTTCGGAGTAAGGGTCAACTGCCTTCCATATTGAGCATTGTTCTATATGGATCCTAAATGTATAGCGTGCTTACACTTGCTAGGGAAGCTGTGGGATTGTTGGCGTTGCTGAAATTGCAATTGCACTGTATATTTTTCAAACACACTCATTCTATTTTCTTAATCTTATACGTTACAATTGCACTTTTTGCCTTTTCGGGGTTTATTTTTTTTATTATACCGAACTAAGAGCTACTCTAAAATTGACTTTTACTCTAAATTCGAAAATTCTAAAGGCTACCCCACACTTTGCCTTCCATCTCCACACAACCGGCAGTTACTGGCTGCATCTGCAATAAAACTTCGCATTCTGTCTTTAGGGGTGGAGGGGTGGCAGGGATTCAGTCAGTACTTGGCACTAAAACCTGTAAGAGGAAAGCATTTTTTTTTAATTTCCACATATGGGCTCTCAGGCCCACCTGTGACTTGGGCCCCCCAATCCCTAGTCACCATGAAGGTATGGCTATTATACGGCCTTAGTCCTAACATTGGCACTGTGGCAACTAGATTTGTAGCAATCTATATTTCGCAGTATTTCTTATGATGAGCCCTAGGGCCCAACTGGGCCTTGGGCCCTAAATCCATGTACAGCCAAAATGGCCCTCTACTGAAGGACCATTACATAACGTTGACGCCCTATGGTCCGAGTCCAGACCGTGGAACAGAAAATCCTCAACAGCCCCAAAAGTATGTCTATCACCTCATTATGCCCGAACATCGCACTGCGCAACTGAATTTGTAGAGATAAAAGATTTGCAGTTGTCATGTATGGGGCCCTTGCCCAAAACTGGGCCCTGGACCCAAAATTGCCGATGGCTGTCTACCCCATTTACATGTACTTTCAAGCAAGAGTTGAATCTTTGGAAGATGCCTTTCAAGTACCATTTTGTGAACTTCATGAAATGGGCAGACAGCCCAAGTAGGACCTTAGACTAAAAATTCCTTAGCACCCCAACGTTATATGCTGTCAGACCACATTATGAAACTGAATGTCCGCACTGTGCAATAAAATTTGTACAAAGAGAAGATTTTGCGAATCCACAGTGATGGCCCCGGGCCCACACTTGCCTTGAACCTAATTTCCCTGTGCACTCTAAAGATATGCTATTAGACCCCATTACGACTGAACAATCAGCCCTGTGCACAAAATTGTAGGATATACCAATTTTATGGTATTTCATATAAGGGGCTCTTGGGCCCAAAAAGGGTCCTGAGCCCAAAATTCCGACACCCCCGGTATCCCTCTACCCAAGGACTCATTACATGTACCTAGAAGAACATCAATGACTCGTGTGGTAGGAGATGCATTTCAGTACTATTGTGTGAAATGTCATAAGATGGCCCCGTGGTCCCGAGTGGGGCCTGGACCAAAAAATCCGAACCCCCGAAGGTACGGCTGTTAACTCATCATATAAGGACCGAACATCCAGCACTGTGCACAAAAAGTGTAGGGGGAGATACATTCTGAAATTGCACACATAATGGCCTATACAGCCCCTTTAATGGGCTTTGACCTGACCTTCACAAGGTCAACATTCCCAAGGGTAATGAACATTGTTCCTAGTTTGGTCGACATCCATCCCAGACTGTTTGGGAGCCAAAAGGCATTGTTAACACAAAGATGATAGATAGATAGATAGATAGATTAGATAGATATAGATAGTCATTGAAGGCCAAGTAGTCCACAGGCATCTTTCAGATAGATAAGCTATTTTCAAGACCTCCTGCTCTTCACCCCCATGATTGCATAGATGCTACCCAGATAAGATGGATGAATGCTGGGGAACTCCGAAGCTGAATGGGGACTGCCCCCCCAAAAATACTGCATGTCATGAAAACCACGAGCCTAGGCATAACCTTCGATAGGGGGCAGGCAGAGCAATATCCTCGCAGCTCCAACGAATCATGGAAAGAATGTTGAAGAATCATGGGGACATTCCAATTCATCATAAATTAAAGGGTCCACGAGACCGAAGGTTTGGCCGGGATCGAATAGTCCTGCCAATAGTTTGTTTGCGTTGGTAACCTCACCCACTATTAAAGAGGCTTTGCCTAATTTCGTGTTCTTGGTGTGGAGTCGCAGTGACAAAAGAGTTCAGTCTATGCTATCCATCTATCTATCTAGGTACTAGGTAGGGTTGGGGGTTGTTAGGTAGGGTTAGTAGGGTCTTGGTAGTCGTGGGTGCGGAGTAGGTGAGTATTCATGCAGTCGGTGGGTGCATACGTCGAAGCGTAACCCACCAGGGTGACCAATAAATTTTAACGAACTGGTGAAAGTAGCTGATAGCCCACACCGTATATACATCCCTGGCTGGCAAACTGTCCGAACGAACGAGAGCTCCAAGAAGAACAGCGTAACCACAGCAGAGAGCATGAGAACGATACGGTAGGAGAAACGCCCGAAAAAACAAATAACGAGCTGTAGAACCCCTTTATCTTCGTATATCTACCTTCCTTACAGATCTACAGCGCTTTGGTAATATAAGAACATGTTATCCAATGTTTGTTCTAGAGCGCTGCATGGGCCTTCCCATACATCTGGTAGTGTTTCGGCAATTCAGATAACAGAAATGAGTTACGAATCTATTCCGGCAATGAAGGCTTTTATGTACTTTCTCCAAGTTATCCAGTGAGTGTTTTATCATTGGATGGGTTGGTAGACATAAAGGCAAAGTCAGTTCTTTAACCTAGTCATAACATTACCTCTATCACCATCAATTGGCAGTGGTTCAAAGCCATGATCTACAGAATGATAGGATGCACCTCTCCCGTATATACCATCATGGTAAAAATATCAAAGCCTATTAATAAGTGGTCCGGTATTCCCACGATAGTAACGTGGTGCTGGTGTTGTACACTGCTTCACTGGAGCAATTGTGGTATCTAGCAAAATCTACGACGCTGGGTCAGAGAAGTATCGGCTTTCTATTCAGGTCGTCGGTATATTTTTGACTGCATTGGGCACTATGATG
Source organism: Sclerodactyla briareus (assembly GCA_026419785.1). NCBI lineage: Eukaryota > Metazoa > Echinodermata > Holothuroidea > Dendrochirotida > Sclerodactylidae > Sclerodactyla > Sclerodactyla briareus. Next base: position 43,910 of record JAODTK010000450.1, read on the forward strand.
TCATCTCGGCAGAGGAAAAAAAAGCCCACCCCAAAAAAAAAACAAGAAAAAACCCCCCCCCCCCCCCCCCCCCCCCCCCCAACCCCCCACCAAAATAAATAAGATCGTTGGGCCTGAAAAATGTTTTCAAGGGTCGTATACTGTGGACCCCGAGATATGACCCTGTCGGGTTCGGCCCAAAACACCACCATATGTCTGTTTCCCGTCGGTACAAGTAGCCACATAGTCCATTTCAGTGTGTGTGTTTTAATTCGTAAAGAGCTGGTCTCAATTAACTCTTCTAGTCCAAAACGAGTACGTAGCACTGCGTAAGTGATTGTCCAAGTGGTTGTCATTATTCTCTTAGAGTATAAGATATTTGTCTTGCAATTGTATGAAAGCAATCCCTACTTCCCCAGGCTGTTTATTACATGATGCTCCTTTGGCGGAGCCACAGTAAACAATATGAACCCGTTTCTTTGCGTTTAAAAGTTACCTTTTACGAGTTATACAAGTGTTTCCAAGATTTTGGCCAACGGACCACATGTTCCGGAGGCCTATGCCACGTATCATTCCACTCTCTGTGGGGAGGATTCCTTCTGAAGTTGCCTGCGGTATGTTTTATAAGTCTTGGAGGAGACCAGTAAACTCTCACTCATTAAGGGACAAGTCGATCGCCAAAAAGTGTCTAGCTGCATTGCTGCGATCGGTGGCTTTCTCTTATTACTACACTACACAACTATACACAACCACAGTTCCATGCGACCATCGTCATGTCAAACGAATCACATATTTCAACATATAACACATGAAATTCCTAAAATAACTGACCACTAATTTTGACTCTTATTACAAAAGTTCCTAATTGTCTTTTTTTTTTTTTTTTTTCTCTTCATGCCCCCCCACTCTTCTTCCATAAATACCCACATTTGAATGAAGTCTTATCACTCAGTCAACTCACCTCTATGACCCAAAAAATCAACTTGAAATGTTCAAATCCAGTAGCCTGCCCGGGCTTCTTTGTGCCTTTCAAATTCATTCCCTGCATTTTCATTGCCGTTTATTTCCCAAGCAGCCAGGAAATGCCACCACCCCCCCCCCCCCCCCCCCCCCCCCCCCCCACCCCCCCCCCCCCCCCCCCCACCGTAATGAGAGGGTTTGCTTGTGTGCACAGTTATGCAGCACAAGAGCTATGGTTTAATCGTTTCTCAGTGCTTATCAGAAACTATTATAATATGATGGGATTCAATCAAATTCAGAAACATCAAACACATCAGATAAGAAAATGTTCACAAGCCAGGCACCACATACCTACTGAGTTTGGGAGAATTCTTACCAAGTTGGAAATGCGAGTAAATATGCAAATCAGGCACATACAATCAGCTTATAACAGCAGTAAAAATGTCACAGGAGCTAGGCTTACTCGTTCTCAGTTGTTTTTTTTCTAACAGAAGCTACTATATGATGGAATTAAATTCCTGACATCAAACAATAGATCCAGAAAATGTTGAACGACCATACCTACTGAGTTTGGCGAAATTATTACCAAGTTGGAAATTTGGAATATATTTGCATAAGTAGGCACATACAATGATCTACTGACCCCAGCGGTACTTTCAAAAATATGCCAAATGATCTGGACAGAAGGGGATCACATCTACCAAGTTTGTGGAACATCAAGAACAGTTTCAAAAATTGCATAAAAATAGCAACAAAGAAATCATTTATTTTTTTTTTTTTTTTTTTAAATGACCTCCACTGACCCCGAATTCACTTTCAAATTATCACTCGGGAACCATGGTGGACCACATCCACCAAGTTTATCGTGGTGAAAAAAAAAAATTCGCATAAATTATGCAAATTAGACCACTTAATCAGTATTATTTCAGGCTGAACAATCTAATCAGTTCATTTACCCGTCATCCAGGGCTAATGCCCAAACTACTCACTGTAGCAAAACGGTTCTTGCGTAATCTTACTAACGAGCGTAAACGATAAATTACCTAAAAGAAGCTAATTACCTAACTTAATTAATGACTTAGCTGCCCAAAAATCAGATCATGTACACCCAAACCCCGATGCTACACACAAAATGTCGCCTAATCGGCTCACGGTTTGTGTGAGAAACCCTGTAACTGCCGAGAGTGGAGAAAAATGTGTGACATCACACACACACACACACACACACACGCACACACACACATACAACACAACACACAGCCTAGTGACAACTACAAACCCAGTCTCTTCTGAATGTCTTAGGCGAGACAAAAACACAATTGTCTGAAAAAAAATAATTTTTTTCGAAAAGCTATCTGTTGTAATAAAGTTGCTTCGAACAATGGTGTAAATACTTATTGGTATATGAAATATCAGTAAAAAAAAAAAAAAAATAGAAGCGAAAACTAGTAAATGATTACAATTGTGAAACAGGGATGTCAAATTGTGACGCGACGGGGACGTGACAGAAGGGCATTTTGGTCACTTTTTCATCCTACCTAATTAGAATTTTAAACTATCAAATTTTCATTATGAGGTGATTTATCAATGGGCATAATGAGAGTCAATGGCCACTACCAACAAAAAAATCAAAGTTGTAAAAAATATCTAATCAGTCCAAATGTCCAATCAGAAAATGGGACTGGACAGGACGTGGCGGGACGGGAGTGACATTTTTGTGTTCCGGTTTTTCAGTTTCTGTTATCAATTGAATGTGCAAAAAGGGAAAGTTACATGTGGCCCACAATGGTGAAACCCATTGAAGCTACAAACGAGAAAGAGTTGAGAACCATGAGATGTAAAATCACCTGGGAGACAATGAATTTAAAATGGGCGTGATTATTGGAGGGGAGTTTTCCGAGGGAAGTAATATATTAAGTGTTATCAGAGAAGGTGGAGGTAAAGTGAGTCTGATCCATTTTGTTACATTGTGATAGGACCGAGACAAATTTTAACTTCCTAGGCTTGAAATCACGCCCCATTTAATACCCACCAATTAGCTTGGCTGTAAGTACCTCAATTATGGCCAAACTGTAACGAAGCTACAGATACCCAAAGAGGGAAAAGGGGGGGGGGGGGGGGGGTGTGCAAAATTATGCCATTATTTGAGAACATAGCTATAGGCCTAACATCTCAATTATGGGCCGTGGAAGTTTCTATTGGGACTACATATCTCTACAGTGTCCAAAACAAACTCGTTCGGCTCAAAATTGTAGGCTTTCACACTTCCAAGCGATTATGTACAAGACATACAATTTATTGCCCATGGGTTAGGCCTATGGGGCTTTTTTATGTTTTTGTTGACAGAAGGGACATTCACAACAACATTTGAAAGTAGAGGCATTCAGTCAAAATACATCTACTGGGTAAATACTTTATTCTGGATTGGCAAGAAGTAGACCAAAGCTTGAATAAGCCAAAAAAAATAAAAAGAATTTGGAATGATGTTTTATTTAACTTTGGAAAATGATAATATCTGCATATTTAGTTTAATGGATTTTTTAACCTTTAAATCCTCTCAACTTCAAATTTCATAAAAGCAGATATATTATAGTGCCCAAAACCGAAAGATGGTTCAGAAGCCGGCATTGTTACTTGACAGAGAAATATTAATATTAGTGAGTGACATAGAAAACAACTTCGAAAATTCTTCCACTTGCAAACATTTCTGTGGAGTATCCTAATATACTCAGAAAGGAATCATCAAACGTCAGAGTCTGTTCCACACTTCCACTGACCTTTAAGTTTTAAGACGTCGGAAAGAATTACGACCAGTATCCCTGCCCCACGCTAATGTTAGGAAGAAGTTGTTTTAGTTTGTTATTGTAAATTATAAATGACCCCCTTTTTGTCTCGCCTGAACTTGTTCAAGGAGAGACTAGTGGTCACTCTGTTGTGTGTGTGTCTCTCTGTCTGTCTGTCTGTCTGTCTGTCTGTCTGTCCGTCTGTACGTCTGTCTGGCCGTAGGTGCGGTTCGATTATCTCCTGGACTGAAAGCCATCATGCTGGCAACCGTTATTGTGGCAGTTGGAGTGGGAAGAGTTGTTATGTGCATCCACTTTTCGCCACCCGAAGACCATACTCATTTGCATAAAATTTGCATAGTTAATGAAAATTGGCCCGGAAGATTGTGTACAAAATAGCGCTTGCCGGTAAATGCATTGGGGATGCCGTTCGGAGTATTATAACACCTATGAAGTGTAGATGAAATGATTAGATTCCTGGCATGATATATAGCTAATTAAGTAGTCTAAAATTTGCATATTTAGCGTTTTTGGAGTTCGTTGGATGTAGACGACGAAAATCGGGTGGAAATGGTTTTATCTATGTCCGAATTTTTTTTCAGTAGGCCGAGGTCACCAAGGGCATTAAGTTACTATTCGCATTTACCTAGTATAATTTGCATATTTATGCAGTTTTAAAGTTGGTTGAATCATCATAATTTGGAGGAGATGGGACCCTTGACCTGATAAATTTAAACAACAGTGCAAAGGTCAATTAGGTCACTTTAAAGTGACTAATTTCATAATTTACGCGATTTTCGAAGTTTGTTAAATGGCCAATTAACCCCATTTATGAGTGCATCAGGGTGCTCGTAGGATTTTCTGGTAATTTTGGGTTCAGTGGGATCAAACAACATCTAAGACGAGGTCAAAAGGTTCAGAGGTCAAGTTTAGAATGTGCTTATTTTAGGAGTACAGGGCAAAGAATAAAACTGTAATTTTGGATATGTGATAGGAGCTGTGTGTGCTGCATAGACGAAACCAACTCCCGCTTCGATCTGACACCTTGTCTTCAAGTTACAAGGGCCAAAGGTCCGATTTGGATTCCTTTTGGGCGATAGCATAGGGCCGTGGTACCTGCTTACATGTACTGATTTTGGGGCTTAGTGCACACATCAAGGCAAGGGGGGGGTTTTTTTCATAAAAAAGCGTCAGCATCATCAAAGGTCATTTAAGGTCAGAAGCTGCCAACTAATAACATTTTCTACAACAAAGTCTCGTGATGTATGCGATATGGTGACATTGGGACCGTAATGCTATCATCAGGGTAACATTTTTATAGAAAAACGTTATGGTCAATCAAAGGTCATTAAGGTCACTTATGGACAAGAAACGCTAAATAATAGCATTTGTCCCCAACCTCCAAAAAAAGTATGCGATCTGGCCTGATATGTTGAGCATGAGTGACATAATCGAGAGAGGAATATTTTTCATGAAAAAACTGTTATGTCATAGAAGGGTAGTTTGAGGCTAATAATCAGAGGTTCATAAATCCTAATAGTTATTACAAAGAATCTTCTGCATCCCTGTAACTAGGAAAACTACAGCCCCAGCTCAGCCTGTCACCTTTCTTTTGGCCCCCTGTCGACAAGAAAGTCAAGAGTTTGGAGTGTTTACATTAAGGAGGGATGGGAGGTGAGACACGTTCATGTACAGGGGGGTAACAGGTTACACCTGCAGTACAGGAGGTACATTGAACGGTAGTGTGTGAGACAGCAGGGGAAGTAATGACTATAGAGTTTGTTAGGAAACCGGTGAATCTGGAGGGAACTATCACAGTAATTGGTTTTATAACCAGAGAGTCCGGGGTAGGTAGGATCGTGCTGAAAGACCCAGTCTGTTGTTATGGTTTGCTATGCTTTAGAGGATTAGTCAATGATGACCAATGAATGTTTAAATGATTTAGGAGTATTGCGATAACATACGTGTACAAATACCTTGATCACTTTGCTTTATTCATTTTTGTCACTCCAATCACCACTCATTCTGTGAATAGGAGCACTCAGCCTGTGATATTCACTATAAAATTGGATTATTCAAATAGCTGGAGGACACTGGAGGTCATCAGTGTGTCTAGTTTCTCATGGGTTGTTTTCCAATTCAAAGTTGTTCGATTTCCTGAAGCCTGATTGTATGGTATACCTCAGTTTAGATCCCAAAATGTTATCATTGACTTGAGGCACTGGGGGTTATTTATGCAGTGTGTATAAAGTGATCATTCAGGAAATGTTCAAGGTGGGACTAGTCAGCAAAATTATAATCGTTACTCTTTAGTAGTCATTGGCAAGAATCAATAATAAAATGAACTGCAGCAACATAATCCGTGACCCCCAAGCATACTGTACATCACATGCTGGACCTACTCCTTCTCCCGGAGGATGACGACCTTGAAGTTGTCCTAGTAAACAGCATGCTTACCATCAGACCACTATCAATCAAGTGTCGTCTTAACATCTGCCGTCATGGGACCGTGCTCAAGCCAAATAACGGCCCGTGCACTACATTATGTCAGCATTGATGACAGGACGCATGATGACAGGTCACATCCAGACCTCGCTGCTCATGCCTCCTGCTATGGGACCCGATCCCTTGGGGTTTTTTTTTTTTTTTTTTTTTTTTTGGGCTCAGGAAATTAAACAATATCCGAATCGTGCAGTCGACAGCATGCACCATTGGGTGCATAGTACTGTCATTCTTCGTCTCTGCCCCTTGGTATTCTGATACTCTCCGTGCTGCCAAGAGAGAGCGGCGTCGTCTTGAATGCAAGTGGCTGCAGTCCAGAATTGCTGTAGATAAGGAAAATTTATATGAAAATTGTAATCTACAAAGCCTCTGCTAAGGTTGAAAAGCCGACATCAACGATCTTATCGCACAGTCCGATCAAAAGAACCTTTTACGTGTCATCAATAACCCCTCGCCTAAGGCACAAAAGATCGTTGCTGTCCATGTGAAGTGAGGATTGGCGAATTCTCTCATGAGTTTTCTGCAGTAAGGTCAGAAAACTCCGTAATGTTGAATCCTGTTTCTACACCGCTCCTCTCTATGGTCGCTACTGAGTCTTGTATGCCCAGCGTTACTAATTTTGCTGTGGTTTCTGAAGATGAGGGACCCGAATCATCAAGCTCGCCACGATCCAAGTACTGCTATTTGGATCCTCTACCTGCAACTTTATCAATCTTTTCTTCCACCTTGTATCTACTATTACTAGGATCGTAAACAATCCTTGTCTTCCGGGTTTTGCCCATCTTCACTGGAGCATGCATGTTCACTCCGCAGCTGAAAAAACCAGGCTTGGAAGCTGAGGCTCGCCAACTACCGCCGATTTCAAATCCTCCTTTCTTGGGAAGGGTATTGAAGAGTGGCTTGTCGATCAGTTGCAACGTTAACTTGTTGAAAACCAGCTTCATGCCCCTATGCAGTCGGCATCCCGTCCTTTAATAGTAACACCGAAAAGCACTGCGTCGTGTACAGAACGACATCGTATCTGCGCTTGATAGGCACAACGTCAGCTAGCGGTTCTGCTCGATTTTAGTGCTGCATCGACACCATAGACATTCCCAGCTGGCAATCGCCTGGCTGAGAGATACGGTGTTACGGTAAGGCTGGGTGAGTGGTTTGATAGCTACTTGTGCGGTCGAACTCAGTCGGTTACTATTGATAATACTATTTCCCGTCCTCCCTTCTTGATTGTGGTGTCCCGCAGGTGATCTGTCATTGGGCAGTATGCTTTCATACTCTTCCAGTGCCCACAAAAGACATGTTGAAGCCCAACGGTCCAGTCGTCGCATTATGTGGGACGACATCAGCTCTATCTGACATTCGAACCTTTGATCGTGCAGGCGCTTGTGAATCGAGCGAAGCATGTAACAACCGACATAAGTCATGGTGCGTTACAATATGCTTGTGCTGAATGCCAAGAAGACAGAGTTCTCTTCACCACTTCAGTAGTTCTTCTTGGCGTCGTACCATCAATGTCGGCAACTCTTTCATCGAACCTGTATCTCAAGTTCGCAATTGAGGAATAATCATGGACTCTTCTTTGAAAAAGTTGCTATGTGCAAGCCCTTTGTAAATTTCTGCTCTGCACGCAATTAGAATGATAGGGAACATTCGTCAGTACCTCGATAGTAAGACCACCACCATCTGACCAGCCTGTCAATCTCAGACTGGAGCTTGTAATTCATTGTTGTTTGGGCCCTGAAAACCTCATTAACAAGCTACAGCGAGTGCAAAACATTGCTGCGCGACTTGTTCTCTGTGTTCATCGTGTGGGCTCATCACACCACTGCTCTACAGGCTTCAATGGCTCCCTATAAGGCAGAGCATTGCTTCAAAATCTTCTACTCACTTACAAAGATGTCAACTGTATGGCTCCTGATTTCATCTCAGAGTTGTTCCGCTGCATGTTCCTTCTGAGCCCCTTTAGGTCAGCATCAAGCATCAGCCCAAATTCATGGCACGCTCGTCACCAAGTTCTGATGGGATCGTTTGTTTGTTATGATGCTCCCTCACTGTTAAATGCTATACCAAACTCTTAATCGTCTGCGCCAGACTGTGGCTACTTTCAAGTATCGTCTTAAAACGTTCTCTCTTCAACCAGCATTATCTGTCTGACTAATCCATTTGTTCTGTACTCTTGTTGTGTGTTTCTACCCTTGTTTTGTATTTCTGTTCCTTTCGGTCGTTCTGTTTCCAAGGTCTGTAGAGCGCCTAGAGGCTTTTTGCATTAGGTGTTTATAAGTTCCACATTATTATTATTATTAATCAGTCTTACGAATTTGGAATGATCAATGATTAGTAGGTTGTTAAATGCTAATACCAAAAATCTTACAGTACACATTAAATGCCCTGGTAATTGTGCGCATGGTGACTATTACGATGGAAACACTGATCGCGCACGGCGAGAACCGGGGGGCGATCGGCCTTGTTCGTAATGTCACCGGCCTGTCGCCAGTTGTCATGATGGGGACATGTCCGGTGGGAAGAGATGTTCCCACCGTGCCCTGTAGGTGACGCTATGGATGTACATAGCATACACGTGATGAATGCACAATCGGTTCATTAGCAATGGCAAACACTAGATAAAATCAATTTGTTCGTTACCGTGGAAGTAATGGGCCTGTCTATGGTTAAGAGAGGACAGAGACGATAACAAATGGGGTCTCAAAGGTCATCAGAAGTTTACCCTCGCGTTCTACAGTGCGCAGGCAATCTTCCTAACTGAGCCCCTGACGAGAAATAGTCAAATAGTAACAGCATATATATTTTATCTTAACAATTAAAATCGTGACCATGGGATGAATGGTTTCGTTTTCGGACGAGTGGTGACGGCCTTATATAACTCGCCATGGGGGAGAATCCGGGGGAAAGTCCCGTCTGTGCCCTTGATGCATAGTGGTGAACATGCGACAATCATGTTGAATGGAATACAAGGGTTTTAAGCTTGTATTAAGGATTAGCTCCTGAAAGGAATTTACTGCGGGTCATTTCAAGGAAACGTGTGTATCGCTATTGGCACGGAGTTCAAAGGAAAACTTCGGAGTTACAAACACCAACAACAACGTTGAAGGCTGTCATCAAGGAGTCGACTAGCGAAGCGCCGTCTGGTATCCAAAATATTATAGTTGGGCTCTGTCGGGGTAACACACACACTGCGAAACGAGCAGATTGTGGATTTGTGTGAGGTAAATGGTTTTACATCGAGTAAGTAAACTTCGAAACTGCACTCTGGTAACGCCTTCACCGTTCAGCTGTTGAAATTCGAAAATCAAAATGAAAAAAAAAAAATAGTCAAGTAGGATAATATTTTGTCGTTCACAAATAACATTCACTATGAAAATATTGTGATAATAATAAACTGTTATTAAGCGTGAAATATATTTTGGTTTGCCGCTATTGAGGGAAAGGTTTGAAGTCAGGAAACAGTAATCTCGCATTGATAAAGATTCCACAATTTCTATCCCCCTTACACGGATAAATTAGATATCTCTATCGCTCCCCAAAAAGCGATATTCCATAATACGTGACCATATAATTTTAGAAAACGATATAGGTTATTAGAATAGACTTTGTACACGGTCTGAATATATAATCTATGGCTAGGTTTGAGGACTACCCAATTCAATGTCAAATTAAATAATTAACGTTTGTGAAACTACCCGGAGGAGCCTCATAAGTTGATTCGACGAAGCTTGTTTTTGGATTGGAATTTATTACTTTTGACATGGCACAGTATAACAGGTTTAGCCAAACATACGACATTGACTCAAGTTCGCAAACTAGCTTCAAGCGTTAACTCCATGCTTCTGTATTACGCAAAGGACCACGAGGAGACCAATTATGACGCCACATCTGGTCGCTTTACTCGGGAATTCTTGAAGCGTCTAGTCTGAAATCGGTTCATTGAAGGAGAAGCAACATGAATGTTGTGAAAAACATTAAAAGTGATTTCATGAGCATGAACCGCTTTTTTCGCGAAGTTCTTGTTCATTTTGTAATTTTGCATTGCATTTTGCATTTAGTATGCTTCAATATATACAACAGGCGGGGAAAATGGGCAGACGAAGAGTGGTATCAGTGACGCTTGTAAGAGCAAAATATTCCGGGTTCGGATTTCACCAGTCACCGGAGCGATTTTCCCCTAGGTGGCGCACTTTCTGTTTGCGGTGGGCGAGGACTCGGTCTTCGTCATATAGTTCGCTGTTAGGCCGGGATTCCATATATGCGTATGCGTATCCGGGCTTCGATGTGAAAATCACATATTTACGAAAACGAATGTTTGTTTCAGAAGAGAACACATGAAGTGTGCGAAAAGACCATAAAAGGCAGCAACCCATGCATATTGTCGTTGCTTGGCTTTTTGAGGAAGATATTCCATAGAATTCATTCGCGGTGATACGCATCCGCATCTGCATTTTTTTTTTTGGGGAATTGTTGCTTATTTTCGCCATTTCAGCGCTGTTTTGCCTTCATTTAGGATTTTTGCTTCTGTGGAACAAATCCGATCTTTGCAAACGATCGGACATATTCCAAACAGTAGCCCCCGCTAAGTTGACGTAAATTGGCGATATTTCACATACGCATACGCATCTAGGAATCCCTCCTAATGCCTGGATTTGGTGGCATGGATTTCGGGGTTTGTTTCGGGTATTCGAGTGTATTCCGTCAGTCGGCTGTGAGAGGTACGTTGGACTGACATTTTCCGCTCCTAAAAGCTCCGAGAAGTGGTCGGATCCTACAGTCAAGTTCACTGATTGTCCTTCGAGGGGCGTAGAATAGCGGGTCCCGGTAACCGATTGGGAATGGTGCCCACTACACCCCTGCCTCGATATCCGCGGACACTGGTCGATATGAGGAGGCATTTATTGCTGTGCTCATCCCGATAATACGGCCAGGGTTCCTTGATTGGCTGCCCGGTCGGTTTCCTGAATCCGTGGAAGTCGAATAATCAACCTGATTTCAGACAGTTAGAGGTCTAAGGAGAGAAAATTGCCAGTTACATGTTCATCCCAGCTAATCAGCTCAAATAGAAGTGAATACAGGTTGCCAGCTAAGTGCGCTACCTACTTCCTTTTATGACTTATTAGTTTTGACCCGTGTATACTGGAGAGTATACGTTTTGTGAAATGCGTAATAAAAGTGCTCAAGTTATGCAAATTAGACCCCATCACTACTTGACTCCCAGTGGACCCATTCCTCTATTTTGATACTCAGGACCAACGGTGTTCCATGGAGATTCGAAAATTACCTCCAGTGACCCGATCTATGTTAGAACTTCGAATTCACGGTAAACCATACCCGCCAAGTTTCATGAATCGACAAAACAAAGTCCGACCTACCTTTGGAATTTCTCATAATTATGTCAATTGGACACCTCCAAGTGAATGACCTCCAGTGACCCTGAATCTTTGTTAAAACATGTTGGACTGAAGCCTCATTCTCCAAGTGTTGAAAAAAATCGACGAACCTCAAATTTCATCAATCAGCCCCACGGTTCCTCCGCAATCTTGCTAACGAGTGCCTAAACAAAAATTACCAGAAAGTGTGGACATACACACCATCCACATGCACGCACGCTCCCGCACGCACCTACAAATACACACACTTCTCACAGCCCACACACCCACCACACAACTTTCTGAACTCTTTTTCAGACGAGACGAAAATTTTGATATAGACCTTAGCAATGCGCAACACTACGTAGAATTATTGAGTGGTTGTCAATGTCTATACCTTTACCATTGACTATTGTCTCGCTTTGACGTGCTGTTAGCCTGGTTTACTCGGACTAGCTGCCGGGACCCCGTGATAAAAGCAACCACCAGATAAGGCCAACCTACATACCAGGGAGCCTTTGGGCCACGGCCATCATCAAACTGCTCTTTGCCGATCATATAGGTAACCATAATTATGACCTGGCTCAGACCATAGCGATCATCTACGTCAAATGAATGCAAACCCTATGCCAAGCATTAGCCCTCTAGTTTTTGCTGTGAGGGTTTCGTGTATACAAGGTTCAGACTTCGACGGTGACGATGAACCAGACCCAATGGCAATGTAATAACCACTTTATCTGAATCAACCTCCATGCCAATATGGCCCGCCACACTTACCGGCGCAATGTATCGTGTTTACACGATTTTTTTATCCTTGACGAAGCCAGAGGAATCTATGTAGTCACGCTGGATGTGTGTAACGTGTGTGCGTTTGCGTCCCAAACCAATTAAATCGACCCTAGCCGGATGGCTTAGCTCACACTTGGTATGTGTGTTCCCATTAATGATTACATGGTCCCTTATTGTTTTGAGAATCCATTTTTTTGTTATTTTTTTTAAAGCCACGATGATTCAGAATGCTTGGTCCGATCAAATGAAATTTGATGTGCAACGGTGGGGGGGGCATTAATCTGGAAAAACAGAGAATTGTTTAAAAAAATTATACTCTGGCGAATTTTAGCTCAACGTGTTGTCTGTTTTCTGAATATCTACTCCATATGGCCTACCTCAATGCAAGTAAATAAGCCCTTTAAACTTTTCGTTGAGCAGTACCGTGTCTGCAAAAACCTCATACGGCTCGAACATTACACGACATGTGTATTATCTCTGCATCGTTGTGTTTTTCACACAATGTTGTTTGATTTTTCTAAAACAACCCCGGATGGCCTCCCGGATAGGTGTCTCGGCACACATGCCGTGTAAATTTTTACACAGACATTTTATAAGTGATAGCCGGAACACCTACACATCATATACACAACACCTGCGTCCATTCCATCCCGGGAAATGCTACGCGCATATCTCTGTTCCATTCCATTTCTCATTGGCAAGGAATCCGCCAGATCATACCTATCCGTACCTGTTCCATCTTACGTAGTACTATTGATTATCGTTGAAGTGTCAATAAAAATACCGGATGTTATTCATCATTACTAACACCCCATTTATCGTCCCTCACTGAAGTGAAATGATTAACATATCAAATATAAGCCTATAACCTTTTAACCTCCGCCATTTTCCATAGCACAGATTATGGGATCGCCAGACGTTGCCCAGGGCTACGCGTATCCGATCAAGCGAGATGAAGTCGAACCATACCCCCAGTTTCTCGCTCTCTTCCTCCTCCTCTTCTTCTTCCTCGGCTCAAGACGGAAACTCACATTGGAAGTTGGACTCGGGAGCAATCAACACTTGGTCTCTGCCCTCTTCCTCTCTGTTTTGCGTAACTTCTTCCGGAGGGAAAATCGAGAGTTTATTGTGCGGCAACAAAACTAATCGATTGATATATTAATTTTTTTCAATACAATGATGGTTTCTATCACTTTTCCCGTATATCAGGTAAGCGCTCGTCCGAATTCAGCTGCGGATAACCTTTTCCTGTTTTCGATAACGGAAACATTCCTTTGCATTCCCTTTCCACCCAGACTGCCAAAAACGACCTTGATCTCTCGCTATATATAGCTGCAACAGAACAGCTGCCACATCCACCTACTGTGTCTGTATAGAAAGCGGGATCAACGACATACACTCAAACAGTGTAACATGGTAGGGGGCCTTGCTCGCTCCGACGTATTTTCCAACCTAAGGCTTTATGTTCCTTACTCGCTCCGACGTATTTTCAACCTAAAGGCTGTTATGTTACACAGAGCGGTCTAATGATGTATAGTCCACCATCACGAAATATTACAGAACAAGAAATGAAGAGTAAAGGTGATGGGCGGGGGGTCAGAAGTCTGGGGAGCTCATGAACGTAGAAGTCCCAAGTATCAGCTACAGGTTACGAACATTAATTCCCAGACATACAAATAACATACATTCTTATGAGAATGGTGCTCAAGGGATTTCTGTTTTTGACATAGGTTTATTGTGTTTTCGACGCGGGTAAGCCTGTTTACAGTTAGAGTTATAAGATTAATACTGCTAGTGTGCCAACGTTGATAGGGGTAAACATGCCGCTCGACATTGCACATATGTGCAAAACAATCTCTCGAAACTTCTCCGCCGAAACTACACATCCTACTATCACACATTAACAAAGCTCCAAATTATCAACAGTTTACATCCGTGAAGTAAGATGAATTGGTTGCGTTTTCGAAATTGGGTGACAGTTTAAAAATCAAGGCCGTTTATGAACTACGGGGAGAATCTCGCTATACTCCCTACTGCTGAAGTAAGCATACGCACTTACAACCGTGAAACGACCCTATTATCAGACATACATTCGACCAAGGGGTGGCGAAGTGCGAGGGGGATGTCACACCCTCAATCATTCCGTAGCTGTTCGGCAATTTTTGGTCTGCGGCAACGAGGGAAGAGGGGAAGTCCGGGAGGAAGGTAAGAGAGCGGATGAGGCAGAAAGTGGAAGAGAAAGGAAATCGGAGTCTTCTTCATAGTTAAGGAATATTAGCCGAAATTACAACCTGGATAAATTCCACCAAAAAATTGTTATCCTCCAATGTGTCATGAATTTGTCTAACTGACATATATATCATTGCATCATCGTGTTTTTCCTCCGGTTTTAGCAGAATATCTGATGTTATTGTAAAGCTGGTAACCACAGCCAGGCACAGACGATTCATCTTCGTGATATTTCAATATTGCATACGATCTCTGACTGAGAGCCGGAGGCGTTTACTTGCTCTCCACTCACGCCTCCACCGGCTGTGTTACCGTTCAGCATAGCGGGTGCGGGCTCACGGCCAAAACGAACTGTGTGACATGTTTGTTGCAGGTGTATTTCTAAAACATTTGGACTTCCTTGGATCTCCCCTTGATGTACAGGCTCCCACAGAGATGTAATGGGTATTGCGGGTTGTCCAGTTTTAGTTAACCACTCCAGATAACACTCTAAGGAACTCGGTACTACATATTTTCAAATCAGGTGGCTGGCTGTTGTGCTGATTAAACAGAGACGCTACGACCACCGTATGTGACAGCAGCACAAGTTCCTTGTGCCAATCTCAAATACGTGACTGGATTTTGTTGCAGACATGTCGATGACCCCCAATGAACTCTTTCCCAATGCTCTACTTATCCCTTATCGACCATCCACCCCCCTACATGCTACCGAGCCTTGCATTTTTACATAGTCCGGGTTGGCCACCCATCGCTCTTCTCTTCTTCTGACTTTTTTGTCTGATATCGTGTGTTTCGCTATACCAGGAGCGGTCGCTTGTCCGCGGGTACCACGGCCGAGCGGGGGCGCAGTGATCTTCACTATGATGGCCACCCCGCTGGCCGCGAGGTGGGCACCGAGGGTATCGATTCAAGTCACATCCGATCGCCCAGTTCGATCTCCCATCGGACGCGGTGCCTACATCACCGCAGCAACGCCACGCGCTGGAGACTAGTTCGACTCCTTGTAACGAAACCCGGGTCACCGAACGCTGCCTGTCCACCACTCCGCGTTTTCGATCTTTCGACCTCGGATCCCCGGGTCGCCAAAAGGGAACCATGATGCCCCCTCTTGAATCAGCGCCCTTCAACAAGGCTTTCTTCTGCCCCGAAGCGATTCCGGATGAGTCCTCCCTATCCACCATCACTCGTTTCCCGACGATCACTGGAGGACGCGTATTCGCACGTGCCCATTTTTCCTGTCCTTTTCTGGCTTACGCTATACTGGCTCGTGTGGCCCTGTCCAAGCGAAAGCCTCGCTCATACCGTGCGGGTCTCACAGTTCTTCTCGGACGGCAACGGCCAGTTGATCATGCCACGAGAATTCCTTCGCTCAGAGACCTCTCGTCCCTCCAACCCATCGCACCGTCCTCGATCTTGCGGCAGGTCGCGCCTCCCCCTCACTGTGACGTGTTACCGACGTCACGGCAGCTGCGACCCACGTCCGAGTCCCTGTGGTTCCTGTCTGTGGGCGTGAGTCACAGGTCCCCGGGCTCAGCCCCCCCCCTTCTTTCTGCAACTCTCGCACGCTCGTCAATCTCTTGCGACGACCAGCAATGCGTGCCCCGGTTCCCGACTTCGGCGCCCCAGGGAGTTTTTCAATCGGGAAGCGGGGAACGGTCGATGCACTCTCTTGACTATGCGTAGGGACAGTCCCACGCGTGAGCGTTCCCCACCCAGTTGTCGGCAGTCGGGTCTCTTAGAGGCGGCTTTGGATGCGACGCCACCCGGTCAGTTGGTTTGCCCCTGCTAGACGACTCACGCTTCGCCCTTCCGGGACCCTCCGCTCGCTCAGAAGGCGGATAAGCTTCGGTACCACGGCACGCGCGCCCCTGTGCTTCTTTGTGCGGAGACCATCCACCAGCGCTTTCGAAGCAAGCGGCATTTCAGGACGTTTGCGGAACGTTGCACAACATCTTCCCCGCAGGCAGGTCCACGCTTACGCTTGAGATACGTTCGGATTTCCAATGCTGTCTCGGGGAACTGCTGATCCGCTTCTTTGAGGGGAAGCAGGTGTCGATTCGGGATATAACGTTCCGCCATTGTGGGGGCACAACGCCCGGTTGTCCGGATGGGTCGTCCCTTGGTGACAACGACTCCATACGACAGCTTTTCGGGGATGTTCAACAAGCGTCCACGGACCGCCTCTGCTTGCTACAGCGTGGTCTCTCAATGGACGTCCTCGCCACACTATGGGTCGCCGTACAAGCCCAGACACAGGGCAACACTGGAGCCCCTTTGCCAACAAGGCGATCGCCCAAGTGTCTTCGCCTGGTTGTGCGATCAGTGGTGTCTTCAATTAGCACCATGCAAACAATTCCAAGGGCATTCCCTGTGTGGCTTTGGTATCGCATTAAAATCGAGCGATTATACACCACTTGCATAACCCAGGACTCAAGTCCAATGTTTTAAACATTGGGGGATAAGGTTAGCCCATACACATCAAAAATCAAATAAACTTTGGAATAAACCAGTAAGATAGGAACTGGACCCCCATGAACCAGGCAAATGAACTATAACAAGTATTTTGGTTTCGAAATGTGCTAGACATGCAGTTGAGCATCACAGAAAAGAGGGGGTCTGGAAAGGTGACAGGAGGGGAGGGCGGGGGCCTAATACCAAATTTATCTTGCTGATACATTTCTGCAACATGACTCGTTGACTTGGACCGGCTTCAGCCCAGCAAGGTCTTCAAAGAAAATATTTTCGAGGCTGCCCCTGCCCTCACCCGACAAAGTTGCATTCCATAAACACAGGGATGCAGACCATGCCACCGCGGAAATAACAAGATGTGGCAGAACTATCTCTATTTGGAGTTACTCATTTCAACCCCGCAGGCATGTTATTTCCATGCATCTTAACTAGTATTCAAGCTGTGACAGACCAGAGGATTTCATTTATTGTCCACAATCTGCCTTTTTACCTTGACGGCACTTTGCCTGTCATCCACCTGCTCCTGGGCCCCATACAGGACCATAAATTATAAACACTGGGCCATGCTGAACTAGAAAAACTGGGCTGAGTTTATATTACGGAGCCTCTCTTGAAGCATGTTTAAGATACTTACTTATTGTACCCAGTGTGATGCAGCTATGGGACCAGAACTTCACATAATTAGGGGAACAGGGGAGGATAGGAGGTTGAGATAGGACTGTCCCACCCAAGAAACAATTAAGGCACGGAAATTAGAAGTTACATCAATTTTGCTGAACTACCTGTTTCCCAAATGGTTGGGTGTGTTGCAGGAGCCTAGTGATTATAGCATGCTTCATAATAGGATGACAGCATCTGCAGGTCAGTAGGGTGCCCGAGACTAAACCATTCTTAAAACGGTAGCATACAGTCTCTAGAGGGTTGTTGCAGGACATGTTATTTGACAGTTTTAGGTCCATAAGTGAATTAATGACCTTTGATGACCTAATGAAAAAATGTTACCATGATTAATTGCCCCGCACGTCCAAAATTTCAGGCCGTATTCGCATACAGGCACTAGAAGTTGTTGCAGCAAATGTTATTATGGCAGTATGTGACTCTGAATGACTTTAATAACATGACTTTTTGTGTGGGAAATGCTTGCTCTTATATGATGCACCAAGTATTAGGTAATCAGATACACACACCCACACCCCCAAAAGGTATCAAAACCAACCTTGGACCCTCAAAACTTCGAAAACCAGTGTCAGATTGAGCGGAGTGGGGTTGTCTACGTAGCACACAGAGCTCTATCACATATCCAAAAGTGGACTGTTCTATTTCTTGTTCTATACTCCAAAAATAGGCACATTATTTCAAAGACCTTGACCTTTGAACTCGTCATCGATGTGGTGCTTCATCCACCAATCCAAAAAAATACACCTGCAAATCTCTACGACCACCCTAACTGCACTCACTTTTCGATCAGTTGTCCGTTTTCACAAATTTTGAAAATACCCAAATTCAAGCATTATTGGTCATATGAATGATCTTTAGTGACCTTGACACTGTTGTGAAATTGATCAGGATTGAAGGTGTAACATCTCACGAGTTTCTGAATTCCAAACCAACATTCAAATCATGCAAAATTATGCAAATTGACTACTTTAAATGCAAATACGTCACATGAATGACCTCTGGTGACCTCGTTACTATTGCAAACTTTATCGGGACTATAATTAAACCATCTCTACAATTTCATGAGAATCCACCAAACTTTCCACAAGTCAAACATGTCGCATGGTCCTTAACAGTTTCAAATAATTTTGGACAAACATCCGTCACAGGATTGACGGTTTGGGCCAAAAAGGCGATTGTTGCCACACTGGATAGAGTATATTGGCTATAGGCGGGCCCTGTGGGTTCCTTTGGTCCTAAAATTCTTTGAGAAGCCTATAGGTATGGTATTCCATCATTATGACCCTCGGGCCCCACACGGGCCTCGAGTCCCAAAATTCCTGAGAACTAACCAACGAGCATTACATGTACTTCAAATCAATTGGAACTGGTTTGGAGGAGCTGCATTCCAATACCAATGTGTGAAATTTCATCACATTGGCCTCGGGCCCAGTCGGGACTTGGAACAAAATCCTGATCCAGATGGGGGCTATTAGACCATCACTATGACCGAACCTCAGCACTTTGCATCGAAATCTGTAGGAGAATAAAAGATTTTGTGATTTCATAAAATGGACCCTATGGCCCAAACTGGGCCCTGGGCCTAAAATCCCTGAACACCCTCTAATGACCCTCTACCCAGGAACATTACATGTAACTTTGAAGAACTCAATTGAGCTTGTGGGAGGAGATTCATTTTAAGTACCATTCTGTGGAATTTTCAAAAAAGGGACCTCCGGGCCCAGTGGGACCTTGGACCAAAAATTCCTGAACACCCCAATGAACGGCATTAGACAATAATCTGACCACGGCGGTACCCTGTGGCACACAATTTGTAGAGAAGTAGTGGCGTTTTTGCCAGTTTTCACTTTTTGGCCCATGGGTGCGCCTTTAATCCCATTTGACCTTGACCTTCAGTGGTTAACAATGACCAATCAGTCAATGAACATCCGTGACCAGTCTGTCGCGATTCATCAAAGCACGAACATTTTGTGGACAAAAAGCAAAAGTTTACAGACTGATAGATGGAGATAGATATAGGATGACAATGGGCACACAATAGCTCAACCAGCAGCATAGCTGGTTTTTTGAGCTAAAATTCCCAGAGGGGAGGGAGGAAACCCCCCCCCCCTCCACCTATCAGTCACCATTTACAGTCATCGCAATCAGAACCCCCCCCCCCCCCCCCCAAAAACCCAAAACCTCCTCGCTACGCTTCTGCATCCCGACTAAATTGGGGTTCCGAGTATATTGTGTACACGGCTTTCGTTTCCCCCTGATGGTTCCGAACAAAAAAAAAAAGGTCAGCTGTCGACAACGATTCCAGCGGCGAATCGTTTCGACCTTTAACCGTCGAGAATTCAGATAGAAAAACCTAAGGAAGCGACGATCGATTGACATTTGACTTCACCCTCTCTCGTTCCTCCACTGACCACTGAAGTAACATGCGGGATGGGTCCAGCTACAATGTGTGCACAGAACTGCACATGGGAGCGTTACTTATCAGGTTTGATACGAAACACAAACGAGATTGTTGATGTTTGATTCGTCATGCCGATTGGAATCTCCTCGAAGCCCCCGTCGCATATGCGACGCGCTGTTTGCAGGACATGACGTGCATAGACTATACCAGGCACCCCGAACTGATTTTGCATTAACATGCCATGCTCTCCTGATTTTTAAAAGTTGAAAGAAAAAGAATAAATTATCTAATATGGCTTCACGGGTCTTACGTCCTCTGCCTATTTAACTTAGATGCAACATTGTCTTCGCCACCCCCGGCGACTAATGACGGGAAAACCGTTTGCGAAAACAATAGTATCACAGCATCGGAATGAAATTTGAATTGACGGACTCATCATAGTGGACGCTAATAACCGTACCGAACATTCGCTTGGGTTTGAGATCCCGTGGTAGAGGCGTGACGACTCAGTGACGTCCATTCATGAATGTTTGTGTGACGGACCCCCATCCTTTTATTCCACAGTGGTCGCCCCGCCGATTGTATATAGGCCCTATCGGTATCCCAAGGGAATAAGCCGGGTCCCAAAGCTCGTCGGAGGTATAAGACCAGATAACAAGATGGCGGGCGCGTTCATCACAGGATATGTCAGCAGTCAGCACTAGGGGTCAGCACTACAGAGGGTGAAAACCCGTTTGCTCCACAATCCGACTTGATAGGAGAGAACGAGAAGGCAGATCATCTGGAACCTTCGCGATACGAACAGACCGGGTATCAGCGCACGGGAAAGCCATACACTGGTATAGAAGTTGACAAAACCCCGAAGGACCGAATAATCGACGGACGTTCTGCGCAGCTGATACCATCACAGTTGAAGGAGAATGGAAGGTGGAGCGTATCAGGATCTGCGGCTGGACAGGATTGTTTGAACGCCAGAGTCTACTATTTGGTGATACTGGTGCACTTGGGGGCAGTGTCCCACAAAAACAAGCACAAGCTATGTGGCACTTGGACTAGATCTCCGGGAAACACGGAGTACGTCTCAAACAGTATTATTGGCAGTGCCCATATACTCAGACAGGTGCCCTACCTCGCAGAGACCGGGTCTCCAGACATGAGTCAACCAAGAATCGTCGTGCATACTCGGATAACATGAAAGGGTTTTCAAAATGAACCGATTTCCCTTCGTGGGCGTGTGCTTTTTTTTTTTTGCACGTTGTCGTTCACTTTTCGTCTTTCTTTCTCTTTTCTTTCTTTACTCTTTTCACTTTTAGTGGTTGGTCAATTTCGAAATATTTAACATTTCAGAAACCACATCCCGCCACTTGTTGTCATGATAGTCACTAGCGTTAATCTCCCCAACCTGCTCATTCTACTTATCTAAACGTCCCCATCTGAAATACTATCATGAACCACAAGAACCGCCCACTTTTCCTCGGAACCCAGATAAGCAAATATCCATTTGCAAACGGTAACTGCTCCTGGTCGAAACCGACGAAACTTATCGCAAATTATCCTGATGAAACCCCCACAATCACACCGTGTTTACTTAATTACAGCCAGACAGCAGAACCATGAAGATAGTACTAAGACCTCGGCCTATAGGGTTACAGTCCAATTGTTTTTGGGGAAAAAACGATTTCCGTGGATACTGGAACTCCCGCCTTGCTTGCAAGGCGTCAGTGATACCACTCTGCTGCTCTTCGAGCCAGAGACCCAAATGGCAAACCCAAGTAGAACATCAAGACACAGAGACGTTGTTTTTGACTGTTCAATAAAAGTCACTTGCAGCTGCTTTTGCTGGACTGTTGTAGTCGAGACGAATAGGCCTGAACCGGCCTCCGATTTCTTCAGGTCTTGATGAGGTTACAGCGAGACCCGGATAATTTGAGGGAAACTTGAGACTGGTCCCGCCGACATCACATGCTTTCCGCCTCTTTGTAGGGCCACAGTACTGACATATTAGGCCAGTTTTGTTCTGTATTTGGAATTGTGCGCATGCTCACCAATGTCCAGTTCGAGGAACAGACGAGATTCCACCCTAGCAATATAATTTAGACTAGCTTATTTCTAAACTGTCAACACTGTTTAAAACGCAACCAATTCATTTCAGTTTTTCTGATATATTGTTGATAGTATGGGGGGGACACTGTGAAGGTTTTTGTGTTGGCAGGATTTTGTAATTTCCGGCAGGGGAGATTCGGAAGCATCGTTCACACACTTACAATCACGTCGAACGTGCGGTCATTCCCTAGACCTTTGACATCAATAATAAA
>JAODTK010000451.1:0-14966 GCA_026419785.1 Sclerodactyla briareus
AGTGTGAGTAGGAAAACAATTTATTCATTGCTATTTTCCTTGATGAGAAGTATTAAGATGATTAATTATTGATTGCTTTGAATCACCATTACAACAAAAACATTGTGGCACCATTCACAAGGAAAATCAAGTATCATCTGAAGCATTCACCCAGCTGGAATTGATCCGGGGATCAAAGTTATTTTGATAATGTGCCGAATTGGTATTCTGCTCTTTCTACTATGGCAAAAATTCTATGCTTCCAAAATGGTGCTGCAGTCTTTTTGGGAACTATCAATTTTACTTGTTGGCGTAATTCTGGACTTCTAATCTCTACAAATCCAATTATTTGGTTTTAAAGAGGAGAATTTCTTGTTCTGTCCCTCCCATCCTGATAAGCCAGCATTTTTCTGTGTCTGTTATTCTGTTGATGCCATATCAGCAGTTATTGGATTCCTTTTTCCACAATCAATCCCCCTTATTGTGAGAGAAGCCTTTCTCTGCCCGCCCCTTCCACTCCCGACCATATCAAAACAACTTTACTCAATTTGCGCACCTGTTGTTTTAGCTTCGTGGTGTATCGCAATTGTGCCAGTTTTACATGTCATAAGTCAGTGTCTCTAATTGCTCCTAAAATATGGAAATGACGAACTTCCTTTGTTAAAGTTTTTTATATCATTGTTTACTGTGGAAGTTCAATTCTTGTTCATCCTTCCCAGAATTAGCCAACATTACGTGTATCTTGCGTATTGATGTTATGTATGTTGGTGAACATATCCTTGCTGCTTGTGTTACTCTTTGGTCTTCCCTAATTCAACACTGACTTTGTATCTTAACTTCCGTTTTCAATTAGACGTTTTGTGCAATTAGAAGAATATAATCTTAAAGAGTAAGCTTTGAAAAATACTACCTGTCAAGGAATGAATATGCGTGATCAATGCATTCTCACCTCAATATAATCAATTTGCTTTTGTGTGTTAAACATGATCTCACCACATAACTTTCTCTTCTGGGATTGTGAACATAAAGGTTTACATTATAAAGAGGGTAGGTTGTCTGGACTCTGGTTGTTCTGAAATCCCCAAATTTTATAATGCATGTCTCGAAATCTATGCATCCACTGCCTATTACAATCTTATTGATGGATCTAACCCTTGTTTTATTCTGGCGCACGCAAAAATTGCTCTTCGAAACGACTTTTCCAGAAGTCATTTGTGGAGTTGCGTGTGTGGATGCAGTTCTTTTTGTATGCTCTCTTTGATAAATGTTTTTTTTTTCTGTTGGAATGTGCTTACATAATATATTATATCTTAGCATTGAATAAAACACAGCAGGGGCACAGCGCATAAGCAATATTCAGGAGGGGTGAGGGGGTTCATGACCCTCCCTGAACCCTCCTTACTGCACCATATTTTTTGTCATTGTTGTAACAAGTCATGATCGAGTCACTACTCTTCAAGAAGTAATGACCGAGCGAATGTTGCCCATTTTCCCATTAGAATAGTACAGTGACTCGACTCGAGTCCGTCATTGACTTGAGTCACAAAAAGACCCATGTTCAGTGACTCGAGTCACATTTTTTAGTACTCATTACAACTCTGACTTTTGTACATGGGTGTTGGTGAAATATTGGTTTTGGCAACTGCACCATTCTGAGCAAAAAATTTTCCATCTGCACACTCTTGTCTTTTTATTTTTAATAGTACAACTTTCAAACTTCATGAAAGTTCATAGCGTAATGTATGGGCTGATGTTGTCCGGGATCCCATCGAGTCAATCGATTTCCCGTGTGAGAGGGTGCCAGGGCAACTTGGTTCTCAATTCGGCACAGAGGAACTATCATATTTATTTTCTCTCTGAAACACTATGGTGTTCTTCTCCGACCACCCGACTAATATATAGTACTCATAAGCCTGGCTTGAATATGTTCCATAGAATTGTGGATGTAGAGCTAATGTATGGAGGATAATCTCAAGGTGCCTCTGGATAGAGTGGTAGGAATATGACCACGGTAATCCACGGGTGTATCGAGAGGAAACGGGGGGCGGGGGCCCCGGGGGGGAATTTGCCGAAAGTACAGTAAAAATTAAATACAGCAATAGTCATCTCAAAAACTATTTTTCACGTTATGTTAGTTATGAGACTGGTGGGAGGAGATAGGCCTGACACAAAGTATTCTCACTTTGGAGCCCACCATCTCTCTTGTGAGTTATTCACAAGTCTTAACTTCCACTTTATTGCCACATCTTTTACCAATGTTGTTTGTGATGAGGGCACTCCCATTTCACAAAACTCATTACTCGGCCCTTACATGTATCCGTCTCAAATTGTTTACGTGTCCAGGACTTCCTTGTTGCCGTTAAGTTGTTTGATGTTACGCGGATAGCTTGGTGTTTCTCTGCTCGCACCGTTTCTTCTTACTTCATGACATAGGTAGGGTATCTAGTGTTGTTGGTACATAGTTGCCGCCTCATTAGATAATCTTATTTGTAGTGTCTTGGTCGAAGTGATAACAGGGTAGTTTGATCACATCTCTGTGGACATTTGATAAAAGAGCAGCCGAGTTTATGCCAGCCAGGCATACAAAATCTGGAACCATCTAGCTAATCAATAAACTCACCGAGCTACGATTCTTCCTCTTGTATTCAAGAAGGCGCCTTCATTGGAAAAGTTGTATATGGAGGCGGGGGGGAGGGAGGGGAGTTGCCAATGTTGAGTCCCATCTTGCCAAAAATCGACAAAACGCATAATATTCGGCCAGACAAAACTAAAACGTCGTTTTGGCCAGGATGAACCCCTCCCCCGATTGCCCCGTCTCCCCTGACTGGTATCCTCAGAGAATCATTAAACGAACTGTATTTGTATTCTTGTATCCATCTTAGTATTACCCATCTGTCATTGCTAGTTTGTCCCTCGCTAGAAAGAATGCTCTGATTGATTCTCACAACAATAATTATTCACATAGACTGCATTCCTAGCTATCTGTGAGACGTTGTTAAGAAAACCACCTGGCCATGGCTGAGCAACGGGATCGGGTTTACGTCATCAATGAGTGGATACAACAAAATTTGCACAGTTTTTTGGCACAGTTATAGGGATCATGATTCTTTTCGTTTTTGCTGCTTGCTAATATCGATTTTTTTGGCTGAATGTGTATCAGGGTCATTTTTTTGGTCATTCCGCTTCCTGTTTCTAAAAAAAACCATTTTCGCACCACAACTGATTTTAAGGGGTCTATTTGTTGGTCATTTCCGCTTCGTGTTTCTAAAAATAACAATTTCCGCCGCAACTGATTTTAAGATGTCGATTTTCAAGGAGAAAAAATGTTTAAAGCAGATGTCTTAAACAGCAGTGCATCACCAGGCAAAAACTCAGAGGGGCTTTTGTCTTGGAGAGGATGTCCCGCCCTGGAGCCATTATTTATGATGGTTTCTCTGTAGGTTGCAAGTGATCTAGCAATTTGAATTGTGCATTCAAAGAACTTTTAACTCCTCATGGAAGGAATGATCTGATGGGAGTCAATGCCTATAACCTTTGTGCTACCTGTTGGTGCTGGTGTGATATGAGGACTGTCCTGCAAGTGATTTATGCTAGTTTGAGGAGTTGATCTGGAGGGGGGTGGGGCTTTAGAGGGGGGGGCCGGGATTTAAGCAAACAACATACGATGACATACACAATCATTCCCAATTGGTCAATAATTCTGTTGCTGATATCCCGGCATCTGCAAGGGTTTTACGTACAAAGTAACAGTGTGTCAACAAATATTTACTGGCTGAAATAGTCTCTTCAGGAAGGTCAGATTAGTTTCAGTGAGGATGCCATTTTGTAATCATCTACATGCGTTACAGCGAAACGATCATGACTTAGGGTTGTTATGTTTTGCAAAATGGCCAAAGCACATGAAGGGCCGAAACATTTGTTTTGTATTTTATGAAACGGTTGCATATTTTGGCATTTGTTCGTCCACTACACACAGATGTCGAAATGTGTGAAAATCTTCTGTGTATGGTGTGTTTCGGGGCATGGGTGGTGCTGGTATAAAGATATTGGAGGTTCGTATGTTCAGTGTCTTTTCCAGTGATATCATGATCATCTGTCCGTAATGTCAATATGATACTGAAATGGAACTTATATGCACCATCCTCCAGAAACTCACCCGAGGCGACTAATGGTCAGATGGTTGGTATAGATGACCTCTGGCTTGCAGCCACTAGGTCTTGCCAGGGTGTAATGACCTGAGGTCAACTCATCGACAACTTCAAAAACCATCCGCTGGTCGTGCATTGGACAATGTCCTCAGTCTGGGGGGGTGCGTTGGCCCATAATTGAAATGACTAATCAGTTAGTCATCAAGGTATGAAATTCTAATCTAATTTCTCGGGGCTCGGTTCGCATGTGCAATTTCTTATAAAATAACACTCACTGGTACATTTGTTATCATAACTTTTAAATGATATATTGTTTCCTCGTTCGATATTCTTATCATCTGCGTCTTACCTCACTTGAAATGTATGTTTTCCTTGAGGCTCAAATAAATTCCTCACAATGGATTTTGTATCATACTGAATAAAAGTTTGTGTGTTGTTTTCCCTCGGGCGTATTGTTCTGCCTCAATCTCGGGTGGAAACGCACATTTGAACAAGAATTTGCCGAATTTGGTAACCCACTCACTGACATTTTAGGAGGCATCCACCTGCTGCCTTCCCTTCACCCTGCCACCTCCGGGCAAGCAACTAGGACTGGGCCCGACCATCCCCTCAACCCCTGAAGTGCCCGCGAAGCTGCACCTCCCATCCTAAGCCTTTTTGTCTCACATGTTCAGGAAGAACTTGGTGATCACTCTTGGCAGGTGTGTTGTGTCCATTTGTGTTAGCAGATTTCATGCATATATCGGGGTTTTGGGTGAACATGGTCTGGTTAGACTCGAGCAGGAAGGCAGTAATAAATTAGAGTCATTGGTTCGTTTCATGTATGTCATTGGTTGAGCTCATTAGTATGTTATGGAAAACTGTAGTTAGCTATGTGATGTGGTTTTGGCACATAGGTACAGTATATTAGGATATATGATTCCTGACAGATTTTAAGCATAAAAAGCTAATCAGTCATCGAATTTGCATAATATATGGCAAAATTCAAAAGACTTCAATTTCATTGAAACTAGGTGGGTATGGGGGAATTTTTAAAACATGAATTTGGTTTGGTTACTGGAGGGCTTTCCATTATGTCTAATGTTGCATGAATCATGCAATTTTTAAAATCTGGGGATCTGTCATTAAACTCTCGGTGGGTATATATGTCTACCTTAAATCTTCCAAGGTATTAACTAGATTTTGGGTCACTGAAGGTCTTCAGATTTGTTTAATTTGCACAATTTTATGCGGTTCCCCAGATTTCCAATAACGTATGGAGCGTGGGCCCTGGTCAACGTACGGTTTTTTCTGAGATATTCCATAATTAGAAGAAATGAATCACTGGATGATGTCCAAAATAATGTTCTAATTTGCATCTTTAGGCAATCCTCTAATTTAGTCCTGTTTCCACAAAACTTTGGACTTTGTTGGTAACATGTTAACGACCGTCCGTCATGAATTTCAAGTCACTGATTAGTGCGATTTATAGGTAAAAGCACTTAGGGGCTGGCAAATTTTATCCACCTCTATATGATTTTAGATTTAACTGTTATTATTTTTTCCTAGCTGGCAATTCGCTCTCACATTTTCGACTTATGAGATCAGGTTGGTTGGTAAACATCCTAACGCCTTATCAAGAAACAACCACTGATCGCAAAAAAGTGAGACCTGGTTCATAACCCGCGTTTATCCCCTAATTCCTCACAAGAACCATGCTAGTTCTATACAGTCGCGCAGCCATCAGAGAACGCCATGAATACACGTTACAACCATACTCCAGAAGTCCTCAACTCCATACCGACAACGTTACTCTACCACTGGGGGACAACAAGTTGCCTAGAAGTGCTGCTTGCATTGGCTGGCTACTGGGGTGCTATGAGCGCCAATTTTCTAAAATCCGACTCTTTCACGATGTTCCAGCTAATTAGAATAAGAATGTGAAAACCTTACAGTTAACTCGATGCATGCATTTAATCAATATGGTTAGTAATAATTGATTCATCATATGGTTAGTTAATATAGTTGATGATAAGATAATTCCAGGCTCAACAACAAACATCTAACACACTGCATTTCAGTGTGGACAACACACTGTACTCCAAGACTATCACTCTGCCAACGACACAAACCCCTAACTCAAACTCGACCCAGACGATCCGCCGTTCTGGACAAAAAAGTACCTGTTATCCGCGCCCGTGACGTCCAATCCCGTAGCGATTAAGTGGGAGGGGGATCGACCTGACCCCGGTCGAGCGGCGGCGCGAGTCACGGGTAACGAGGACACCTCAGTGTAGGGCCAGAGTGAGGGGGGAGGGGGAAGGAGCCAACCAAACAAGACCGCGAGAGAGTAAGCTAGCCTAAACAACAGGGAATGGGAATGCCGCCTTCCGCTTTCGGCCAATCGGATATTGCCACCCCAACGATATACAACACTGGCTTGATGCACACAGCACCAGATGATCACAGATCCGATATATGCAGACTAACGAAAAAGCAGTCAATATTCACAAATCGATATACACACTATTCACAGAAGAGATATGCGGCCCCGCATTGAAGCGCTGTTGAATTGACACGCCGAAGGGCCAGAAACTATTGGCAATCACAAAGTTGTTACATAGGTAGCCTATGACCACCACGTACACCCGAGGCTATGTACAGCATATTGTCATAAATGCCCCCCCCCCCCCGGGGGGAGTTGTTCTTACCCCCGATGAGCTGCCTAGATGGCCCTATGTGTTTGGACTTTGACGCCGACCTAACTTAAAAGTATGAGCCTTAGGGTGAACTTTGAAAGCAATCATTCTGACACTGTACGTAGTCTGATTTCCTTCAAAACTTTTTTGGTGACCCCTGTGTGGACCGAGGAGGATGATGCCAAGGAGCCTACTATGGCCATCGACACTGTTTTTTTTTTTTTTTTTTTGTTTTCTCTCTTTCTTTTTTTCTTTTTTTTTTTTTTTTAGTGGTCTCGATAATACCATGAAGGATATGGCTACAAGCATAGTTTCACTGCGATAACATGGAATATGGTAGGTTGAAGGGTAGGCTAGATTTCCTGATATTGGAGTGGGCCGTGGGGCGATTCATCGTAATAAGAGTGCATGCTCTTCTATTGTATAGTGGTTGGTTATACCCACTGGTTATTCCAGAACAATGACCCCCCCCCCCCTCCCCAAACGCCGTGTGCACCTCCACCTAAATTACATGCCTGGTCTTATTTTTCGGGAGGAGGAGAGAGAAAAAAAAACCAACAAACGCAGGTGCTGATGTATGATGGGGGGTAGGATGAGGGGCTACGGTGGGGTGATATCAGTGACGCTTTACAACAAAACTTTCGGGGTTTCGGATTCCAGCAGTCACGGGACGTTTTTCCCTAGATGCTGTACTCCACAGTTGCACCGTGGCATGGGCGGATCTAGACCAGCAACTGACTGGGACGGAGAGGGCAGTTCAATCAGGTTTGGCGCCATATTTTAAAATAGCCAGATGGGGTTAAAAATAGAACGCTCTGTGGCGTAGTCAGAATTTTGCAGTGGGGTCGACATTTTTAGCGGGGCTGCGACCGACTACTAAGCGAGCGCCCTCATCGGTCTGCGGCGAAGGGTGTAGGTAAGGATTGAACCTGAGCGACCCCTTAGTAGCAGGAAAATGGCACTTCCTGAAGCCATTTCAGGCTTTTCCATATTGGTTAAGATGAGTTCCGATTTTCATCTCGAAAAAAAAGTTACCTCTGGACTTCCTAAAATTTCTGGCCCGCTGAAGAGGCATTGTTCCTGGGTATCCGATGTTTGATACAGTCGCCCTATATGTAATTGCAGGCGCGGAGTCCCATTTGGGGGGCTGGAGGGGGGGGGCTGGGCTAACATGAGAAGAGGTAGATTCTTCAAAATGTGTGTGCATAATTAGCAGGATACATCAAGAGGGAGCGACACCCTAGGTTGGCGCAAGCGTACGGGGGAAAATTGTGACTTCACAAAGTCCTCAGATGGCCGGAAACGCACTTCCTGAGCGTTCTATCTGCTTGTTTCCAGCCTCGAAATATAAACCTCGTGTCTGCAAATTTCTCAATTATTTAACGTGAAACAAGTGTTATGTAAAAAAAGAGTATTAATATATGATATCAAATGAGTTACTACGATAGTAAGGAATAATTACTGGGTGTCATGTTCAACCACGGGTTGGGCCGTCGTGGCATTATTGCAACCATAGCATTGCTTCGTAATGACCGAATGCACTTTCTGGTTTACGGAGTGTTAGGCTCATAGGAACTGTCAAATTCAAAGTCACCAGATTTGCAACAGTTTGCACTTGCCGCGTGAATATCTGACTTGACTGAAAGTAACGTGAGTGGGTGGCAGGTAAAACTGGTTATACTCTTTTTCAATTTTCGATTACAAAGAGGAAATAATCAACTCGGATTTGCATATATGTACAACACTAAACTTGACTACCACGAATGTCACATAGACGGCATCCGTACCCAGCTCTGTATATGGAACCATGTCAAAAACCTAATATCTATCTTCTTCAGCAACTAAATAGGACATATTCAGACCCCAGCCCCCACCTCGTTCACGCGAATTAGCGATTTTTCACTAATGATAACCGGACCCGCTTCTGAGGAAGATATTCCATAGAATTCATTCGCGGTTAGACGCATCCGCAACATTACGGAAATGGGGCGAAGCGTGTTGGTCGAACTGACAGTTGTCACTACTACGGTAAAGCAGCCTATGTACTCCGACCTTACGAAATACAGGTTACCTTTATTTTCGTGACATTGAGGAGTAGCCCGACCGGGTTATCTAATCGCGAGAGAATGTTACCTGCGGGAATTGGTTAGCCTAAGGTGTGGAAGGAAGCAGGACGCTCATGTTAGTCAATATGCTAATTGCCAAATAAGCCCATAATCCAACATGAAAAATAATCAACACCGCCCGGCGTTTTTTTTTTGAAGGGGGTGGGTGGGCGCTTGGAGCACATTTGTTTTGGAGGGGGGGGGGGCTTGAGGCCCCACTTGACCACCCCCCCCGCTACACCCGCGCCGTGTAATGGCAGTATAAGGAAGAACCGTGCCCTCTTGACGCTTCTAATCTGTTGAAGTAAGTTGTGCTTGGACCATGTTAATCGTATAATACATACTCATCTGCTTAAGGCGTATGAGACTAGTCATTAACCCCGATCTTGGAGCTCTGCTGGGCCCCCTCAGTTGATATGAAGCGAAGCTGCTTGAGTGGTCAAACCCCGGTATTTGAGCACAAATTCCTGTCTTTTTCCGCTTCAACTAGTCCAATTTTCAGTCTCTCATTTCCCCGGAACAGATCTCCTCGTCCAAGGGCGGCGATTTGTGTTGGGTTGGTGGGGGGTGGACGGACACTACGCCATTCTAATCTGAGCGGAAGCGCCACCCACGAGTTGGCGCGCAGCGTACCAAAAAAATGTCGTTTTATAGACCACCCCCTAGATTGGCAGGAAACTGCACTTTCCATGCCTTATTGGACGTAAGCAGCCTCCATAAAATTGATAACAAGTTCTTATTTTAGGGAAAGGTTCTCCGAAGTTGGGGATAAATTCCAGTAGTTTGCGTTGGGTGCTGTTGACATTCAAATACCGATGCAAGTGAGGTTACGACTGTCGTGAAAGGAGTCATGAACAATGGCAATGCAACAACCACTGTCACGTTCCAGCAAGCGAAGATTTTTTCAGGACCAGTTTAGCGACGATCGCATTGCACTGACCCCTCTCTGACCTCTCCTTTAGATAGCCCGTTGTTTTTACTCAAAGGTTACGGACAAGAAACCCCATTTCTTTATCTTCTTTGCGGGCAACAGGCGCATGGGAGGGACACTGCTGATCGGGGCAGATATGGCCAACACTAGTATAACCAACAGTAAAAAACCGCAACTGCGCGGCGCGAGCGCTCAGAAAAATGTTACACTCTTGAACATTTCCTCGAAAGTCAGGCAATCTTGTATATAACTTTAACCTTCCCGAATTTTGAACCATGACTTCGCACGCATTGTGGCGTTCCTACGTCCCTGGCCGAATCTTCGATGGCTATGGTCTATGGGTTGTCCGACCCGCACTGCATGCCACCTAGTATGTGCTTTTGCTCTCACCCAACTTCAACAAGTGGTCGCACAAAATAAATTGAGTGCCGAATACTCTATTTTAAATTTTGCAAACTGGAACCAAATTTGCCAACGACAAAAAATCACAGTCCCGCCAGGTGGTAGACTCCCCCCCGTCGCCTCACCGCCTTCCCTTTTAGGCATTCCCTCGAACATTTAGGCAATATTTGTGGACTTCACTTTTGGACAGCCTTTTCTGCAACCTCGAACATGTCTTTTTGACAACAGCAATTTGTGACGTCCCCTGGCTGCATTTTCGATCCCCCACCGTGTGCCATCATACAGATTCATGTTGATGTCATGTGCCACCGTGCACCCAACTTTCAACAAGTGGTCGCACGATGATAAAAAAAAAATCACAGATTATCCCCGCCAGTGTAAGGAACCCTCAACCCCGCGCCCTCAACTCCCTTCACCCTCATACACGATTGTATTGTTAGTTTGTTTTGTTTATTTAACTACTGTCCCCCAGCAGGGCATCAACACGTCCTATGAAGGAGCAGACACACCAAGCTGGTAAAAGCCAGTCTTATGCAAACGATAGCTTGCAGGGGAAAACCCTCCTTTCATTGATAATTGTATGAAACCCTCACCAGTTAATTTCACAGATCCAGGTTCCAGGCATTTTTTTGTTCAGGAACATCATATTCCTGCAAGTGTCTGAAGTGTCAATGTGTCTGAACTCAAACCGATAAATGAAATACCGCTCGCGTAGGCGCAAAATTTCGAAAATGGAACAGCAAATCCACTCAATCAGGGCGGCGCCACAGGGGGGGGGGGGCACAAGGGGGGCGGTTGCCCCCTATGGGTTTTGTGCCGAAAAAATAAAATGTTTTAACGATGTTTTAACGCACTTATTTTCGTAGGGGGTGGGTGAGGTTCTATATATGTACTACTACTAATTATCAAGTGTCGGATTCGAAAAATCTTCGTAGATGCGGGGGCGGGGGGGGCGCACGTTCCCCCAATCAAATCCTAGTGGGAAAAAAGAAAAAAATGTTGTTGTGATAGTATTTAACTCTTGTTATAGAAAAACCCCATTTTTTTTGTGTTCGCGCTCTACGGCGCGTGCGTGACGTTTTTTCTCTTCGTCGTTTTCATTGTCCGATGATACCCCCCCACGCATTGATCAATGTAAGTACCCAAAAATCAAAGTACCGATAATATACCAAAATCCAGTTTCGAGATGGGGGGGGGGGGGGCACGTTCCCCCAATCCAATTCCTGTTATCGGTAAATGAAAATCCCAAAAATCCTTCGCGCGTCACGCGCGCCTTGGCTGGTGTTTTCTTTCTTCGTCAATTTTCATTGACCCGATTATATGCCGCATCATTTCAGTGTACCAACCATATCAAAATTCGCGGATTCGAACAAATCTTCGTAGATGGGTGGGGGGGGGGGTCCGGTGTTTCACACACCACCCATAATCCCCAAATAAAAATGTTGTGGTGATATTTTTTTTACACTTACGTAAAAAAAAAACAATCAAAATTTTTCTCGCGCTTCGCGCGCGTGTTTGTGTTTTCTACATTCTCATCAATTTTTAATTTTATTCAAATTAATATGCCAAGCAGGAAGCTACTTGTACCGAAATCTAGTTTGTCGTATTCGAACAACCTTCAAGATGGGGCATGTTCCCCCAATCAAATTCTCGTTAAAGAACAAATGTTGTGGTTGAAGTTTTTAAAACACTTATGTAGAAAAAAAAACAAATTTCCGCGCGCTTCGCGCGCGTGCCTGTGTTTTCCTTCCGTCAATTTTCATTTGACCCGATTATATGCCACGCATCATTTCAATGTACCAACCTAAAGTCCGCGGATTCGAACAATCTTCGTAGATGGGGGTGGGGGGGCATGGGGGTTTTATCCCCCAAATCTTCTCCAAATGAAAACTTTGTGGTGATAGTTTTTAACACTTAGGTAAAATGCAAACTCAAAAATTTTCGCTTTGGTTTTCTGCATCAATTTCCATTTTATATCCGATAATAAGCCACGCATTAATCACTTGTACCGAAAATAAAACAAATAAAAAACTGTTGTGTGATAGATATAACACTTAGTGAGTAAACAAAAAAATAAGCCCAAATTTCCCCTTCCGCCTCGCTTCGGCACGCGGTGCCCTGTGTTTTTCGTTATCTTCGTCAATTTTCATTGGACCCGATTGTATGACACGCATATATCTACTTGTCCTTGGGGACTGTCCGACTTCAGAGGGATACGGTTTCATCAGTATTCGGCTGGGGGACGCATTCTCCCGGCACCCCGTCCTGCAATATTTACTCCCTCGGTTATTTAGTCCAACATCGTCAGTTGGCAAAGTGTTCAGTACAATCTCTTACGACGCTTACGGAACGCCTTTAGGCCATAGGCGCACTGTAATAACTGAATGCCTACGTTCATGACTCCGAGGTTTTTTTTTGTGTATGCCTATCAGTTTATTGATCTGCCCTTGGTG
Organism: Sclerodactyla briareus; assembly: GCA_026419785.1. Lineage (NCBI taxonomy): Eukaryota > Metazoa > Echinodermata > Holothuroidea > Dendrochirotida > Sclerodactylidae > Sclerodactyla > Sclerodactyla briareus. Next base: position 12,697 of record JAODTK010000451.1, read on the forward strand.
CGGTCCGGATGGCTGGTCGTCGAGGGATGACGGGGTGCCTCGGGTCTCCATCATAAGTGGGTTCAAAGAGGGTGTGAAATACAAAGTCCCTTATCAAAATGACAGACAAAAGCCAACTTAGAGAGTATTTTCAGTGTCGATAAACTGCCACAGAGAGGCGAATTCTGTCTCTTGGGAGTTCAGACGGACCTAAAAATTCTCTGATAAACCTCGCGCCAACCTGTGGTTGCCCTCCGCTTAGATATTCAATCATTCTCAAGTTTCGCCCCCCCTATTGTGAAACCCTGGCGCCGCCCCTGCAACTCAATTGATCATTTAAGTCCTTAATGCCTTTCCTTTTAAACACGGTTCCTTTGGATAGTCGGATCAGTGTCACGAAATAGCATTCGGTTCAAATATTGGGGACAAAATGCATTGGTTCCCCCTCAAACCAAAATATTGGGAGGGGACGCCGTCCCCCCCGCCGCCCCTCCCCCCCCCCCCCCCCCCCCCCATGATCGTGGCTTCTGGGCCCTTGTCCCTCTTCTGCCCTCCCCTCCCGCCTGCCACCACTATTTGATCAATTACTTTTGCTCACATAAACTAGGGGAGTTGGCTGTAACCAAAGCATCATTTTTTAATACTTCACTAAAGAATAGAGCTTCAATATCCAGCTTTATCAGGGCATATAACAACCCGTTTTCCTGTCTGAAGCACACCTTCGTCAGCATGTTCTCCCGGTCGATGTTGCATGCGTGGGGGAGGGGGGAGAAAGAATGAGAGGGGGGGGGGGGGGTTGTTTAATATGGTTTCTATGAATTGCTTTCATCTCCACGATTCGACTAAACGAACGCCCGTATGATCGGCTTGAACCTAATTAGGCCTCCATTACTGTGGATCTTTGGAAGTAATCTTTCAAAACGTGTGAATCCAATACCTATGTGTTCATCGAGTAAGTTGGCACGGGTGAGTCGCTGAGGAACCGTAAAAATTTTCGCTCATAGGTTTTCTTGAATTATAAACAAGGGACAATTGGCCCAGTAGCTCACCGTGTACTTGTATACAGTAGCCTACGGGCTTTTTCTATCATGAATAAAATGGATGAATGATTGAAATGTTTAGATGATACATGTACATGGTATAAGCAGATTAGCAAAGTTTGAGATGTAGTGGACTATTCCAATAGTGACTATCTAGGTATTATTATAAACCACTATCAACACTATGCAACAACAACACTGCAAGAAAAGATACATTTTGCAGCTGATTTTATATACTGGACCCTAGATCCACACTGGCCAAAAAAAAAAAACACCCCAATAAGCTCCATTATACACAGGCCCTGCTCCCAATTTAAAGAAAAGTCACTGAAGCTTGTTAAGAGAGAAGCATTCAAACACCATTGTGTGTAATTTCATAATGGGCCCTAGGGCCCAAATGGCACATTGGACCAAAAATTCTGAACACCCCGAGTACGCTATTTGAGCATCATTATGACGGACCATCATTACGGTGCACCAAATTTGGTATGAGACCGCTTTTGTGTGATTTAGCCTTATGGGGGCCCAGGGCCCAGGTGGACCTTGGACAACATTCCTGACACCCCTGAGGTTATTAGGAGGCGCACTATGACCGGACATCCTCACTGGTGCACCTAAATTTGTAGATGAGAAGCATTATGCGTGATTTTCCACATGTGGGCCCTAGGTCCCACACTTGGGCCTTGATCAAAAATTCCCGACACCCCGACGCGCACTCCCATAGACCCATTACATTAACTTAAGGAAATCAATGAAGCTTGTAAGATGATATCGCATTTCAAGCCCGGATTTTGTGGGTACATTCAATAATGGGCTCTAGGCCCAGTGGGACCTTGGAACCCATTATCTGACCACCCAAAGGTACGGGCTTTTAGACCATCATTATGACCGAACATCACACTGGTTCGCAATTTGGAGGAGGAGAACATTTTGCATGATTTCACATGATGGTCCCTGGGCCCAAGGGGGACCGTGGACCAAAATTTCCTGAACAACCCCTCGAAGGTAATGGATTGCAGAACCATCATTATGACCGAAATCATAAGACTTTGCGATCAAAAATTCGAGGAGGAGAAGCATTTTGTGTGATTTCACTGAGGGGCCCCTAGGGGCCAAGTTGGACCTTGTCCCAAAATTTCCTGAACACCCGAAGGTACGGCATTAACCATCCTACTCTCGGCGACTCACTACTGCTCGTTGTGCAGCACTGTGGCAGCAAAATTTGTAGGGAGAAGCATTTCTTGATTTCAT
>JAODTK010000452.1:0-24251 GCA_026419785.1 Sclerodactyla briareus
TTCCTCACTATTAACTCGCATGAACATGCAAGAACTCTACCTATACTCAATCTGGCGTAACAGCTAAAGCCCGCATTGGAATTTATCGCAATACACAAAGGGGGGGGGGCCTGGCGACGGGTTGTCGAAAGAGGTGGGTAACAGCAACGGATCTCGTCGGGATGCTTCAGGGGGGGGGGGCACCGTTCAAAGGCGAGAATCATGGCCACTGGGACCAGACGAGGCCTTGATTAATCGGCGAGGAGGGTTGCGAGACTCAAGATCCTATCAAGCATTTGTGTTCGATAAACGGAACGCTGCGCTTGGCATTCCTTCCTTTCGAGGTTTCTGGAGAAGTCGGAAGATTTGATAGGCGGGCAAGGAATTTGCAAATATAACTGTGGAACCCTAGCAGAGATCCGATTATAGTCGAAAAAAAAAAAAAAAAAGAAAATTCTAAAGCATCCGGCCTTAAGGGCTTTGTGGCGGGATCGAACCGGGATCTCTCGCCCCCGAAGCGAGAATCATACCAATAGACCAACACCGTGGCTGTGACGATTCCGAACACACGTGAATTTTCGTCAGTAACAAGTTTTCTTTGATAATAGGGGGGTAGTTTCCGAGTCACCCAAGGGGGTCGCGGAACGGTTCTGGGTGGTTTTCCCAGATATCGTTTTGGGGGGGTGATTTCTCTAAACCATGGGCCTATACGAGTCATTGAAACCCGTAAGAGTATGTATATTAAAATTTACTCGGGGAAATGTAGGTTGACGAGCTTGGCAGAGCGGGGCCGGTTCACGGCTGGACTTGTCCGCGAGTCGAACCCGGGACCATCTCGCACCAAGCGATAATCTACCACTAGAGCCACACCCAAGGCGTCACAGTTCTTCCTCAAATAACTCGCCTGAATAAGTATACTATACTCAACTGGCAGTAACATAAGCACTGCATTGTGTCGCTCACAGTCTGGCTCGTCCTGGAGTCAAACTCTGGACATCTCGCCCCAAAGCGAGAATCATGCCACGTAGAAACCAACGACGCCATGCTTAATCCGGGAGTGCGAACCTCAAGAGCCTATCGCAGTTGTGTTCGAATGAACGGCGCTCGGCATTCCTTCCTTCGAGGTTCCGGAGATAAGATTTTGATAGCGGGTTTGGAATTGGCAAATATAGACTTGGACCCCAGCAAGATCAGATCTATTCGAGAGTGGGGGGGTGTGCTAACAAAGCACAACGGGACCGTAGGGCTTGTCCGGAATCGAACCCGGAACATCTCCACCCTAAGCGAGAGTCATACCACTAGCCCAACAAGCCGTAGCTGTTGACGATTCCGGACACACGTGAATTTTTGTCAGTAACAGTTAGTTTCTCATAAAATAAATAAGTTCCGAGTCACCCAATAGTGCGGGTTACTGTTGTTTTCCCCAGATCGTTTATTGCTCTAAAAAACGATGGGCCTATACATATCCAATGGAACCAGGGGAGTGTATGTATAATTATTCACAGGGGAAAAAGGTAGTGACGGACTGGAGAGCGGGGCGGTTAGGCTGGGCTTGTCCGGGAGTCGAACCGGGACCTCTCGCACCCAAGCGAGATCATACCCACTAGACCAACAAGCCGAAGGCGTCACAGGTTCCTTCCGCAAATAAACTCGAGAATAAAGGTATTCCTCTACTCAACTGGCAGTAACATAAAGCACTGCATTGATTTTCGCTCAATCGGGCTCGTCCGGGAGTCGAACCCGGGACCTCTCGCACCAAAAGCGAAGAATCCATGCCACTAGACCAACGAGCGTGATTATACGGGAGTGCGAGACTCAAGAGCCTAGCGCATTTGTGTTCGAATGTACGGGCGTCGGCATTCTTCTTCCTTCGAGGTTCCGGAGTGAAGATTTGATAAGCGGGCATGGACTTTGCCAATATAACTGTGGAACACCAAGCAGAGATCGATTCTAGTCGAACTTCTAAAAGCACTCGGCCGCAGGGCTTGTCTGGGAAGCGAAACCCGGGATCGCTCGCCCCTAAGGAGAAGCATACCACTATGTCTTGGACCAAACAAGCCGTGGCGTGGACGATTCCGGCCACACGTGAATTTCGTCAGTAACTGTAGTTGCTTATAAATATACAGTTCCGATTCACCCAATCGTGCGGGTTACCGTTGTTTTCCCTATGTTTATTGCTCTAAAAAAACAATGGGCCCATGCATATCGATTAAAACCCGGGAGAGTATGTATAATTATTTAAAGGGGAAAGTGAAGTGACAAGGCAGAGCGGGGCCGGTTAATGGCTGAGGCTTGTCCGGAAGTCGCACCGGGACATCTCGCCACCCGAAGCGAGAATCATACCAATAGACCAACAAGCCGAAGGCGTCAAAGGTTCCTTATTAAAATAACTCGCATGAAATAAAGGATACTCTACTCAACACCCCCCCCCCCCCCCCCCCCCCCCCCCCCCCCCCCCCCCCCCCCCCCCCTGGCAATAACATAAAGCACTGCATTGATTGTCGCTCACTGTCCGGGGCTGTGTCGAACCCGGGACCTCTCGCACCCAAAGTGAGAATCATGCCCACTAGACCAACGAGACGTGATTATCCGGGAGTTGCGAGACTCAAGAGCCTATCGCAGTTGTGTTCGAATGAACGGCGCTCGGCATTCCTTCCTTCGAGGTTCGGAGAGACGATTGATAGGCGGGCATGGGAATTTGCAAATATTCTGTGGAACACCCCGCAGAGATCCGGCATGCTAGTCGAATTTCTGAAACACTCGCCGTAGGGCTTGTCCGAAAATCGCACCAGGGATCTCTCGCACCCTAGCGAGAACGATTTTAGCATAGACAAGCAAGCCGGGCTGTGGACGATTCCGGACAAATGTGACATTTTCGTCAGTAACAGTAGTTTCTTCATAAATAAATAGTTTCGAGTCACCCAATCGTGCGATTTACCGTTGTTTGCCCACATGTTATTGCTCTACAAAGAGCAAGGGCCCTATCAATCAATTAAAACCAGGAGAGTATGTATAATTATTTAAGGGGAAAGAAAAAAACCCCCCCCCCCACAAAAACAAAACCCAAAACTGTAGTGACGACTGGCAGAGCGGGGCCGGTTCTGGCGGGCTTGGCAGGGGTCGAACCCGGGACCTCTCGACCGAAGCGAGAATCATACCACTGGACCAACAAGCCGAAGGCGTCACAGGTTCCTTCCTTCAAATAACTCGCATGAATAAAGTATACTATATCAACTGGCAGTAACGTAAAGCACTCATTGATTGTCCCTCACTCGGGCTCGTCCGCGAGTTTCGAACCCGGAACCTCTCGCACCCAAAGCGAGAATCATGCCACTAGACCAACGAGCCGTGATTATCCGGGAGTTGCGAGCTCTAGAGTCTATCGCATTTGTGTTCGAATGGAAACGGCGCTCGGGAATCATCCTTCGAATTCCGGAGAGAAGATTTGAAGGCGGGCATGGAATTTGCAAATATAACTGTGGAACACCAAGCAGAGATCCGATTCTAGTCGAATTTCTAAAAGCACTCGCCGTAGGGCTGTCGGGAATCGAACCCGGGAACTCTCGCACTAAGCGAGAATCATACCACTAGCCCACAAGCCGTAGCTGTGGGACGATCCGGGACACACGTGAATTTCGTCAGATGAACAGTAGTTCTTCATAAATAAATAGTTCCGAGAGTCACCCAATCGTGCGGGTTACTGTTGTTTTCCCCATATCGTTTATTGCTCTAAAAAATAATGGGCCCATACATATCAATTGAAACCAGTGAGAGTATGTATAATTATTCACAGGAAAAGTTAGTGACGGACTGGAAGAGCGGGGCCGGTTACGGGCTGGGCTTGTCCGGGAGTCGAACCCGGGACCCCGCACCCAACGCGAGAATCAGACCACTAGACCAACAAGCCGAAGGCGTCCCAGGGTCCTTCCTCAAATAACTCGCAGGAATAAAGTATACTATACTCAACTGGCAGTAAAATTAAAGCACTGCATTGATGTTCGCTCACTCGGGCTCTCCGGAGTCGAAACCCGGGACCTTCTTGCACCCAAAGCGAGAATCCTGCCACTAGACCACGAGCCGTGATTATCCGGGAGTGCGAGACCACGAGGCCTATCGCAGGTGTGTTCGAATGAACGGCGCGCGGCATTCCTTCCTTCGAGTTTCCGGAGTGAAGATTTGATGGACGGGGATTTTGTTTTCTGCATTTATTGCATCATTTCAAAACATAATACATTAACTATTAGTCCATGGCAATTAATTATGGATAAAAAGAGTGGGAGGAATAATGATACTCACTCAAACAAATACTCATATAAACAGACGAAAGATGCCAACTGGTCGACTAGAATAAGAATTCAGTTTATCGTTACGGATGAACAAAAGAGTCACCTCAATACACAACTGTAAACTTTTCGGGAGAAAAACGATTACCTATCAATACAAACTCTAGCTCTAATTTCCTTTACGATGTTGACATAATTGAGAAAGAGACATACGTTGACTCTCAAACACGAATAAGCATGTAGTCTTCCAAATGATAAACGGACACATGCAACCAATGAACCACATTCTATCGAACGCCAAGAGTCATAGAAGTATCTGTAGCAATACCATAGATATAATTTTTTTTTTTTAAGTTGAATCTAAGATGAAATCAGGAATCATGAGTTTTAAGACACGACCCAACAAAGAAATAACAATACGATTATTTGAACACTGGCTACAAAATCTGGAACGCCGTTTTCCACTCATGGCAAGTAGAGACTGGGCAGATGCCATCACTTTTGCCCCACTGGAAAACCTTCTTATTAGTGTACAGAGTTGTGGATAAACCGCTACTGAAAATCAGTTAAATTATTATCTAACAACGTTAAAAAACCGCCCCCAAACTTGTCCCTGACGAGACGGATTGGTTAACAATGAACGGATTACTGTTCCGACGGGAGGGAAACAATGCTACGAGTTGAAGGGCTGCAGAACAACAATAGTCTTATCAGTAGAGGGAATATCAAGTAATACTGTGCAATGCTTTCAATAAATAGAAGAGAACAGGTACTAGAATTCGGAGAAAGATTGGCCAAATCTCCAGGGAAAATGATACGAAGGTGCTTTGCCGCAAAAAACGAAGCAAGAACAAATAGTTTGGCAAGAACTCATAAACAAACCACATAATGGTTAACAAAAAGCTTCCATTTCAAATTGAAGTTGTGCAACTGAAGCAACCGGTGGACCTGCTCAAGAACATGACCTCCTCTTAAAACAGAGTCGGATTGTTTCCCCCAATAAAGGGAAAACAATTTTATTAAGATCACTAAGCACAAAGTCTGGGAGGGGAACAAGGAGCAGGTAATAAACAAAGGATCAGATAAACATATAACAAATTTAAACTTTCCCAAGACGAAGGAATGAGGTGACGGCCCAAGAAACGCGATAATACTCTCCATCTTGGTCAATTACTTCTCCACAAGGAGTTAACAGCGGTATGGACTACCAAAAACGCAACCGGATTTAATGGAGAATCACTCCAAACATATATTAGAGGGAGACTATCAAAGGAACCCCCGATCGTCAGGCCATAAAGACTATTAACGTTGTCGTGGCCCCAGTGGCCCTGTGGAACATATCAAAAAAACGGAAATAATTGGTGAATATCTCACTATGTTGGCAATACAGTAGCATCATCTGCATACTGAAGCAGCTTAACCCTTCAATCACTAGGCCAGGATGTGAAACCTCGGTGTCCGGGGAGGGCTACATGTAGTTAGCCACCGGACTCAATGAAGATGGAACAATAAAGGAGCGGCGCAAGGGGCAACCTTGCCTGACCCCGCGAAAGATACGAGATGATCAGAAAAGTTCCCATCAATAAGAAATACGGCTAGAACTATCATTTACAAGATGGAGATCCACCTAATTAAAAATCTTACTAAAATTTCACTTATTAAAGTACTCTGTACAAAAAATTCCAGTTTAACCTTGTCAAAGGCTTTCTGCCTGTCGACAGAAATAATGCACAAGACCTCTCTTGAGATTCACATAACAATAATATTAATAATGAACATATTATGGTGGATAGATCGACCTTTGACAGAAACAACATTGGAAATGATAATAACTTGGGGAGCACCTAGATAACCTAATTGCCAGAACTTTCGCAAGCAACTTGTATCTGCATTTAATTAACTCTATCGGCCAGCAGTTCCAAGGGTTCTCGGTATCTCCGCTCTTCGGGAGAAGGATGATGAATACCAGACTCCTGAGAAGGGAAAGAAATCCTTCGTCAAGAGACAATTGAAACATAAAAAGAGATCTTCCCAACAATATGGATAAAACGAGAATAAAAATCATACGGGAGACCATCACAACCAGGAGACTGGTCTTGGCTGTAGAATTAAGAGCATGCTTAATTTCATCTAGGACAAGGGGTGAATCTACAATTATGTTCTTCGTCGGAAATTTTTTTTTGTGTTATCGTAATACGACTAATTCATCTTGAAGGAAAAGTTGCAGAATAAAACTAGAATACCAGAGAACTGTAAAAAATCGTGAAACACTCAGAAATTTCACCCTTCGAAGGTGCTTAATACATATTTATCAACAATAGCATCAATAGTTTTCTTGAGCACGGAAAATTTCCGAGAAAGAAAGAAATTTGACGAACTTTCGCCATCTTCTAATTTCTCAACTCTCGACCTAATGTAGGCACCTTAATTTTCTTCATTTAAAACATGATAATAACGTTAGAATTAGAATAGAGGCAATCAATCTGAACGTCAGAAGTTCGTTTGAGTCTCTCACGAGCCAAACTAACACTGTGCCTATAGCTAAATTCTTAATACGACTTTATATGACTTCCCACCAAGCACAATACTTATCAAGCAGGTTTAAGGGACACCACATTGAATGAAAATCTAAGCTCTGAAAAGTCTTGGTCTCTTGAGAGAAACATTAAAGTCAGTAGCTTTTACCCTGAGAAGAGCCAATCAGAGGCCAAACTGAAAACTACAAAAAAGGGGAACATGATTCGCTATACCACAGGTCAGCAGTAGAGGCATACTAATAATCACGTTCCTAGGGAGATAAAATACGATCTATACGAGAACTCCTATTCCGACGAACCCAAGTGTGACCAGGGTCCGATGGATTAAAAGCACGGAAGCTATCGGTCAAATAAACATGGACGTGATCTTCCTCAATTAGTTAACGCCAACAAGAGCCCAATTATTCTGACTAGGGAGTCGTTATACTTATAACACAATTAAAACCTCCGCCAAGAAGAACAGGGCAACTTGCCCCGAGTAAATCAACAAGATGAGAGAAGAATGCCCTTCTTCGCTGGGGATATTGAGGAGCATGACATTACAAAGCCGGAAATAGAAATCATTAAGTCGACAACGTAGCAAAATGCAAACGACTTACGTTGTCCCGTCTCACTTGAGTGATTCCAACCCTTAAGCTGGATTTAATCAAAATGGCCGCACCCCCAGAGTGGTTAGTGCGACTAGCGCCAGATAAACATCCCCTTCACAGAGATCAACCAGGAATTTTAAAATCGTAGATGAAGAGAGGAAAAGTTCCTGCAAAATACAATATCAGCATTCACTAATTTACACCAATGCAATTATTCGAGCACATTTTGAACTATCCCTTACGCCATTGACGTTAAGTAATCAGGGAAAGGTTAAAAATTGGTGTAGAGGGAATAAAATATAAGCACATGACAATCGACAATAGGATATATGAGTTGGATACAATGGTGTACCAGAGTTAAAGTCACGATGAAGGCCTTGTGCGATTTTTCGCAGAAAGTAATTTCAAAAAATTCAAGTCCTTATCGTGCCACGAAATCAGGTGGTTGGCGGCGATTGGTCATCCAGTGTTTGGGGGTCACCATGACTATTGCAAGAATTGATAGGACATCATAGGTCGTTTCGTGCGTTTTGGGGGTGGCGGGCTCAAGATGCGCAATAGGACTTGGAATTCCGAGAACACCTCTGGCAACCTCTCTGAGTACAAGAGTGCCATGATGGACGGGTATGGAATTTGCAAATATAACTGTGGAACACTTAGCAGAGATCCGATTCTAGTCGGACTTCTGAAAGCACTAGGCCGTAGGGCTTGTCGGGAATCGAACCCGGCTCTCTCGCACCCTAAAGGTGCGAGAATCATACCACTAGACCAACAAGCCGTGGCTGTGGACGATTCCGGAATACGTGATTTTCGTCAGGTAACTGTAGTTTCTTTATAAATAGATAGTTCGAGTCACCCAATCGTGCGAGTTTACCGTGTTTTCCAACATGTTTATGCTCTAAAAAAACAATGCCCATACATTGCAATTAAAAACCAGGCGAGTAGGTATATTATTTAAAGGGGAAAGTGTAGTGACGGACTGGAAGAGCGGGGCCGGTTACTGGCTAGGCTTGGCCGGGAGTCGAACCCGGGACCTCTCGCACCCGAAGCGAGACTCATCAACTAGCCCAACAAGCCGAAGGCGTCCCAGGTTCTTCCTCACATAACTCGCATGAAGAAAGTTACTATACTCAAACGGGCAGTAACATAAAGCACGGCATTGACTTTCGCTCACTCGGGCTCGTCAGGGAGGCGAACCCGTGACCTCTCGCACCCAAAGTGAGAATCATACCACCAGACCAACAAGCCGAAGGAGTCACAGGTCCTTCTCAAATAACTCGCATGAATAAAGTATACTATACTCAACTGGCAGTAAAATAAAGCACTGCATTGATTGTTTACTCCTCGGGCTCGTCGGGAGTCGATCCCGGGACCTCTCGCCACCCAAAGCGAGATAATGCCACTAGGCCCACGAGCCGTGGATTATCCCGGAGTTGCGGCGACCTAGAGCCTAATCGCATTTGGTTCTAATGAACGGCGCTCGGCATTTCCTTCCTCGAGTTCCGGAGGAGAAGATTTGATAGGCGTGCATGGAATTGCAAATATACTGTGGAACACCAGCAGAGACGATTCTAGCTCGAATTCTAAAAGCACTCGGCCGTGGGCTTGCCGGAAATCGAACCCGGGATCTCTCGCCCCTAAGCGAGATCATACCCTAGACAAACAAGCAGTGGCTGTGGACGATCCCGGACACACGTGAATTTTCTTCAGTAACATTAGTTCTCATAAATAATAGTTCCGATCACCCAATCGTGCAGTTACCGTTGTTTTTCCCCACAGCGTTTATTGCTCTAAAAACATGGGCCCATACCTATCAAAATTAAAACCATGGCGAGTATATAATTATTGAAAGGGAAAAGTGTAATGACGACTGGCAGAGCGGGGTCGGTTACTGGCTATCTGGTCCGGAGTCGAACCCGGGACCTCTCGCACCCGAGCGAGAATCTTTTTTTTTTCTCTTTTCTCCTCTCCCCGAAGAAGCGAGAATCATACCACTAAACCAACAAGCCGAAGGCGTCACGGTCCTTCTTCAAAGAACTCGCATGAATAAAGTATACTAAACTCACGGCGTAACATAAGGCACTGCATTGATTTTCGCTCACGCGGCTCGGGCTCGTCCGGGAGTCGAAACCCCGGGACCCTCTCCACCCAAATCGAGAATCATGCCACTGATACCCAACGAGCCGTTATTATCCCGGGAGTTGCGAGACTCAGAGCCTATCGCATTTTGTTCGAATGAACGCGTCTCGGCAATTCCTTCCTTCGAGGTTCCACCAGAGTTAAGATTTTTTTTTCCCCCTCATTATTGCATCATTTCAAACCAAACATATATACAATGAACTATCCGGAGTGAAGATTTGATAGTTCGGGCATGGAATTAGCAAATATAACTGTGGAAGACCTAGCAGAGATCCGATTCTATTCGAACTTCTAAAAGCACTCGGCCCGTAGGGCTTGTCCGGAATCGAACCGGGACTCTCCACCTAAGCGAGAATCATACCACTAGACCAAAAAGCCGTGGCGTGGACGATTACGGACACACGTGAATTTTCTTCAGTAACCTGTAGGTTCTTTATAAATATCATTTCGAGTCACCCAATCGTGCGGGTTACCGTTGTTTCCCAATATCGTTTATTGCTCTAAAAAAGGGCCCATACATATCAATTAAAAACAGGAAAAGTATGTAGAATATTTACAAGGAAAAGTGTAGGCCGGATGTAGAGAGGGGCCGGTTACTGGCTGGCTTGTCCGGGAGTCGAACCCGGGATCTCTCGCACCCGAAGCGAGATCATACCACTAGGACCAATAAGCCGAAGGCTTGCAGGTCCTCCTCAAATAACTCGCAGGAATCAAAGTATACTATACTCAACTGGAAGTAACATAAAGCACTGCATTGATTGTCGCTCACTCGGGCTCGTCCGGGAGTAGAACCCGGGACCTCCGCACCCAAAGCGAGAATCATGCCACTAGACCAACGGCCGTGATTATCCGGGAGTTGCGAGACTAAGAGCCTATCGAATGTGTGTTCGAATGCACGGCGCTCGCATTCGCTTCCTTGAGGTCCGAGTGAAGATCGATGGGCGGGTATGGAATTTGCCAAATATAAACTGTGGAACACCCAGGAGATCCGATTCTAGTTGAACTTCTAAATGCCTCGGTCGTATGCTTGTCCGGAATCGAACCCGGATCTCTCGCCCCTGAAAGCGAGAATCATACCACTAGACCACCAAGCCGTGGCTGTGGGAAACGATTCCGGACACACGTGATTTTCGTCAGTAACAGTAGTTTCTTAAAAATATATAGGGTCCAGTCACCCAATCGTGCGGGTTACTGTTGTGTTTCCCCCCATATCGTTTATTGCCTAAACAACATGGGGCCCACAACCTATCAATTAAAACCAGGGAGAGTATGTATATTATTTACATGGACAATTGGTAAGTGCGCCGGTAGAGCGGGGCCGGTTACTGGCTAGGCTTGTCCGGGAGTCGAACCCGGGATCTCTCGCACCCGAATCTAGAATCATACACTAGCACCAACAGCCGAAGGCGTCCAGGTTCCTGTCCTCAATAACTTCCAGATTGATAAGTATAGTATACTCAACTGGCAGTAACATAAAGACTGCATTGATTGTCGCTCACCCGGGCTCGTCCGGGAGTCGAAACCGGGACCCTCTCGCCCCAAAGCTGCGATCTGCCACTAGACCACGAGCCGTGCATTATCCTGTAGTTGCGATACTCAAAGATCCTATCGCAGGTGTGTTCGAATGAACGGCGCGCGGCATTCCTTCCTTCGAGGTTCCGAAGTGAAGATTATGGGCGGGTATGAATTTGCAAAAATAACTGTGAACCCCCCGCAAGAGATCCGATTCTAGTCGAACCTCTAAATGCACGCGGCCGTAGGCCTACGCTTGTCCCGGATCGAACCCGGGTCTCTCGCACCCTAAGCGAGATCATCCACTGACCAACCAAGCCGTTGGCTGGTGGACGATTTTTCGGACACACGTGAATTTTCGTCAGTAACATAGTTTCTTCTTCATAAATCTACCGTTCCGAGTCACCCAATCGTGCGGTTTACTGTTGTTTTCCCCACATCGTTTATTGGCTCTGAAAAACACTGGGCACTCTACCTATAATTAAAACCAGGGAGATAATGTATAATTTTTTACAGGGAAAAGTGTGTGATGACCAGCAGAGCGTGCCGTTAATGTCTGGTTGTCCGGGGGTCGAAACCTGGATCTCTCGCACCCGAAGCGAGAATCATCACTTAGACCAACAACCGATAGGCGTCGCAGGTTTCGCTTCCTCAAATACATCTCATGAATAAAGTATACTATCCTCAACTGGCAGTAACATAAGCACTGCATTGATGTCCGCTCACTCGGGTGCTCGTTTCCGGAGTCCGAACCCGGGACCACACCCTCTCTGCACCCAAACGAGAATCATGCCACTTTTTTTTTTTAAAGACCACGAGCCGTGATTAATCCGGGAGTTTTGGCTAGGACTCACGAGCCTATCCGCATTTTTGTTCGAATGACGGCGCTCGGCAATTCCTTCCTTCGGAGGTTCCGGAGTGAAGATTTTGATGGGCGGATATGTAATTTGCATCTATAACTGCTGTGGTACACCAGGAGAGATCCGATTCTAGTCGAAGTTTCTAAATGCACTCTGCCCGTAGGGCTCGTCCGGAATCGGACCCGGGGATCTCCGCGCACCCTAAAGCGAGAATAATACCACTAGACCAACAACCCGTGGCTGTTGGACGAATTTTCGGACACACGTGATGTTTTCGTCAGTAAACGTATTTCTTTATAAATATACAGTTCCGATTCACCCAATCGTGCGGTACTTGTATTGGTAGAGTCTGGCCAAACGCTCCCTACGAGTGAAAGACGACCATGATGTGGGTTGGCAGCCCACCTAAACAATTAGTCCCGTCTCCAAGCCAAGGGTAGATGGTTGCCACTGCTTCTTGAAACTGGTTTATATCCAATGATACAATCTGAAGGGCAGTGCGTTCCAGTCTAGTACAGTTCTTGGTACGAACGAGTAATTGTAGCAATCTTGTTTGTCGCAATGGTGGTGTATGAATTGCGGTGCGTGTTCCGTGATTGACGCAGGAAGGTTGTAAGAGGTGACTTATGGCATGGAACCAATATTGAACCTAAGCTTGCTGTTTAAAACTTACAAAGTCGTCTTGTTTTTCTTCTGCGTCAAGGGGATCCAAACCTCAGGCTATTACCATGCTTGGTAGCCACACCCAGGGGCTCTAGGTATATAGTCGCGTGTGATCAAGCGATCCGCTTTTTTCTGACATATTCTAGATAGGTCTATATTCTTTTTTGTATAATATAGTATCCCAGGGCTTCAGAGCGACTCCACAGCGGTCTGACAGTGGATCGTAGGCCTCACTTGTTGTTTGATTACAGAGTAAGGTTCCTACGGATAAATCCCAAGGATCTGTTTAGCTTTACGCACAATGTTTTCGTTGTTAGTAGTCTTATTCCAACTGAGGTTGTTTTAAAGAAGTAAGCCCTAAATAAGGATGGTGGTCCACCACAGACAATACTTTGCCACCCAGTGGGTACGGGTGGAGCTTACGAGATATGGCATGAGTTATGTCAGATAACCATTTATCAGTGTTAAATTCCCAATTTGCCATTTCTCTGACCATTCATTTAACTTATTTAGATCATCCTGGCGCATATTCCATCGCTTCACTCCTCACTCTCCTTATACAAAACACAGTCGGTCAATCAAAGAGACGCACAGAGAGCCTGATGCCATCTGAAGATCGTGATATCACAATAGAAAAGGAGAGGGCCCATTACTGTTCCCTGTGGTACACCCGAGTGACCTTGCCCACCCTGATTTCTCACCGCTTACCATAACTCTTTTGAGTGCGGGTTGGGAAAGAAAGCTTGTTACCCAATCAACACGGGTCCTTGTTAAATGCCAAGAGAACATCCCAGCGAGTTTGGCAATGAAAGCTTTTTATGGGGACAGTGGCAACGCTTGGAGAAATCCATAATGACCATAATCAACCTGAGCTTTTATGTCAAGAGAGTTATGGCGAAGAAGGGGAGCATGTGGAACGGATGATGTATTATAATGTATGGGTCAACCCTCTGGCAAGAATAGGGCCGACGACGAAGCTCCGTGTCTGGGGGATTTGAGTGGAGTGGTGATACGACAATGATTTCATAGGGGGTCGACGCCATGTATCGTTGCGAAGGTTGGTGGTTTGATAAGTGTTGCGAGCAACTTGCTACAGATAGAGGTAAGTGGAAACTGGCGGTAATTAGAAGCCATGGTTCTAATCGCCTTTCGTGAAATGGGTGTGATGTTGGCTTGCAAACCAAAATTAAGGGACCTCTCCGGTGTTCAACGATCCCTGAAAGATGAGGGTAAGGGCCGGGGGCAATCTCCTCGCCGTAAGCTTCAATATCCTAGCCGGTATCTCGTCTGGGCCAAAGCGTTGTGGGGGATCCGGGTCTTAACAGCGTTAAGACACAGTATTTCAACTCTCTGTCTCTATAATTTCCCATTCAGCGGAATATTTATCTAGTCAACGAACGGGAACGTCCCGTGATTTTCTCTCGGAACGACAGAAAAACTGCTTATTTAGATATCTGCTTTTGCCGCATTTTCAGCCACCAACCTCCCGTCGCGATAATGCATGGATGCCACACCGTGTCAACCCTAAGGCTCTTAATGAACCATCAAATTTTCTTGGGGATTTCCCAACAAATATTTTTTTTTTTGTTTTTGTTACTGTACTGTTACGGTTGTTTTCCCCATTGATTCGTTGATTGCTCTGAAAAAACTTGGCCCATACATATCTAATTAAAACCGGGGAGAGTATGTATAATTATTTACAGGGAAGTGTAGTTACGACTGGCCGAGCGGATCCTGTTACTCTTGCTTGGGCTTGTCCGGGAGTCGAACCCGGACCCTCTCTCACCCACTCGAGAATCATAACCACTAGACCACCACGCCGAAGGCTCACAGGTTCCTTCCTCCAATAACTCCATGAAAAAGGTATAACTATACTCAACTGTGCAGTACAGTAAGAAGTGCAGCCTGCCACGAAAATTGAATTGTGTCGCTCCGCAGAAAGGGGTGTCGGGCTCTTCCGGGAGTCGAACCCCGGACTTCTCGCAGATGGGTGGAAACTATCACACAAAGCGGCTCATTCCACTAACAACGTGCCGTGTTCTCGGTGAGTTTCAGACTCAAAAGCCTATCGCATTTGTGTTCGGAATTGAACGGCGCTCGCATTCCTTCCTTCTGGGGAAACAAAGGGAGGTTCCGGAGTGAATATTGTGATAGGCGGGCGCATGCTCTCGAAAGACAAATGATGGAGGTCAATGTGCAAATATAAGTAGACAATGGATTGGAACACTGCAGAGATAGCCGATGCAATCCTCTACGCCTGATCCCGCTAAGCTCTTAAACAAAACTAAAGCACTCGGCGTAGGGGCTTTGTCCTATAAGGCATTCGAACCCGGGATCTCTCGCCACCCTGAAGCGAGAATCTCCCGGACTAGACCCACAAGCCGTGACTGTGGGAACGATTTCCGGACACAATTGAACACGTGAATTTTGCAACATTACAATCTACGAAGAGAGTGACGGATTAGTTTCCTTTAACAAATATATAGTTCCAAGTCCAAACCCCATCGTGCGGGTTACTTTGTTTTTTCCATCCTTTTAATTGAAAGATGGGCCCACCGGCCACCTCTGGAAAGCACCCGCCAGGCTTTGGTGTCACGCGTGATTACAGAATAGTGAAAGCGTGGCGAGCAGGTGTGTGGACAGGGATGGCTTTAACAATACAAATAAAAAAAAAAAAGGCTCTGTCATGCAATTGTTAAAATATGTGACGACTTAACTGTCCCAACATGACCCATAATACATCAGGGCGTCGCGGATGCCAACGCCAACGGGTGAACGAAGAAGTAGTGCGGGGGGGGGGAAAAAAAAGACAAGATCAGGTGGGTGTGGGGGACTGGGGAAAAGAAGGGGGTCAAAAACAAACAAAACTATTAATTAGGATAGTCAAATCAACGAATGCAGAATGATGCTTAACAATAGGGAGGGTGGGGGAAGTGGGATAGAGAATCAGAGCTAAACAAACAAAGATGGGAGAAAAAAGTGGTAAGAAACCAAGGTACGGGGGGGGGGAACACAGGTGGGAGGAGGGGGTAATACAAAGGAGGAAAAGGAGTGATGGCTGGGGGGACGAAGTAAAAGATCAGCCAGCCGTAATCGGGCGAGGTCATCCCGGTAAAAGTCCACGCGAAGGGTAGCGGCATGTCGTGGAGGCAAAGGTGTGGATGGAGGTGAAGTGTGCCAAAAGACAAATAATGGGGATAAGGGCAGAGTTTTTAATACGAGACCATAAAGGGGGAAAGGTAGTAGTTAAGGCTAGTCGGTCTCAGAACAAACTAATTACACGGGGGGGTGTCGGAGGGGGGTGTTAATTGGTAGGGAGCTACAGGAAAGGACACAGAGGGGAAAGGGGTGGGGGGGGTAAAGGGGGAGGGGGGAAGGGAAAAAAGTAGGAGATGAACAAGGGGAAGGGGGCACCACACCACAAGGGCACACAGGCAACCAGGGACAGGGGACAGGGGCGGGGGAAACGATATGATCGAATTTGGAATCTACGATTCTCTGTATTAATGTTGGGGTCTAAAACTTTTCCCACCCTTTTATCGAATTTTGGTAGCCTTAAAGGTTTGTTCCCAAAAGTTCTTTGGAGTACAATTATCCCTCTCCGATAGAGGTCGTTGCCTGTACATGAATAAGCGATTACCAAAAATAACTTCTTCTCTCCACAACATAGAATGGGTGCTAGCGTGGTAGGTGTCGAGGTGCTCGCGTAGGGTGTGGTGACAAGGGTTACGAGGTCAGTGGAAAGATATTCTTAAGCCAGTCCTGGGGTAGGGAACAGACGCAAAGGAATCTCATGGCCTCCCACAGAGAGAGGTGAGCCCCGGAGGCCAAAGGTAAATACTCAGGAATAGCCACTCCGGATGGTTTGGGGATAAGCGCATACATGAGGTCACGCACCCAAAACACAACAGCCCATCAATAAAAGCTTGAGTAAAAAAAGTACGCCATTTTCCTTGGGATATGAGTTTATGTAAATAACGTTTGCATAAGCACATTGGCATCCAGGCGTACGAGAAAGAAATGAAAGTAGGGGGGGAGGGGGAGGGAAAAGTAGTAAGGGGAGCATAGGTACCACGAGGAATGTCACAGACACCAGGCCGCCAAGCTGTTTCGTTGCAATGAAGGATGTACGGACCTTACGAGATTTGTCTCGGTGTGTAGAACTGTGAAAACACCTAAACCAAAGTGGTCGCGGGGTGTGGCCATACTTAGTGAAAAGAGACGCGGTTAAAGGGAGCGTCTAAATGTTGCTGAGTGCAATTCTCCATGCAACATGGTGGCGATCGCTACTTAACCCGGCAGTGAGTTTCCTTGTAATTCGAAATTACTAATTTCAACCCCCCCCCCCCGGGTCAGGGGGGAGACTCAAGACTGGTAACTAATCAATGTTTTTTTTTTTCCCTTGGGTCCATATGAAATACCGAGGGATTAGCCTGGTGAAGTTTCATTTATTACCCAAGACGGCGACGCTGTCCGAAATAGTTGAATAAACAGTCGAGAAACGATCAGAAAGTAAAGCACGTCCGTCGCTAGAACTTCCGGGCACGTAGGGTAATCGATAAGGACGGACCGTCCATCGATGCAAGAGAGGACACACATTTTCAAGTTTAACCTTGCCGCTTTCTGTTTCGATGTGCCTCTTCGCATTCCCGAGTGAAACCCCAGCACGTTAATAAAATCCTCCCTTATTGGAAAATTGCAAATCGTTGGTATATCATAATTACCAGCAATTTTCAATAGTTCCGACTTAATCAAATTGCAAATTTTGAAACCAGATGCTAGTTCATACAGATGGATATTGTCTCATACGATCTACTTTACAATCAGAACAAAAAAAGTTGTATCAATCTCAATCTGCATGCTGAGGGAATTTTGGCCTCAACGTCTCCAATTTAAATACCCGAAACTTGAGAATTATTAGAAATGATTTCATGCAAGGGTTCGATAATAAGAACATATAAAATTTGCTGACATGGGCATCCCTGTCTCACCCCCTCTCTGGTAACCGACAACGTGTCGGAATGAAGCATTGTGCTTTATACATGAGATAATATTTTTGTCAAACCCTCAATCCCTTTCAAAGTAAGTTGCCAAAAACCCATTTTTCCTCAGACATTAAAAAAGATACGCATATTAACCCAATCAAAAGCCTTATACTGATCGTCTTAAGTCTCAGACCACTCACGTTTTTTCCTTAAGGTAGTCGATAAGGAGATTAATAGCTATCACATTTCCACTAATATCCCTCCCAGGAATACAACGGTTTTGATCTTCGAAACTCAATAAGTCTATTACTTTCGAAATCCTATTTGCGAGGGCTTTGCTAATATTCTTATAATCTTTGTTTGAGGAGACCTTATAGGTCTCCGTTTGTAGCCTTGTTAAATCCCCCTCAAATCCCCCTTCTTTGGATTATGAAAGCAACGCTGTTTCATAAACTGACATAGTTCACTCACATCAAATCATTATCTTCAATAGGAAATGAAATATTGTGTCAAAATCTGAAACGCAGACAATAATTGAAAAATTCAGTAGTTAGCCCATCAAGACCAGGCTCTTGTTTTGACTTTCATTGTAGCTCGGGCCGCTTTTTCATCTCAGCTGTGGAAAAGTTCTCGCAAACCTTCTTCAACATTCGGTTTTTCAGGCAAACACTTCGATATATTATTATAAAGACTGCTTTTTGCTTTGCTCGTTATTAGGTTTTTCAGTGTATAATTCTCTTTAAAATTGGACTGTTGGATGTTTAAATATCTTTTCTGATTCGTTGATTTAACCCTGTTCGTCCACTAATTGTGGAATCCCTTTCGTTTCTTTTTCTGCCTACCGTTTTTCTAAAAACCAAAAAGAACTTTGTGGTTCTTCACCCTCTTCAAAAATTGGATTTTTTGCCCTTAAGGCAGCACCTTTCATATCAATTTTTGTTATTTCGTTGAGCGCTTCTCTTCTTCTAGAGTATTCAATCTGTATCATAATCAGGATATTTTTGAGCTTTTATTTCTGCATTTATTTCTTTGACCTCCATTTATTTGTTTCCTTTGTCCTCTCCTTTTTTTTGTTCACTATATTTGATTGTAAATTAATCTTATTTCTAATCTTGATGGAGTCGATTCATACCATTTAACTATATCATCTGCCAAACCAATTGACTCCCCTTTTGGATCTTAACATTTCCCTCATTTCTGTACACTACTCTTCATCATTCAATCATTCATGATTGAATACCATATCCACACCGAAGCCCCTTGTTAAGAGGATAATCCATGGATCATTCCACAAGTTATGATCTGAAGTAGGGATAAGGGTAAGAAGCGGGAAGAGACACATTTCCTTCTGCAAATCCTTTGAAATTGAGAAGGACGGTCATTCTTGAAGACGAACTATTATATTAATAAATTACGACGTTGAGCAGGAAAAGAAATATATGAGGGATGGTTATCGCCATATATCAATTAGATCGAGGAGTCATATAAGGTCACTAATTCTTTCGATGAAATATCTGAGGAGGTACCTTACAACAGGGTATCTGTCCAAGAAGTGTTAATAACACTGTTTGAAATCGCGGCACGATAGGGGCTGGCTACCTTGAGATATGTGCACTGAAGTTCCGCAACGAACATTTTTCCTTCCAAATATCATTCTGAGCATATATATTAATAAACAGGTGAACCTGTGGTGATCAATTAATAAAATCGTCCTTAATATCCTGCCACAAAATCAGATTAAAAATTACAACCTCGATATCACTATCCCTCCTTAATAAAATAGCGACTCCTCTCCTGAGCCTTTCATATAAAGTGATGACAAATTTCGCCATTCCACTCACTTTTACCACACCCATAATATCTCGGCCCAGAACGTCTCCTGGAGAAATATTAAATCGTATTTCCTCTGTTCTAAAGTTTTAAACAGGCTTAATTCTTTATCATGGTCCACTTATCCTTAACAGGTTGAGGCTTACTTAAGCGGAAGTTTTTATTTCTTCCCATACTTCGGTGTAAATCTTCTTGCCACACTAATGTTAGTTACCTTGCTAGGATGGGGTTGGGTGCTGAAGGTCCGCTGCGTTGGTTCTTGGGGGATAGTGGCAGTTTCCTCATCTCTGGAAGGACCCGTCTCTTCATCGTGAAGTTGAAATCATAGCAGTGTACCACCAGGTTGGGAAAAGATATTCTCCTTACTTGCCCAGGCCGGAAGAGGCCATCTTGCAAGTCCCTTCTCAATCCGATAACTCTGCCTCCATGACGTTGCCTTCTTCTCGCGACTGCCCCAGACTGGGGTTTTGTGTTGACTCGCAGATGTGCCTCGGTTCGGTAGGGTTGCATGTTACAAGTTGACACTCGGGCTGGGGCTCAGGCTGGGTCTCCGAGAGGGTCGCAGCATGAGTCTCTGAGGGTCCTCATACGGGGTATCAGTGTGAGGCTCGGACTGGGTCTCCGGAAATGCCTCAGGCTGTTCCTCGTGTTGGCCGCACAGTGTGGACACTTTCAAGTCCGGTGACTCCAACGTGGGCTTCTGTGGCTGAACAGAAGTACGAGATGGACTAGGCACCTGTCTCGGCTCCTCAGAATAACTGTTGACCACAGTTATAGCATCCTGGGTCTTCGAGATCGAGGTTGCCTTGGCTCCGGTAGGGGTACCCTAGTTCACTTTTGTTCGGAGTAATGTCAGTTGCATTGTAATACCGCCTTCCTTCTCTCCAGCAGGAGCCACAGGCCTTCGTGCGGGTTTACTGTTGTTTTCCCCTCTCGTTTATTACTCTAAAAAACAATGGGACCATACATATCAATTAAAACCAGGAAGAGTATTAATAATTATTTACAAGGAAAAGTGTAGTGCCCCGACTGGTAGAGCGGGCGGTACTGGCTGGGCTTGTCCCGGGAGTCGCACCCGGATCCTCGCACCCGAAGAGCGAGATCATACCACTAAAGCCAACATGCCGAAGGCGTTCGCGGTTCCTTCCTCAAAAACTCGCAAATGAATAGTATACTATAAACTATACTCAGCTGGCCGTAACATAAAGCACTGCATTGATTGTCGCGCACTCGTGCTCGTCCGGGAGTCAGAACCCCTGGAACTCTCGCACCAAGTCGATAATCAATGCCACTAGACCGAACGAGCGGTGACTATCCGGGATTTGCGAGACTCAAGAGTCTATCGCATGTGTGTTCGAATGACCGGCGCTGGCATCCTTCTCGAGGTTGCCGGAGTGGAAATTTTTATAGGCGGAGCTCGACTTTTGCAAAATACTGGGAACACCTAGCAGAGATCTATTCTAGTCAGAACTTCTAAAAGCACTCGGCCGTAGGGCTTGTCCGGAATCGACCTCGGTATTCTCGCACCCTAAAGCGAGGAATCATACCACTATCCAACAATCCGGGGCTGTGGACGATTCCGGAACACCCGTGAATTTTCGTCAGTAACGTAGTTCTTTAAAAAATATATAGTTTCAAGTCCCCCAATCGGCGGGTTACGTTGTTTCCCCATATCGTTATTACTCTAAAAAACCTGGGCCCATACATAGCAATTAAAACCAGGGATAGTATGTATAATTATTTAAAGGGAAAGTGTGTGACAAACTGGCAGAGCGGGGCCGGTTACTGGCCGGGCTTGTCCGGGAGTCGAACCTGGGCCTCTCGCACCGAAGCCGAAATCACACACTAGACCAACAGCCGAAGGCGTCACAGTTTTCCTCAAATAACTCGCATGAATAAAGTAACTATAACTCACCTGCAGTAACATAAATCACTGCATTAATTGGTCGCTCACTCGGGCTCGTCCGGGAGTCGAACCCGGGACTTCTCGCACCCAATCGAGAATCTGCCACTAGACCAACGAGCCGTGATTATCCGGGAGTTGCGAGACTCAAGAGCCTATCGCAGTTGTGTTCGAATGAACGGCCTCGGCATTCCTTCCTTCGAGTGCCAGAGTGAGATTTGATAGGCGGGCTGGAATTTGCAAATATAGCTGTGGAACACCTGCAGAGATCCGGTTCTAGTCGAACTTCTAAAGGCACTCGGCCGTAGGGCCTTGTCCGGAATCGGGCACGCCGGGATCTCTCCGCACCCTAAGCGAAATCATACAACTAGACCAACAAGCCGTGGCTGTGGACGATTCCGGACACACGTGATTTTCGTCAGTAACAGTAGTTTCTTTTAAAAGTATTATAGTTCCAAGTCACCCAATCGTGCGGGTTACTGTTGTTTTAACCCATCTCGGTTATTGCTCTAAAAAACAAAGGGCCATCATATCAATTGAAACCAGTGAGAGTATGTATAATTATTTACAGGGAAAAGTGGTATTTGACACTTGCAGAAGCGGGTCGTTAATGCGGGCTGTCCGGGATCGAACCTTGGGCCTCTCGACCCGAAGCGAGAATCACAACACCAGGCGTTAGACAACCAGCGAAGGCGTCACAGTTCCTTCCTCAAATAACGCCGCATGACTCACGTATACCTACTCACTGGCAGTAACATAAGCACTGCATTAATGGTCGCTCACTCGGCCGTCCGGGAGTGAACCCGGGAACTTTCTCGCACCCAAGCGAGAATGCTGCCACGTGGGGAACCAACGAGCCGTGATTCTATCCGGGAGTTGCAGACTCAATAGCCTATCGCATTTGTGTTCGAATGAACGGCCTCGGCATTCCTATCCTTCGAGGTTCCCCAGATTGAAGATTTGATAGGCGGGGGCATTGAAATTTTCAAATGAGCTGTGGAACACCTAGCAGAGATCCGTTCTAGTCGAACTCTAAAAGCACTGGCCGTAGGGGCTGTCCGGGATCGAACCCGGGATCTCTCAGCACCCTAAAGCGAGATCATAACAACTAGACAACAGCCGTCTGTGGACGATTCCTCCGGACACACGTGCATTTTCGCAATTACAGTAGTTTCTTTAAAAATATATCTTGTTCCAATCACCCAATCGTGTCGGTGACTGTTGTTTTACCCATATCGTTTTATTGCTCTAAAAAACAATGGGCCCATACATATCAAATAAAACATGGGAGAGTATGTATATTATTTACAAGGAAACGTGTAGTGACGACTGGTAGACGGGCCGGTTTACTGGCTGGGCTTGTCCGGGATCGAACTCGGGATCTCTCGCGACCCGAAGCGAGAATCATCACCCACTACGACCAACAGCCGGAAGGCGTCGCATGTCCTTCTTCAAATAAATCGCATGAATAAAGTATACAATACTCAACTGCAGTAACATACAGCACTACTGCATTGACTTTCGCTCACTCGGGCTCGTCCGGGAGTCGAACCCGGGACCTCTCCGCACCCAAAGCGAGAATCAGGGCCACTAGACCAACGAGCCGTGACTATCCGGGAGATGCGAGACTCTAGCCTATCGCAGGTGTGTTCGAATGAACGGCCTCGGCATTCCTTCCTTCGAGGTTCCGGAGGAAGATTTGATAGCGTGCATTGGATTTGTCCAATATAACTGTGAACCACCTACAGAGATCCCGATTCTTCGAACTTCTAAAAGCCCCTCGGCCGTAGGGCTTGTCCGGTAATCGAACCCGGATTCTCGCACGCCTACGCGAGAACATCCCACTAGACCAACAAGCCGTGGCGGTGGAGACGATTTTCTGACACAAGCCCTTGAATTTCGTCAGTACATTAGTTTCTTCATATTACAGTTCCCGATTCACCCAAAGCGGTTGGCGGGTTTCCTGTTGTTTTACCCCCATCGTTTATTGCTCTCCTGAAAACAATGGGCCTATACATATCATTAAAACCAGGTCTTCGTATGTAAATTATTACAGGGACATGTATTGACACTGGCAGGTCGGGGCCGGTTAATGGCTGTGGGCCTTGGCCCTGTAGTCGAACCTGGGGCCTCTCGCACCCGAAGCGAGAATCATACAACTAGACCAACAAGCCGAAGGCGTCGCAGGTTCCTTCCTCAAAAAACTCGCATGAATAAAGTTCTATACTCAAACTGGCAGTAACAAAAAGCACTGCATTGATTGTCGCTCACCTCGGGCTCGTCCGGATTCGAACCCGGACTCTCGCACCCCAAGTAGCGAGAATCATGCCACTAACCAACGATCCGTGACTAAATCCGGGAGAGCGAGGACTCAAGAGCCAAAATAGTCGCTTGTGGTTGTGGGGGACTAACGGCGCTCGGCATTCCTTCCTTCCGAGGTTCCGGAGTGAGATTTGATAGGCGGGGGCATGGAATTTGCTGTAATTAACTGTGACCACCTAGCAGAGATACGATTCTAGTCGAACTTCTAGGAAAGCACTGCGGCCGTGAGGCGTGTCCGGGAATCGAACCCGGGTTCTCGCAACCCTACGAGAATCATATACCACTAGACCAACAAGCCGTGGCTGACGATTTCCTGCAACACAACGGGGAAGTTCGTCAGTAACGTATTTCTTCTTCATAACTATACAGTTCCCGAGTCACCCAATCGTGCACGGGTTACTGTTTTTTTTGTTTTCCCCCCCCACATCGTTATTGCTCTGAAAAACCTGGGCCTATACATCTCAATTAAAACCAGGGATAGTATGTATAATTAAATTTACAGGAAAAGTGTAGTGACTACTGGCAAAGCGGGGCCGGTTAATGGCTGGGCTTGCCCCGGGAGTCGAACTGGGGCCTCCTCGCACCCTAACGAGATCACACCACTATACGCAACAAGCCGAAGGCGTCAAAGGTTCCTTTCCTCAATAA
>JAODTK010000453.1:0-43256 GCA_026419785.1 Sclerodactyla briareus
AGCCCGCCCGGGCACATCTGCCGGCGCCCTAACCGAGCCGTCGACCCCCCTCGTGTCCCGAACCAACCATGCCCCCGCTCCCGGTGGTCGTTTCGGCCGGCAAAACCCCGGCCGGCACGCTCCAACCGGCGCCCGCCGACCGTAGACTCTCCTCGGAGGTCCGGACTCGATATCCGACCCACCAGAGCCCCCGGCTCCAGGTGGTCGGTTCAGTCGGCCGAAGCCGGCCGGGCGCTCCGCGGCGCCCCTCCGAGCCCGTAGACTCTCCTCGAGAGTCCGGCCTCGGCATCCGCCCACGCAGAGCCTCCCGGTGGTCGGTTCGGTCGCCGAAGCCGGCCGGTCCGCTCCACCGGCCCCCCACCTAGCCGTAGACCCTCCTCGGAGTCCCGGACCTCGGCATCCGACCCACCGTGGCCCCGGCACCCGGTGGTCCCGCTTCGGCCGGCCGGAGCCGCCGGGACGCCCTAATGACGTCCGCCCATTGAATCCGACCGTTCCGGATCCACCCGATAGTGACGGCGGTTCGGCCGTCTCTCCGCCGACCTGGCGCTCCAATTGCACCTGGGGTTTTGGGCCCGGCCCGCACTCCGAGCCGTTGTGACGATCCCGGTTTTCGTTTCCCCTGCGGATGTGAACTCGGACACTGCCTTGTCGATTCCGACCGAGTCCCCCGCGCCCGCGCCGGGAGGACTAGTCCCCCCGGTCTTAACCTGACTACCCTTGGCTTCCTTGGCTTCTTCGGCTGTCACCCCGATGAACTGCAGGGTTTCGGCTGTCTCCCTCCCCGATGAACTGCCGGGTTTCGGACCGTGAAAACCACCTGCACCACGGAACCACGGCCTGGGTCCGCCATGGGGGAGTCCCAGATAACGGTATCGGCAGTCAGGCGTCTTCCACGGCTGGTCGTACTGGCCCTGCGTGGAACCCCTTGCCGGGCCGACGTCGTTCCGGCATGGCGCTCCACTGCTTGCTGAGCAGCGGTTTGTCTCCTTCCGCATACCGATGGTCCCCGCTCTATGCTCCTCCCAGATGGTGAACAGCCGAACTCCTATGAAGAACATACTACCTATCCTCCTACTCTCCGTCTCTCTTTCCTCTCTCTCTCTCCCTCTCGTCGCCGCCGCACGCAAAAAACTTCCACTCGACACGCGACAGCACCAAAAAATGCCACCACCCCCGGGCCCGGAATGGATGGGGAGGGGACAGGGACCCCCAGGACGGACTGTGAGTATGGGGGGACCCGAGGGAGGGGTTAGTAGGGGCAGGAGGGAATCCGGTACTGAACCAACTTACGAACCCAAACCCCCCAAAAACAACGCCAAGCCCAACAAGCGAATCTCCGCAGAGGTGAGAGACACGCCCAAATGTGTTAACCACACAAGTGACTGTTAGGCAACAGGAGGTACACACACACACACCCTACGTAGTTGCGCAGCTTAGGGATGTTAGGAACGTACTTACGCACGACTGCGACAAAGAGAGAAACAAAAAACGACCACACATCGCGAAAACGAACACAACCTTTCCAAAATGCTTCTCCACGAAGCTGGAAGATTAGCTACGGTCTCCAAAACGGTGCACCAACCGTAACAACTTCCTTTGGTCGAATTTTTTTTAACTTTTTCCATGCGAAAAACATCGTTGCAGACGAATAGTCTGGCAGAGAAAGAGGAAGGGCGATGGGTGGCCAACCCGGACTATGTAAAATGCCGCAGACACTCGGTTTGCAATTTTGAGGGGGTGCATGTCGATAAGGGGTGGTAAGTAGAGTTAGAGTAGGTGAAAAGATTGTGAATGAATTTACAGTTGGTCTTGAACAACAGGTGGGCATTTCCAAAGTTACCAGAGTCAAATGGAAATAAATGTGCTTGCTTCAAACGAGGGGTCAACAAAGACCATTTCTGCGGGGAAGAGACACGTAGGCGGTGTACCCGCTATGCACATGTCTATTTATGTTGACTTTAGTCAAAGGGATCTATGCAGTCATGACAGTGTGTGGTGTGTGTTGTGGTGTGTGTACGTGTGTTTGTTTTTTTTTGTGTGTGTGTGCGTTTGTAATAGGTGTGAACGAGGACGTGCGTATGAATACACCACCCGCCCCAACTGAGGACAACTGGACGAGGACTTCAGCTTTGGAAAGAGGGGTTTGTGTTTGTTGTTGTAGCAGACACCAGCGCATGCTATAAAAACATGAATGTTTAGTGCAGCTTAGTGTCCAATCTGCGATAGGCATTGGTGGGTAGGGGTAGGTCAGCCAGTTTTTTGGTCCCTGGTATGCATGGTCATTAGTGTGCGTCCTCGGTTAGCATGGTGGTGTATACATATTAGACCTCGGTGGGGTAGCAGAAAAATCATAAACTATTTCACACTCGACACCATAGGGGGCAGTAGTGGGCAGTATTAACTTTTGAAATTTCAACTAACATTCTTTAGACCATGCTATTGTCTCACAGTACACTGATGATGGCCTTGATTTGACAATGTCTCGGTTGGGGGGTTTTCAATCCAATGTCTTTGTTTGACGGTCGGTACATGTATGCGTGTGTGTGTGTGTGTGTGATGCCTGGAATTGTTAACACGATAACTCGACTCACATTGGTGGATCAAGCTCATACTTGGTATGTGGGTTCCCCATAATGAGTATAGGATTCCTATTGTTTGTCAGTCAGGTCTAAGGGCATCTGAGGTCAACAAAATCAGGGCAGTCAACGGGGCGTTCAAGTATCACTAACCTCTAGGCTTTATTGTGACTCTTGGTTTGTTTTGTTTGTTAGGTTTGAGTCACTGTATGATTGGGATTGATCTTGAGTTAAATGTATTCCTAGCCAAGGGGGATTTAAAATGACTTTTATAATAAAAAAATATGTGTCGTACACACACTGATTGGATGGGGCAGGTCATCTACTGAATTAAGATCCACAGCCTTTGGAGCCAGCAGATGTGCAACCGAATCAAGTCTCTGCTTTCTCACAGATGCTGGAATACTGATGTTTTCAAAATGCGAGTGCAGTGTCCTTTAGCATCTAAGGCTAGTACCTGTCTGCCTGTTGCACTTATGAAGCGTCATATTGAAGAGTGCATTTATTGTGATGGTATAAGTAATCATTCATAATTTGCATTTGAGTACTGACTCCAAGACTAAAATTGGTTGCATATCAACTTTTGCTGTTCAGTCTCATTTTCGGGGATTCAAACATCTTGTCACCAATATTAATCATAATGACTAGCTGTTAGCCATGGGGCAGACAAAACAGAAGTAACTTTAGGTATTCAAACCATGGTAATTGAACGGTATATGATGTTATATTATCGCCCGGCCTGGCGTCATGGGAAGGGTCTGTGGGCCTCGGCCTCGAGGTGGTGACGGCCCTAGGCCTCGGCCTCGGGGGGGTGCGGCCTCGGCTGGGGGGGGCGGGGTGCAGCCTTGGCCTCTGGTATTTTTGCAGCGGCCGGCCCTCAACTACAAACAACTGGCGGTGTGTAAATACAAGAAACTGTTGGCTTAAGTCACTGGAAATGTAAAATTGGCGACACCACTTTGAATATTGAACCGCATGTGTGTTCCTTGGTCTTTTTAGGACAAAACTGAGCAGAGCTCCGACATGTGACACGGCGGCCTATCCGGAAAAGTTAAGTTGAGTAAATATAAAACACTAAACGAGGCACTTCGAGGCATGAAAAACGCAAAGCTGGTCGAAATTCCTCACTGTATTTCCAACGTCTTTATCACTTTGTGGCAGTCATTGGAACAACTATTATATTGTAATGCAAACATACACACACGCACAGGTCACTAATGCTATACAATGCGCACAACAGTGATTTATGAAGTCTCTCTCCGTGATCGTTCGAGCACGGAGAAAATTATCCGAAAATGGCCACGAAAACTCAAATTCGGCCACAGATACTGACAAGTATTCCGGAGGTCACCGATTCACACAGCTGCGGGTAGACTAGAGGATCGCAATGGCGCACCCTAATTTCGGACAAGCATTCTGCGAATAAGCGTTGACCAGATTGCCTGGTGTTTTTTGTTTTTGTTTTATTTCTTGTGGACTGTGTTCTTCACAGAATGTCTCCGAATTTGAAGGCCAAGGTCATGTAAAATGATGGACTTTCATAATATTACATTATAACAGCTGCTGAATATCCAGAACAAAATCTATCCGCTTTAACATTCAAGACGTACCGTTCAGGCAACTCAGCTTTATTGCAAAATTTGCAATGTGGCATCATGGGGGGGGGGGGGAATCACAGGATCCCCTCTAATACAGAGTCAATAAAAAAACAGTAATGTGATACATTTGAAAATCTTGAACCATAAAAAAAGTAGATGGATGCAGAGAAAAGCACTAAACAAGGCCGATCACCCCCCAGTGTCTCGCTGGTTTGCGCGATCAGGTGTTTACTTCTATTGGTCAACATGCAAACAATTACAAGGATTTCCATATGGCCCTTAAAGATTTAAGTATTAGCATTTAACAGAAACAGCCTTCTAATCAGTGACCAATTCAAATTCGAAAGGACTGATTATTGACAATGTCAATACAAGTTGTAAAAGTTTGGGAAGGAAATGTGACATAAAATTGCCTAAATTATGCTGATTTGAGGCAATTTACCAAGTTTCACAAAATACGGCACAAAACTTTAAGACTTACGCACGGAATTAGGGCAAACTTAACACGTTGAAGACCTCAGGGAGCGCCACCTCTGAATCCATGATGAAGAAATTTGGAACTCAAGGTAAACCATACACCACCCCCCAGGTTCATGAAAAACAAGCAACTTAAGGATTTCGCATCAATTATGCAAATTAGTAAGTTGAAGACCTCCATTGACCCCAATCTGTAAAAAGTTTTGGGACTGAAGGTAGAATATTCACCAGTTTCTTTTTTAAAATCACACAAACTTTAGATTGGTCAAAATTATGAAAATTAGGGACAACTCAATTACCATATTTTACGCTGCCAATCTTAATCAGTGAATTTGTGCCCAAAATTCAAGCAGATGCGGTTCACCCAACCCTGATGTTACCCTGAAAATTTGTCGCCAATTGCATTACGTTCGAAAAGATATCTGATAACGAGAAAGTGTGACACACAGACTACGCACCCGCACTACGCATGTCACCATAAGTCTCCTCCTGAATTTCATCAGGCGAGACAAAAAAAATCAGTCATAAAATATTGAAGAATTTCTCATTTATTTCAAAGCGGAAATACCTCTTCTCCTTTCCCTGTTAACATGTGCGAAAATGCCAGCATTTTCACTGTGTCGAAAAAAATATGTGCAGCTTTTGTATCGTGCCCCTGTGATGTCATAGATTAGATCCTCGATTCTCAAAGTAAATTGGAATATCTCAACAAGGAGACCGGATAGAACTCCAAATTTGGAGTGTGTGCTTTTGATATGTCCTCCTTTTCCTTGCTGTTTGAAGCAAATCTGTTACACAGGATTGGTCTTCAATGCATTACTGCTTATTAATCATTCATTTTAATTAGGTTAAACCAAGATAACCTCTAGACAGTACACAATACTACACGAGCCAACCAAGATCCATCTTGAATTACAACCATACGTCACGATAAGCAAGGACAATTCTTTGCTACCATCAATCATTTCCATCATCACCTGACAACATCTGAACCTACCAGCCTTTCATATACAGCACTGGAACAATGTTTCCAACGACAGTTTGTAGCTGGTTTTTACACGACCTTGTACTGGTTGTAAAGTGATGTGACAAACAACAATGCTCTTGTTTAAAATGGCTCAATATGCTAAGAGAATGTTCAAACCCTCTTGTATTTGGAGATTCTAGCATATTGAGTTTATCATCTCAAGTACTACCAAGGAATTACTTTGATTGACACTTCACAAGAAAGATGCCAAAGCCACTGCGTGAAAAGACGCCTTAGAAGTTTAGACTGAAGCTAACCAATGCATGGTGCAAATTGCATGGCAATTTCTGAGAAAAATAGCAGTCCCAGTGAGGGGGGAGAGGGGGGGGTAGGGGGTGAGAATCCTGATTGGGTGCACTATTGTCCAAAAGTGGGTCAGACTGTTTCTTGCAGTCATCGACACACCCCAATTTTTGATTACTTAAATTCCCTCGATTATGTCTAGCAACCTGCTGTCTTCTATTATTTCCTACCTACCTATTTATCCATTAAAACCAACGACCTCGTGCCAGTGTTGCTTACCGACTGACCATTAAGGTGGAGTGGCGCACATCCCAGTTACTCCTGCGGATCTGACAAGTACATGTAACTGATCATGCCGCCCAGGGATTTTGATTTGTGCATTAAAGCCATCTTATCATGCTTTGGTGGGACACTGAACTATTAGGCACCTCGAATTGCAAGGTGTATCTAACTCTGGACACCATCCTGTCACTGAGAACTGGTCTTGTATACCTACCAGGGAACCCAGCTTGTGGCTGGTAACAATGGGTCATGTTTCAATGCCAGATGGTTTCTTTTTCATATTGGATGGTAGCCATACAAATTTATGTTATAAGATTCATTCTACTGTTCACTGTCACTACACAGTAACAACATTGTGGTAGGTTGACTTGCCATAATGTGCAGCATTTTAAATCTGTCCAAACACTTGCTGTTTTAAACTACTGGTACTGTACTACAAGCCTAATACACTTTGAACTTGTCAATTGTAACCATGAGAACACCCCTCCCCAGCAGGTACTCCAGGCATTGCGGCAATTGTCACCATTTTGTTTTGCTGGGGATTGGTGCACATTAATTTGCCTGCTACGGAGGGGGAGTGATAGGCCATTTAGCAGGGAATTCACACCGTTGAATACATTTTAAGGTGCAGCCCCCCATAAAAACCAATAACAATTACATTCATCTCGCTCCCCCAACCCAATAGCACAGGTCCACAACTGAACGATAATATCAATGCAGATGATCCGTGAGTCGATAACCATTGTGATACAAGGCAATCGCCCCCATTGACTCGCCTGGTTGCGTGATCAGTGTATACCATACTTCTATTAGTCACCATACCAACATACAAAGTCGTTCACTCCCGCCATGCATTAAGAGTTCGGTATTAGCATTTAACAGAAACCAACCGCCTACTAATTCATGACCAATTTCAAATTCCGAAAGGACTGATTATTTACAATGGCTACTGACGAATACAGTTTTTGTGGAAAGTATGACTAAAATTGCCTAAATTATGCACCTTTTCGGAAATTTCACGAGTTCAAAATAAATGCTGACGAACGTTAAAATTATCGCTGAATTAATGCAAATTGGACACGGTGAATGACTCTCCATTGACCCAAATCTTGTGTTTAAAAAGTTTTGGGACTGAAGAAGACCATATTCACCAAGTTTCATGAAATCCGACAAAACTTTTGAAGTTTCCGCAAAAATTATCATATTAGAACACCTAATTACCATTTTTACACTGAAAATCTAATTATCCTACCTTATATCCCGCATCTATTGCCAAAACAGTTACATAGCACATCGTTCATCTGAATCTTGCTACACGAGCCTAAAACAATAAATTACTAAAATAGGCTAATTACAATACTTAATGAGTGGACTTTTTGTGCACAAACTCTAATCGATCAGTTCACCCAACCCCAATGATACCCTGAAAATTTTGGTCGCAATTGCACTACCTGTTCGAATATATCATGCTACCCGTGAGATTGTGACACACACACCCGCATAGGACCTTAAGTCTCCCGCCTAAATTTCATTCGGTCTGGCGAGACACAAACGAGGATGAAACTGTTGACCAATTTAGAACGGCAACATCATGCCTATCAAGCTGACCACCTGTCATCCAGGGCTTAGATGCGCAGTGGTGAATGCTCAAATTTTATCTAATAATCAATACAAATGCATGGCTTGGGGTTTTAGTCTCATATTTCAAATTGATTTAGACATGTAGTCTGCCTTGAGTTCAGTGGGGATGTTTGTGAAACTGTCACCATGCTATCTGGAGTGCATTGCAATGTATGCTGGAATGTACACTTGCAGTATTCCCAGCTTCATGGAGCAGGTTCTAACAATGGACAAGTGCTAAAACTACAATGTATCAAATGCACCGTCGTATTCTGATACTCAACACTATGTCGAACACAAAGCAGCACGTGTTGATTCATTTACAACTTTTCAATTAATGTGTGATTTTGCCTTTTCTGAATAGGGAAGAATATTCTCTCTCCTCCAACCATCAGGGGACAGACAACACTGTGTTGCAGGTTTTATTTATTCAAAATAAATAGCTTGGAACAGCAACTGGTCAGCAAAGCTTCAATAGAAGGGGGTGAACTCCGTCCGGACCGGGGTCTTTACCACTTTACAACCTGAGTTTTTTTGCAGTTTCTCCTTTAATATCACATCAGGCGAAACATAACTATATTGCCAATACGATTATGGAGGCACAACAACCACGAGGTAACTGAAATTATATCCTGCCGTTTCTCCGGAGTTGGAATACTGACCAACAACATGTTTGATATTATAAGCTAGCTATCTCTGACTGTCCCGCTATTAGTACTACTCGTTCCGAAACGAACAATGGACGCTATGGCTGCTTCCCACTAACATAGGGAAAACTTATTCTTTTATTAGAGGCAATCTTCTTAAAATCGAGCTCAGCACCAGAACACAATGTGGACTAGCTTTTTGGCTGAACTTTGAACCAATCTAAATCAGTCAAGGAACCAGTACGATAAAGGTGTTGTTTCACTACATTCAAAGCTGCAGACAAATCGGCCTCGACCTAAACATAAACCTCCAAACAATGAGCACACAGCACCCGTCAAAGTAGCATTTGAGCGACAATAAACAAGTACCACAGCAATCTGCTTGTTCAAAGTTACAGTTGGCACTAGGCTGAATTGAGATTGTATGATATGGGGTCAAAGGTTGGCAGTCTACCAAGGACCAAACGTGTGGCAACGATCAGACCGACCTTTCAAAACTCTTCTGAGAAATGTCAACACACAAAACTCTCCAGCACAAATCCCCCCATCCACACTCTGAGCTGAATTGGAAACAATTTCAAAAAGTTGTGAACGGTTTCATATAAACATAAGATAGCACTTTAGTCTTTGAGAGGAAACGTTGTCTTCATTCATTCAGTGTTGAGCAAGATCACTTGGCAGCCAAGCCTCGAACAGGCTATTATAGGCTTTGCCGATATGGTCAAATTTTGGAATCACCATTACATATTTACTCATCGAGTACCCAGATCACTGAACTACAATGCACAATCGTGATATATACTTTGGACAATCGCCCGGGGCACGCAGATGTTGACACCATCGGGTACACATGTACTAGTCGCATCACCATTGGCCCTGTGAATCAGAACAGTTCACGTTTAGCGTGTTCTGCAGTCGATTAAACAGGCAGGCCAAAACATCCTTGGAATGACAAGCTATGGGAAATATTAATATCACTTGCAGGGACGGTTAGTGCTGCGATGCGGTGGCTTGGCCACGATGAGGGCGTTTACAATCTCACGATGCGGTACGCACATGCAACAAAAGTAGTGCTTTAAACACCGAACCCTATGGATCTAGAAATGGGTGATCAGGGTTTGCAACATAATACATCTTGTCTTGTGTCTCCAAGGGTTGGGAAAGATGGTGGTGGAGGGGTGGAAGTGTGTGGCAGTGAATTTGATTGGCAGATTTTGGGGCTAATGGTTAAGACTATATGCACATAGTGCATTAAGTTTGGAAGCATGATGGACCTAGTAGTATGTACAATTGGGTTGATGACACCATGCATTCCTGCTTCCAAAGAGTGGGTTCGAATTGTGGGGTGTGGGGGGGGGGGGGGGGGGTGGGGGGGGGGGTTGGGGGGGGGGGGGGGGGGGGGGGGTGGGGGGGGTGGGGGTGGGGGGGGGGGGGGGTGGGGGGGGGGGGGGGGGGGGTGGTGGGGGGGGTGGTGGGGGGGGGCGGGGGGGGGGGGGGGGGGGGGGGGGGAGCGGTGGGGGGGGGGGTGTGGGGGGTGGGTGGGGGGGGGGAGGGGGGGGGGGGGGGTGGGGGGGGGGGGGGGGGGGGGGGGGGGGGGCGGGGGGGGGTGGGGGTGGGGGGGGGGGGGGAGTGGGTGGGGGGGGGGGGGGGGGGGGGAGGGGGGGGGGGGGGGGGGGGGAGAGGGGTGGAGGGATTGTCTGATGCACAATGGCTAAATTTTAGACCGCTATATGCTTTCCTTTTACCACAAATAGTGCTGGTAATCTAGTGGCAGAACCTGATGGCAATTTGTATGGGGGGTGGCCTCCTTGACCCTTAAAAAACTGATCTGGTCATTTTGGTTGGTCAAGTTGACATGTTCGACACAACCGAGATTAATTATCACCTTTCAATGTCAATGAATAAACTAAATGCACAAATTATGCAATTTTAGACAACTTTAATATCATATATTATACTGAAAATCTAATCATTCATCTACCTTACCACCATTTACCTACTATATGCCATAATACAGCACATGCAGCCTACGTTCGTTGTACCTTGCTAAAACCAGCTTTTAGCGATAGATTACATAAAATAGAACTTTGGTTCTATTTCTCAGTAGCAAACTGCAACAAAATACTGCCATGCTGCATTTTACATTATAGTCCAGGACATTAAACTACCTGTGTCCAACAATCTTTGTCCCTAAAATACTGTAGCGTTAGCCTTTTTGTCAATCACTGTTAATAAGCGTGACGGGTGTTACACCCAAATGACACAAGTTGGCAGAGTTACCCAACTGTTGTGAATCTCTGTGACATGTGACAATTTCATTTATTATTGTGTATTCAGTATAGAACCTGAGTATTCGTTATGTAATAAGTTTAATCCCGTTTGAACCTCTCAGTGGATGAACATTTTGGTGTGTGGACGGGGTGTTGTAAGTTACTTGTGTGTGACGAGTTTTTACATAGGTAGCTTTTTCCACACAATAGAACATACACTACAACAGCCTGTGGTATGTATTTTGCTCTTAAATGGTCTGTGGGTCTTTTCATTCATTCTGCGGCATTGTCAATGTGAAAAAGTATGATTGTATGACCCAATGTTTGAGTCACCCAATTTGGCCTTTAATTCTCAATCGACTGACCTGCTGATCTCCCTGATAAATGCCTGCGGATACAGTGGTACTAATATTGTATAGGCATAAGGTAAGGGTCAGTGCATAATTTTGTAGCACTTATTAAACTCGCCAATTTGTTAAGGCTGATTTATGGCCTCTCAAATAGTTATGCAAAATCACACACTTTTGCTATAAACTTCCACTTAACCTGTGGTAACTCAGCAAGAGCTAAAGGCTTAAGTATTATACACGAATGTGCTCGTCACTGAAAACCTTTGTTTTTGCACACAGGGTGTAGAGACCTATTTAAAACACACACTCACCCAGTCCCATCAGTTATACCAACCACACATTTTGTCTGTTCAAATTTAATGGAAAAGCACAAACTCGCATTCAAATGGTTCAACTCAATGTTGATAGCAGTGATTTGCCCACTCGGTACAATAGGAATCCTGTTTGCAGAGAAAACAATTAAATATAATAATTTGGGGTTTCTGTCTTTTCTCCGTTTTCCTTATTTATCCCCCTCAAAATAGCCAAAAAACACCTAGATTGGCACTTTGAAATGAATTAATCAGTGATTTGAGTACTAACACTATGTATTCCAACCCAACCTTATTATGATAATTGCTCTCCCCAGCCCTAGCTGTATTTTTTTCCAATTTAAATCATCAGCAATTCTTCTTGCAACAGCTGTCCACAGAGGCACAATGAACCGTCAAAGAAATTGAACATGACCAGAATTTTAATATCCTCTATCAATGTAGCTTTGCATTTGTATAAAAAAATTCTGAAATTCTGCCAATTTTTGTGTTGGCTATTAAAACTTTTCAAAACGGTGCGGGTGTTACAAACTTTTCAGTTACATTTGGTAATACACTACAGTATGTCCCTTTTTGTAAAACAGGAATTTGTCCTAACTTTTTTATAAATGAGAACAAGACATTACCAATATTATATATCTTAAAATAGGTATTTATTCCTGTTTGCACTTTCAGTAACTTAAGGATGGTAGGAGGGGGCCAGTTATGAGACATCGGGTTAGTTGAAACATTGCAATTTATTCCTCAATGCAAAGGATTTTCCTCCAAGTAACTACTTTGGGTAGCCTTTGCTAACACC
Organism: Sclerodactyla briareus; assembly: GCA_026419785.1. NCBI lineage: Eukaryota > Metazoa > Echinodermata > Holothuroidea > Dendrochirotida > Sclerodactylidae > Sclerodactyla > Sclerodactyla briareus. The sequence goes on from JAODTK010000453.1 coordinate 12,204, forward strand.
CATCCACCATATTACATTCAGGCCTTGTTTAAAACCACCATGGTATAAAGGGAGGAAATTTGTTTTTTTCAAGCACCCTGAGTAATTTTTCAACAGAGGGAATAACCAAAAATCCTGGTTAGAGGTTTGTTCAAAGCCTAAGTATCAGCATCAATATGGAGGCATAAAAGTAGTTATTCATTGGAACCTCTGTCCCTGCATTAGGCATTGCAAACTACTTTTTTCGGATTCACTGGACATAATCTACAACCATGGAAAACACTTCACGCAGTAGTCGCAAACACAGCAGGATAAAATATTCTGATTATTACTATTGCCCATAGTTTTTACGGTTCTTTGTTGAAGTTTCCTCCGAATTACAGTAAACAAAAATTTCTCCTCATTCATTATTATTCAATACGTCTTCAGCTTTAATTTAATTTGATAATTATAAAGGCCATATTCCACGGTAACAATGCTGCAGTTTGAGCTGCTATGTCCCTATTTACACGGGAATTACAATTGGCGTAATTGAGGCCCTGTCCACACAACACATATTTGTTTGAGCTAAAAACAATCCAGTACGTTGGATGATTTGAATAATTTTGAGAATTGAGTTGGGCCCGAAGGCTTGAGTGCAAAGGTGAATGATGGGGAGGTAGGAAGCCCACTATTCCGGCGCCCTCAGCGTAAGTATTCACGCATTCCCCCACCCCCCTTTCTGCTCATCACTTTCCGTCAGCAGAGGACTCTGCAATAGCATGGGAAGCACTTTTTTTAATGGGGGCTGAGCCTAATGATGGATATGGGGGGAGAGGTACTGATGTTTTTGCTTTTCTGCCGGCCTTGATCTTTCCTTCGCTCGCCACTCGCAACTGTGAGCCACATCCCATACTTTTATTTGTAAACTTCGGCTTTTTCGGCCCAAAAATGTTTGTGCTTCGATGATCTTGACTAAACTTGGTTACAATGTTAAATTAACTGAATAATCCGTTGACCACCTAAAGGTCAGGTCAAATGGCGATTAAAGTCGGGCCACAATGAGCAAATCTGTGGACCACTGCAACATGCCGACTTCTCCTGCGAATAGGTCTGATTGCTATGAAACCTGACCGTGATTTATTAAAGGTTAAGTTTATAAAGGGGTAGTAGGCATTCTGCCTAATCCGTAGAATAATATGCATTGCTTCTAGAACCAAGAATTATATACCAACATCACGCTGATAAGTTTTCTTCTGTACAATGGGGAACCGGGGTACAACGGCGGAACTTGATCACAAATGTAAAGAGTGGCATATCAGCTCTCCTTCAGCTACAATTATCTTTTTTATGTCACTCAGGTCTGTATATTTAGTTTTGCTGCAGGCCTAGCCACTCATGGCAGTGGTTATCCTATCTCTTCTCTTTGCGTATTATCTAGCCTGGGCCTAAGCTGTCATTCTAAGGCCTACGTACGGTTGTGCTGTTGTGACTTATATTCTTTTTCTGCCCTTTCATTAGCTTTTAGGGTCCCATTCGCTCTACTACTGACTGCTCAGTTTGTCCACCGTTTTTTTTCCCCTTCCCCTCCTTCCGGTTCTACTCTCGCGCCATTTCTTGCAACCTCGTAGTTATAGTGCGATGTCGATAGTTCATGTCGCGGAACTAGTGCGTGCCTCGTATATTGTGGTTGCGAATGGTTTGTTATGACAGCGCGTTGTCGGCTCAGGCGGGGATTTCTTGTGCCGTCATAATGACTCATAGCGCAGTGTTTCCCCGTGTTTTTGTGCATATTATCTCCATTCTTCTTATTGTTATTATTATTTTGCGCTGCTGCCGCAAAGAATGTGGTTTTGGATTTGAAGGTTTGAAGCAGTTTGAATGCTGCGGCCGACGAAAGGATCCTCGTGTGGATGGTGAATTTTTGTTTGTTTTGGTAGTGTTCTGTAGTGTAGGTGGAGTGAGCCTTTCTTGTTGGGCAGCGATTACCTCCTCAAGTCAAGCCACGTTCTGAGTGACGATAAGTAATTTCAATGTTGTTTATTTTAATTACATTATCTAGTTCCTTGGTCCATTTAGAGGGACTGTCCTGAGACAAGTTATACTTATCGGCCTAGTTTCCGTCTCTTAATGCCGCCCTAGGTGTAACCGATTACGACTTAATTATTCTTTTTTTCCTTTCTGTTGAGTTATTGAGACCTTATTTAGTTGTAATAATGTTTCTCCGAGGTTTTTTAAGCATATACATAGTTATCCCGTTACGTGTTCGCACTCCATTGTCTCTTTCGGACCTGCTCTGGAATCCTCATATTCCGGAGGAGGCGGCCGGTCAAGTAGGCTCATGAAACACCCACATTCTTAAATTGTAGTATAACACGGGGTGGTGCTTGGCGTCGGAAATCTTATTTCCTTTCAATTTTCGCATGATTTAGGCTAAATTTGGTGTGAATTCTAGTTTGGATTAGGACAGCCTAGGCTCATTCCTTAAGGGCTCACGTTAGTTGCTCATGTGCGACATTATTTCCATGCATAATTCCGCCACACATTATTTGACCCCCCTAAGTGACCTTTGATGACCTTACATGACATGGCGGTTTTTTTTTTTTTTTATAAAAAATTGTTACTCTCCATGTGATGCATCCCCTCCTAGAAGCATATTGCATTCCAATGAACAACAGACCAATGCATGCGAAAAAGCTACAAATTGAACTTGGACCACCCTGGTAATACAAACAAATTAAGTGTCCGATAGAAGCGGGGAGTTAGTCTCCTCCATAAAGCACACAAAGGTCTATCACATACAAAAATACCCCAGTTTCATTTTTTTTGCCCGTAACTCCTTAAATAGCAACATTTTAAGAACAAGACTCAACCTTTTTAACCACATGACAACACCCAACAGAGGTCAAATTGACGAGTCAGAGGTCACACACATGCAGGTCAACAATTTATCACAATGGGAACCTTACAGCTTCACAGATATTCACCAAGTTTCAAGTGGATTCAACCAACTTTAAAAAATACATTAAATTATGCAAATTCGACTATGGTTTAAATGCAAATTGGTATACATTAAACTGAACCCTGTGGGGCCCCTATCCCTCTGTAAAATCCATCAGGACCATGAATAATCCATCTCCCCCAAGTTTCGTCAAAAATCAACAAACTTCAAAAAATATCGCAGAAATGCAAATTCGACTAACTTAACTAGCATAATCATGCCAGGAATCTATCAATTCGTCTTGTACACTTTTATAGTTGTGATAGAATCCGAACGGATCACTAATGCATCTACCGATCAAGAGAATCTTGTACCACAAGCTTTCGGGCCAATTCATTAAAAATTTGCAAAATTCTTGCAAATGAGTATGGTCTTCGGGACGAAAAGTGGATGCCCATCGGCAACTCTCCACCGCCACCTCCACAAAAAGGACCCCGCCTGATTGATGGCTTCACGGTTCAGGAGATATCAACCGCACATACGCGCAGACGGACAGACAGACAGTTTGACAGACGGAGAAAACAACAAACAAAGGAGACCACTATGTCTTCCTGGAACATAGTTCAGGCAAGACAACAAAATGTACCCCAATCAACATAAACAACAATAGGGTTCTTGTACTCCCATAAGAAAGCTAACACCAATTTCAGCTTTTGAGCGGACCAACTCATTTGGACTTATCGGGTTACAAGATTTTCAGACACTTTCACTCTGTGATCTCAGATGACCGTTGACCTGACACAAAACAAAATGGGTTCCTGTACTTCTCATGAGGAACACACATACCAAGTATGAGCTTCATCCATCAGGGGGGGTCCTTTTCCAGTTATTGTGGTACAGCCAGCGGTTACAATACACACATACACAACACGTAATGACATGAATAGTTTCCTTGACTTCGTCAAGGCAATCAAAAAGAACAAAAATATCAAGATTAAGGCCTAGGCCACCCCCCCCTTGTCTTACTTCCAACATCCACCACCCTAGTGGTGCTACACCACAAATTTATTGAATATGGTTTTTTTCTGGCTTGGCTCCATTGACTATTAGTGAGTGTACCACATTTCGTTCCTGTCCCGGAATTTGTTCCCCATTGCTGTTAGGCAGGGGCGTTCGGACCATTTTGAAAAGTGGGGGGGACACACATCGAATGCAATTACCATCTAAGCGGGAGCGCCACCCTTGGTTGGCGCGAAGCGAACCAAGGAAATATCAGAGAAATACAGATCGACGGAAACAGCCCTTGCCAGGCTTCATGTGCAATAGCACCCACCTTTTACATGTGTGATTTGAGTGTAATAGAAAGACAAAAAAGTTTCATTGTGCATACTAAAGATGATTACCGTATCACAAATGGTATTTTTCATTACATTTTCATCTCTGGCTTTGTTCGTGTGGGATTCCAGGGGTCTACCCGAACAGTATCTGGTGGGGATGGGATCGAAGGGAACAAGCCATAGGGCATACGGGACCCCTCCGATTTGGGAGCAGAAAAATTTGTACCCACAATTTGACAAGTCAGTAATTGGAAATCCAAGGGCGCAAAGCGCCCGAAAAATTTTTTTCATTGTTTCCCGGGCATTTTTATCGAAAAGTCTGCAAAAAATTCAGGGATGTTTTCACCTTGGCTTTTGCATTCCCAAGTTGCCACCAAATTTTCACCAATTTTCTTTCTCTGAAAATTGGGAGGGGGAGTCCGCCCCCGAAGCTTCTGAAATTAATCGAGCTGAAAAAAAATGATTCGAAGCATTGCATGGCATATTCAGCCACCGCCTGGCCTGGAAGAGAAAAACGGCCATTGCGCGCTATAAACACTCATCACGGCAACAATCATTGCACTTTGTGGCTATTCGATTAAAATTCGAGAAACCGTATGAAACATGGGGAATCTTTAGACGTCAGCCATGTCGGGTCCAGTCTTCACCTGGGAGTCGACACCTGGGAATAAGTGAGACTTTAGACAATTGCAACGCGATTATTTTTGGTAGACAAAAAGTGAATCAGTTTAGAGTGATACAAAATCGGGCATGTGCCTATTATTTTATTACGGTTCAGAAAAGTGGGGGCGACAAACAATAGGAACATCCCCCCACTTTGGAAGGTGGGGGTAGGACATGTCCCCCCCATCCCCCACCTGTTGAAAACCATGAAACATACCTGAGTGCCTTCACGCCATCCACATTATGGTCAAAGCGTTTTTTTTAAAGACACAAGTGTCTTCTGCAGTTATCAAGGGAACCCTTGAACCAGCCAAACATCTAAACAAGAAAGGAAAGATAACCAGATTAGCAGAAGACCCTACAACAGGTGGACCTTTACTGAAACTCTATAGGGTTTTTTTTACCGATGCCGGACCAATAACACCTGCAAAAAGAAAAGAAGACGTCCTGGAGGTGTGCGATTACTGAAGGCAGATCATCTAAGATAAACGGAAGTTCCATAAAAAATAACGAAAAGGAGCAGAAGAAGAACAAAGGGAAGACAGGGAGCCTCCAGTAAAAAGCAGACTCAAAACCCAAGCGGGACCGTCCTCTATAGTGGTAAGCATGAACGGCACCCATCAGGTTGTGGAAAACACCATGAAGGATGATGAACAAGACATTAATGTGTGCGTCTGTGCGGAAGTTTACCAGATGGGCGCGAAAGATTGAAACTATATAAGAAAAAAGGGACTGGGCCCCAATATATGTGACAATTGCAGCCTTGGGTGCACTTGGTTTGTAATGTATGGACTTGCTAATGTGCCGCCAGAGGTTCTTCGGTGGTGCAGCCAATCACTGCAGAAGGCAAGAGGAATAGAATGGTGTCTTGGCACGCAGAGAACACAATATACCGAAGCTGACCACCGTGGGAACTTTGTTCTGAAAATGGAAGGAACAACTTTTATTGTGAACTGAGACAAACTGATATACGCCACCAAAGGAGGAAATATGGTGCATTTTTGTGGATTTTCAGATTTCGGACTCATTGTTTTGGACGTGAATGCCACTGCATTATGATGATGCTGGTTTGAAAAGCAGGGGTTTCTAGTGACTCGCAACAGTGAAGGAGATAAAAAACAGAAATAAGCTCCATTCAAAGTTGTATTTTAGAATAATTACAGGGGGGGAAAAAAAAAAAAAATAGCAACTTTCCAGTCAGATTTGTCACAATGAAGATGTTTTGTAAAACAAGAGCACCAATGGTGCTGGAGCCGAACTCAAATAAATGCTCATAAATATCACTTCAGAATGATCACAAGGAGATATGACGTACGAGAAACTTTCATGGGAAGCTTGTTGAATTCTTGAGTTCTTTTTACATATCCCTCGATGTGGTCAATGATTCTTATTTCAGACCTTCAGGACTCATACACACCTGAGTTTATAGAAAGAAATGTTTAATAAATAGTTTTAAAAGCCCTTGTGACAATTTTTTGGGCTCAAATACACTGCTTGGCCTTCTGATTCGGGGCGTTGTATCGAGAAGCTTCGAGCGTTCTATGGTTAGAAAAGGTCACAACAGTTTGCATTAGCGCCGGTATCATGGACTGAATATTAGGAGTATTATGGTGGTTAGATTAAGGTAGGCGGCCAACAACATCCAGCCGGGTGGCCGAAAAATCCATGGATACAGGTTAGCTGAAACGGTTGTTGGCGAAAACTTGTAGAAAGCAGTAGGTGAACTCAAGGCATAACAAACCCAAAAAATAGTTTGGGCCATATGCCATTGGCCTGAGGCCTATTTACTAGTCCTCAACAAAGGACTGAATACTCCCAATGTTAACAATGTCTGTTATGTGGAAGTGTGTGTAACCACTGAACACACCAGTCAGTCAGTGAAGGATTAAACTGTACTGACTACTGTAGTTTAACTTTACAGTTTCTCATTTTAGCCCAACTTTGGAGCCTCCCCAAGGCCAGGGCTTAACCAGGCGAATGAAAATAAATGAACATATTGAGCGTCCCTCCCGCTATATTTAGGAAAATTTAGACATTCTGTATTAGTTGTAAACCTTTCATTTGATTCACGAAGATGTTTCACAAGGGGTCAAGGCGATCACACCCAGTGTACCGCTGGTTGCACGATCAATGTTTCTTTCTATTACTCACCATGCAAAACAATTACAAGGCATTCCATGTCTTGATCCCAGATTTTGTTATTAGCCTTTAAAGGAACAGCTTAAATAAACAGTGAAACAATTTCAAATTCCTAAACTGGTTGACCATGTCTACCGAAGGAGTAAGGGTTTTGTGGAAATATGACTGGAATGGTCTGACTTTATGCAAATTGAACAAATTCAACTTTCATGAACCCATTTCTCAATTCAATATATTGTAACAGGACCAATGGGGACCCACAATCTACACCAATTTCATGGGAAATCTTACAAAACTTGGAATTTACACTGAATTGAAGCAAATTATACACACATGAATAACCCCCAGTGACTCAAGTCAATGTAAAAAAAAAATGGACACTGAAGGTAGACCATACGCATCAAGCTTCTAGAAAATCTAAACAAAACTTTGAATTTGGAATGAATATGACAAAAATATAACTGAATAACTTCCTGTCTCATTCAAAAATGTTGGAAGGTTAAGGATAAGTCATACCTACAAAAGTTCATGGGTAAGGCGGGCATAAGCTACAATTAGCTTTTTATATTCACTCAGATCTTTTATAAATGTATGCTGACAGCCAAGCCATTCTCTGCAGTGTGTATCATATCTATAATATTGGTATGTTGGGCCTGGGCTAAGCTGTCTATTGGCCTTGGCTAGGGCCTACGTCTAAGGTTGTGCTGTTTGTGATAATATTCTTATGCACCTTTCATTGGCTTTTAGGGTCCATTCGCCTTGTTACTGCGTCAAGGTCCACAGGTTATTTCCCTCTTCCGGTGACTCTCGCGACATTTCTTGCACTCGTAGTTAGTTGTAGAGCGATGTCGAGAATTCATGTCATCTCGCGGGAAACTATGTGCATGCCGTATATTGGGGGCGAAATGTTTTGTTATGACAGCGCGGGGGCTCATGTGCTGGGGATTTATTGTGTGACGTCATAAGGACTCATGACGCAGAGTTCACCGTGTTTTCGTGCGTATTATTATCAGTATTATTAGTGTTATTATTTTTTTATTTGCGCCGCTGCGAAAGACTTTTTGGTTTGAAGGCTTTGAAGGAGTTTGAATGCGCGGCCGAAGGAAGAGGTCCTCGTGTGGAGTGGGTGAATTTGTATGAGTTCTTATGTAGTGTGCTGTGAGGGTATGGTGGAGTGAAGCCGTTTCTTGTTGCAACAATTACCTCCTCAAGTCAAGACAAGTTTTGAGTGACAGATAAGTAATTTAATGTGTTTATTTAATTTACATTATCTAGTCATTGTCATTTAGGGACTTTCTGAGACAAGTTATACTTATAGGCTGCTTTCCGTATCTTTAAGGGCCAAAGGTGTAACTTATTAAGACTTCTTGAATTATCATTCCTTTTTGTTGGTTATTGGAGCCATTAAAAGTTTGTATATGTGCTCTGAGGTTTTTCGGAATTATATAGTTATCCCGTTACGTGGTCGCACATTGTCCTCTTTCGGGACTGCTCTGGAATCCTCATATTCTGGGGGACGGCGGCCGGTCAAATTAGCCCACTGAACAACCCACATTTTTACATTGGTATTACGATCGGGGTGGTGCTTGCTGTCGAAAAAATATTTATTTCCATTTCAATTTTCGCATGAATTTAGGCTAAATTTGGGGTGAATTTATTTGGATTAGGACAGCCTAGGCTCATTCCTTAAGGCTCACTTAGTTGCTCATTGTGCGAAACTTTTTTTCCATGCCAAATTAGGCCTACACTTATTTCTCTGTCAGTCCCCCATCTTTGCATTCCCCACCTTTCTCATGCTCTCTAGTTTTTCTGTATGTTTCCAGCCTATTCCGTCATTTGCATACCCATTCCCATCATTTGCATATGCCCCACATTTTCATGCACCATAGACTATATTGCATTTTGTCAAATGTAATTGTGGATGCTCTGAATCATGTAAATTACTGAACACTAGTTAGAAACCACCATGATTACCGCAGGAAAGTCATCACATTGTGTGATAGGTACCTGCCTGACAACTGACGACAAAGCAGGACTGATGAGAAGGATGGCTTAGTGGTCGATATCCCGATAGATCCTAAAAAACAAGAATACCCCCTTTCGTCGGCCATCCACCTCGCCATCACGATCCGACGCTGGGGCGAATGGCGAATGGTACTGCGAGGGGCGCTAAGGGCCTGGAGGAACCCGAGGACCAGGCGGTGGACCTGTCATTACGCCATGAGGAGGCATGCAAGAGGGAGGTATTGGTTCCTGGACCATGGCACCGAATGCCGGTCGCGCCAAGATCCTGTAGCACCTGGAGGGGATTTACGAGATAAGACACCGCAGGTCGCCCTCATGAGCAGGTTTTACTCGAGGGCAGCAGCAGCCGGGAGAGACATAACGAGAGTACGCCTGGGGCACAAGAGAGTACAGCTAGTAATGACCCGATTTTCGCTGATTCGTACCAAACCATGACACCGTACTCCGGGACCGTTTCCTCGAAGGACTCTCTAACTCTGCGCTGAAGATGGAACTGAAGGAAGGAGCTTCGCACGGGAACCATCAATGAACTTTCTCAAATCAGAGATGCGGCAGTGAGCCTGGGGGAGGATATCACCAACATATGTAGGAGGAGGCTGCCTCTTCAACAAGTAGAGTCGAGAGACCAGCGAGGGAGAGTACCGCCACAGAACCAGAACAATATTCCGAAGCTCACCACCCCCAACTTACCCGAGTGGTGTCGCGAAATGGAGAAGGCCTTCAGCACGATGAGAGCGCAACTTCAGGAGCCTTGCAGATGGCCATGGCACAACTGGACGGGATTCGGCAGGAGACCAACAGATCGTTTCACGGAGGATGGGCAGCCAATCTGCGAAGATTTATACCTCCGGGACACATCGAACTTATATGTCCCCGGACAGGAGGCCAGCGGACAATACCGGCAGGTCCGCCACCCAACTAGATCGTTCCAGCGTTGGGAGCAGACCGTGGAACCGAGATGTGTGCACTCATAGGCTCATCATTCCATACCCCATCACATCGTCACGTGACAAAATTGTTGAGACTACCTGGTGAGAGATTATCATCGAGGCTGCACCGTCCGCCAGCATTATGACACCGTTTCAAGTCACCACGCTTCGGAGGACTACTTCAACAACACTTGCTGATAGATGTGCACGTTCGGGAACACGTGTGAGATGGCTCAAGGAGGGGGGCTAACCACCGTGCGATACCTTAACCGCTGTTTCCCTGCTGGATTCGAAGTTTTTCCGGGGTCGCATCTCCATCGTGCTCTCATACGTTACCAAAGGATCCGCCAGATGGGATACCCGATGTCTGCCTGGGTCTAACGTAATCCACGATGTAAGAAGCAGCTTTTGGGTGACCAGGAGGAGTACAAATCACCTGCTCCTGGACTCCATGACGTACTGATTGCAGATGACCAACGCCACGCAAGAACACAGACAGAGATCCTTCTGGAAAGCTGGGAAGAGTTGTTCTCAGTAAACTCAAACTGGGAATGCTCGCAACGAGGTTATCTTCGAAGGCGACTGCACATGATCAATACAGCTGCCAGATACCAGTAATCTTTTGATCCAACCAACAGTGGAAAGCAACCTGCCGGAGAATATCTTCATAGCCAAGTCTCTTGGGTCGATCCAGAACACTCTGAAGAACGTATGTCCAGTCATGACGGGGAGAACAAGACACGTACTGCTGCCACGAGGAACGCTGGGCAGAGCTATTATGCTTTAGTCCCTACAATCCAACCTCAAGAGGAGACGAAGGTGAAGGAAAGAGGGAGATCCACCTAACCAGGTCGAACGACACTACCATAGAGTTGACGTTCCTGTCCCACATCGTGGAAGCCCTCCACTCCGTGACTCCCTGGCGAGTCCACATCGACAAATTATGACCTCCCCCGAGGCAACATGCCCCGCATTGCAACCTGTCCTGCAGGAGCATCAGCACGTCTTCTCCAAGAGTGACAACGATTAGGGATCAACCTCTTCCCATCACCCCAGGCATCCCCACCTGGAGACCGCCCCCAAAATCCGGAGCGAGCACAGAATGATACCGGCCGAGTTGGTACCAGGAAGTCAAGACCCCCCAACTGAAGCAGATGCTGGAGAATGGGAGTCATCAAAGGAAAGCTACAGTTCCTGGGCAGCTCCGCTAGTACTGGTCACGAACGCAAAGACGGGAGGATTCGCATGTGTATAGACACGAAAACTGAACAACATGTCACCAGAAAGAGGCGCCCATGCTGCCTCGGATAGGGAGGCCCTCAACGCCATGGGGAATGCACGATAACTTCTCCACTCTGGACCTGATACATGCGGCTACGTGGCGTGAGTGTCCAACCCAGAAGATCGACCTAAGACTGCTTTCACAACACCGATGGGATTGTTCAAGTTCCAACGTATGCTTTCGTGTATTGTAACGCGCCCGCACGTTGCCGAGGCTCATGGAGAGATTTTGGGTGATCTAACTACGAATCTGTCCTCTAACATAGATGACATATCATGTACTCAGCCGTTCAACTCCCACCTCCAGAGCTTGGAATGCGTACTGAGCGCCTGAGTGCCCATGGGTTGAAAGTGAAGCCCATCTAAGTGTCATCTCCTCTGCAGCGAGTCCGTACCTGGGACACATGGTCTCTTGCAGAAGGTGTCTCGGCAAGATCCAGAGAAATGCACGGGCGATCAAATAGTGGCCATACCAACATCGGTCGGATGTCAAATGTTGTCCTGGGTATTGGAGGGATCACCGACGCTCATAAGACTTCTCCAAGATTGCCAAGCCCTTGCACACATATTTGACAGCAAGCCAAAGAAAGGACCACCACCGAAGTTCGAATGGACACCGCATTGCCAGGGAGCTTTCGAGACCTTGCAGGAAGGAGCTGGCATCCCCACCGATTCTAGGATATGCCGACTACACTCTACCGTTCCGGCTCAGGGACACAGATGCTAGCAAGGCTGGGCTCGGAGCGTGCTTGCCGGCAAGTTCGGATGGGAAGGAACGCGGTCATCGCTTATGCCAGGGCCCGGGAGAATCCGCGATCGCGGAAAATAACATGTTATGCGGGGAATTTGGGCGTCAGCGTAGGAATTGGTTCACAAAAAATTTCGGCTTGCACGGAAATTGCTTGTCTAATCATGGAATCAAGTTTTGCAGGCCGTTTCGCTTTCAGCTCTCATTCCTTTGTTGAAAACTGTGGATCGTTTATTTTTATATACAGTGGATACACTCACCACCTTTGCATAGTCTAATTCAGTAATAACTGTGCGAACTCCGTCCCAGGTCTTCAACAGAAAGAAAACCCCGGGTTACGTCGGCGAAATTGCAACAGCGGCGGGGACACCGCACAGCTTGACCCTGGCAGTGGGGGCGGTGATTCGGCTGGTCAATGAACAATAAAGATGGCGAGGTGCTAGCCGATGTCTTAACTGTGGAAAGTTTAGAGCCAGGCGGATGGGAATTAATTAACTCATGTTCCACCAACAGCGGGACACTCCCCACATGGGGTTTGAACTAGTGCCGTGTGCCCTTAATTTATGTTCCTAGTTTTGACCCAATAGCGGCCGAGAAGAGCATGTGTAGCCGAGAGTCTTAGTGGTGCATAGTTGACAGCAAGTTCAATGTTTTATTTGTGATGTGATTTTACACAATAGCTAGAGCGGTAAGTTGGTGTGAGTTAATTAAAACATCAACGTTCGATCATCTCTCCGCACACCACACTTACTTAACGTCTTATGGGTTTTCGCATGCGCCGAAACACTCAAGTGCGTACCTTGGTAGCGGTCCCGACATTCATAAAATGATTCAATTAAAACTGCTGGCCGTGCCTATGTGACCTATGTAGACTCAATTTTGCACATGAATGAATGGTTGAATTCACACTTATCACTGGGTACAACGATGATGAAATTTATTAGTTTTCGCAATGACTTTAGCGCATTCACAATCAAATTCCAAGCCTTGTCTTGCTTCGGTATCCATGCCAAATCGAGAACGGTGTGTCGGGTAGCAGATGCCATTCGGAGTTTGAGTGTGTCTCATGTATATGTGACAGTGCATAGCATGAGCAAGCTTTATAATGATAGAACATAGTGATATGTTACGGGTGAATGAACGATCGTTTTGTGAGTGTTATTTATGGGGAGGGCGGGTGCTTGTAGAAGAAATTGCATAGACATTTTTGCTCCAACGCGTGTTGTGCTATTTTGAATGTGTGTTCCGTACATGGTGTAAGGGAATTCAAGGTTAGTGGTTAGTGTTAGTGGTCGAATCATAAGCCGAATGCGCGGAAAAAGGTAAACATGGCGCGGAAATTGGCGGAAGGGGAAAACGGCGACCTTGCGATGCGCGGAAAGATGCGGAATTGCTCGAATGGCCGCGGAATTTACCATTCAAAATGCGGAATTCTCCCGGGCAACTACTGTATCCAGTAGGAGTTCGGAGTCGCTCCGATGCAGAAAGATGCTAAACTAGCCAGTGCCCTCAAGCTGGGAGAGGCGTGGCGATACATGGGCCAGTCACCAGAAATGTCAGGTCATATCTCCTGGGTTCAGAGTTTGTTGGAATATAACACTGACCACAACCCCCTCGTACATCTTCTAACAGCAGAGAACTGGGAGCTATCGAGCAGAGAGGGGGTGGCTCGCCCGGGACTTAGCCAGTTTCAAGTATCGGGTGGGTGATCTACCGACCAGGAAAAGACAAGGGCAACGCTGATGCTCTGTCCAGAATTGCACGACCCGAAAGAGGCCCCACAATGAACGAACTGTCCAGTCAGGAGGATGACGAGGTTTGCGAGTTTCAGCCGAGGGGATGTCCAAAACAGACAGACAGACCATGACTAACAACGAACCCATGGGACCGAGAAAGAAGAAAGCACGGGAAGTAACCCAATCCCTAGTGTCGGCGAAGACGACATGGCAAGAGCAAGGCTTTGATCCCACGATCAGCGAAGTGAAACGCCACGTAGCATCTGGGAACGGGGGCCACAGCAGATGGGAAGATCAGTCGGCGTTAAGGGGCTACTACTGCAATGGGACAACCTGGTCATGAACGACGGTCTCCTGACACAGCCACACAACTGGTAACGAACATCGTGGTAAACAACTGCAACTATGTGCGTACCCAGATCAATGAAAACGTTGGTTGCTGCAGAATCTCATGATCACACGGCCCCACTTTGGTTACGACAAAGACACTCGCACTTATCAGCAGCGATATTCTGGACGGAATGCAGCGTAAGACATCAAAGAACTATGTGACAGGAATGCAGACGATTTGCGGAACCTGGCAAAGCCCCAAACTTCAAGGAGAGTTGCCCCTGGTCAACAATCAAGGTAACAGCACCACCGAAACTGTAGCATAGACTTCGTGAAATGGGACCGCTCTGTACAGATGGCTATGAGGACGTCGTGGTCATGACGGACTACTTCACCAAGTTGGCTATTTGACTTCTTTCATGGATTGTAGCTTACAACACTGGGATCAGATGGCGTTGGAAAAACTGCGGAAGGTGGCTATGGCAACATATTCTTCTCCAAGTATGGCTACCAGCAAAATCCTATCGATCAAGGCAGAAATTTACGTCGAAACTGATTGCAGAGCTCTGTCAACTCACGGAAATCCAGATGAGTCGTACAACGCCCATATCACCCGGCAGGGGGGATTGGACTCTGCGAGCGATTCAACAGGACCCTCATCAATATGGTACAGTCACTACCGGAAAGGAAGAGAAGAAGAGGACGCTGGCCAACACATTCTGCCAGAGTGACCCTACATATACCACACAAAACAACAGCAACGCATCCACGAAGCTAACACCATTCTATCTGATGTTGGAAGCCATTGGCAGACTCAATCGACCTGATGATGCTTCCGGAGAAGAGTGAACAGAACGCCGACCCGCAAATGTCACTTGGGTACAAGAACACTGGAGACGACTCCATCAAGCTCAACAGCTGGCGGAAGAGGAAGATGTGTCCAGGAAAGCAGATTGACAACACAGGAAGCAGCTCTGTTATGGACAGGAAAGTGAAGGGAAACATTCTTGTGTCGACTCGGTGACAGAGTGCTTATTCGAAGACAGACTTTCAGAGGGAGGCACAACAAAACAGAAGATATTGGGACCCGACCCCATACATCATAATGAGTCTCAACCTAGTTCGGGGAAGTTACCTGTCTAGCGAGTGAAACCAAAGTGAACGGTTGATGGTCGAGAGAATGAAGGAGAAAGTGATCACCGCATCCTTGAAGCCGTGTTCTATTTGCTGGGTACCTGAGGAGCACGAGATTGTGATGCCTGCAGAGGAGGAGGAAATTCTTAAGAATATGACACAAAAAATGACTCCTCTGATTTGCCGGTCGAGAGCGAAGCTGCGCCTGCAGACGTCACCGCACAATTGAGGAAATATCAAGCCACCGAAGGAGCCCACCTGCAGGGAGCAGCGAACGGCCTTGCAAGGACTTACCTGAGAGATGCAGCCTACAAACGAGTGCTTGACCCGGCGCCCTGGGCGAAATCTTCTGGCTGCAAGGCCACAACGATGACATTCCAGATGAACGAGGAAGGAGGTCCCACCAGAGATGACCCACATGGGACCATAAATCTCCGCCTAGACACTCTCTCTATATGCCAACAGGCCCTCCTTGCGAAACTACGTATGCCTACTAGTACCATGAACAGTCCGCTATCCGGGGGTTCGATACCTCCCACCGGACAGAAATTAAGCCGTTCTCGCAGGATTCAAAGTCTACGCCACGGAGAAGTGAAATATCGGCAAGAAGGATCTTCAGGGGGGGGGGGGGCCCCCCCCTGTCTTTATCACCCAAACCTGGTTAGATGAAGGATGCTGATAGCGAGCAAGCAGGATTATTTCAGGCACCGGCCCGCTGCTGTTTCTTCGGGATAGCGCTCTCCTAGACAGAAATTGACGCATCATACAATTATGTTGTAATTTGATACTTAAATTGGTACTTTAATAGTCATGCTTTCAGAATATCCACTAGTATAAGAATCTATATAGGGGATCTTCTTTGTATATTCTCTGAGCCACTCTTGTGTTATGAGCGTTGTACAGGTTCAGCACTGGGAGTTTGTAGGCAGCATAGGTTTCTTTTTGTCTTAAAGCGGGGCCAAGACGCGTCCGCTTTAAACAAGTGTGCAGCGTTATTGAATTTTAGCCGGTGGCTTGCGAGTTGAGGGTTCTTTTATTGTTTGTGTGACTGGCTTACCTTTCCGATGTTTTTCTTTGCTGAAGACCAAAAATGGTCCGCTCCAGGGGGGGGACGAGCGTACAGCGTATAGGGGAGAGCGAGAAGTGTTGAGGTGATCTTCTCGTTGTGGAATAGGTGCAATTTTTTTTTTGGCAGCTTAAACAAGCTTCAGTCAGTTTTGGAGAGTTGCATGATACAAGTGATTGAGACAGTGGAGGCTTCTTGGCCTATCTAGTTATGGTATAGTATGTTATATTAGGGCCTAGTAATATTTTTTTTTTTTGTCTCGATGAGAGTTGGGTCAGTGGAAGACCATTCATTGCCACTTCAGCCTTTTTTTTTCAGCAAGGAGGATTTGAGGGACATGTTAATCAGGGACGTTTTACCCAGCTTGTTTTTTTTTTTTTTTAGTGTCATTTTTTTCTTTTTTTTTTTTTTTAGCTTGTCATTTTCTTTTTTGTTAGTGTCATTTTCTTTTTTTTTTTTTTCTTTGCCAATTCAATTGGTGTCTCTTTTTTTGAGACTTCAGGAGAAGTGAATATTTTCAGCAGGAGGGATTTGAGGCGGTGTCTTTTGGGTATTCATTTCTTTGAGTGCACTCTTCCTCCTGTTTCCATTTTTAGTAATCATTTTTCCGGGCATTTGTGCTGCCTTGACACTAGGCCTAGCTTACACTATTTTTATTAGTTTTATCAAGCATGTCAGGAGAAGTCAATTTCGAAGACAGGAAGGAATGTTGAATTTGAGCGGTTGCCGTTGGGATTCATTTCTTTTGATGTGCACTTTCCTCCTGTTTCCATTTAGTAAATCATGTTTTCTGTCATTTGTTCTGCCTTGCCCCTAGGGCCTAGGAATTATCATATTTTTATTTATTTTTATCAAGAATTCAGGAGAAGTCATATTTTCAGCAGGGAGGAATGTAAAGAGTGGCATATAAGCGACCCTTCAGCTACAATTGGATCTTGTTATCATTCACTCAGTTGTTATATTAGTTTTGGATGCAGGCCTGCCACTCATTGCAGTGGTATTCCGATCTCTTCTCTTGGTATTAGTCTAGCATGGAGAGGCCTAAAGATGTCATTGGCCTTGGCTGGGGCCTACGTACGGTTGTGACTAATATTTTTATGCACCTTTCATTAGCTTTGAGGGGTCAATTACCCGCCTTGTACTGCGTGTCAAGTTCCACAGTTTATTTTTCCCCTCCTCCGGTGCTCTACTCGCGCCCATTTCTTGCACTAGTAGTTGTAGGTGCTGAGACGATTAATTCATGCGCCGGAAACTATGTGCGTGCTCGTATATGGTGGGTGCAATGTTTGTTTATTGACAGCGAGTGTAGGCTCATGTGCTGGGGATATCTTGTGACGGTCTTAATGACTCATAGAGCAGAGTTCCCTGTGTTTTGTCGTATTTATTATCTTATTATTATTGTTAGTTTATTTGACGCCGCTGCGCAAGAAGTGTTGGATTTGAAGGTTTGAAGCAGTTTGAATGCTGCGGCCGACGGAGAGGACCTCTGTGGAGTGGTGAATTTGTATTGAGTTATGGTAGTGCTGCTGTGAGTGTATGGTGGAGTGATCCGTTTCTTGTTGCAAATTGCACGCGCTTACCTCCTCAGTGACGCCAATTCCGAGTGACAGATAGTAAATTTAATGTTGGTTTATTTCATTAATTATCTAGTCATTGGTCATTTAGGGACTTTCTGGACAATTTATACTTATAGCATGTTTCCTCCCGTACTTTTGGGTCCCTAGGTGTACCCTATTAGACTTATTATTCTTTCCTTTTTGTTGAGTTTATTGAGCCATAATACGTTGTATATGTCTCCGAGGTTTTTCGCATTCAAGTTATCCGTTACGTGTTTCGCACGCCATTGGTCTCTTTCGGACCTCCTCCTTGAATCCTCATATTCCGGAGGAGGCGGCCGGTCAGTAGCTCACTGAAAGACCCACATTCGGGCCCTAGGTGTAACCTTATTAAGACTTGAATTATTCTCTCCGTTTTTTTTGTTGAGTTATTGAGCCATTATACGTTTAATGTTTTCTCCAGGTTTTGACATATTAAATATTAATCGCGTTACTTGTTCGCACTCCATTGTCTCTTCGGACCTGCCTCTGGAATCCTCATTTCCGGAGGAGGCGGCCGGTCAAAGTAGCTCACTGAAAAAAAACCCACATTCTTACACAAAATTAACACTTTTCAAAGAATTCTACTTCCAACAATGAGTGACATATTGTGATTTTCTCGTGCTTGCTCCATTGAATGCTGACACAAATTGCCCCTATAAAATGGTTTCACATGTTAATTTAGAATAAGTGCCCGGAAGCGACGTACGGCAACACATACTTGTTTTCATGTTGCACATGTCCAGAGTTCTATCCCTCTAGGTTAGGGTCATTGGACACCTTTTTACTCACGGCACTGATTCTGAATTCGGTACCCGAGTTGTAAGTACAATATCATTCCTTATGTTTTTTTTCTGGAATAGGCTAGGCCTACGTGAACACCGGTAGGCTACCGATACCATTGGCATTACGTGTATACCGGTGCCAACCTGCCAATGCATCCTGTACCAGCTCCAGTTACTGACAATTAATCTGCCCCACCAACTCTATCCATGACACACATATTTTGTCCTGATGGCTTTCTTCTTCAGTACCCCATAAGGCATTTACTCGCCTACTTTTCGAAATGAAAAACACTGATCTTTTCAAATCATTTGGCCTAGCCTAGCCCCTAGTCCTAGCTACTCTCTTGAGAATTCCCCTGTGAAGAGAAATCAGAATGATGGAACTGAACATTGTGTGCGAAGTTGCATTCAGGCAAGAACCTTGCAGTGTCACGTTATATATTAATGTCCTGGTAGTGGCTATTAATGTATAATATTATTAAAATAAAACGCAATAGTTTCAAACGAACTGACAAGGCTAGCTGGCCCAACTTAGGCTAGCCTAGGTTACATAGGCCTATATAGTCATAGGCTAGCCCCATGCCTAACCTGGCTTTTCCAGTTTCACTGGCAATCCGTATCGATGACCACGCATTCGTTCAGTTCGGCAAATTCATGTGAAAAAGTTTTATTAAAAATATAGGATTATGAATCCGTAAAACATTCGCTCAAACAGTCACTGTCACACCATGTAACTTTTCCAAAATATTAACAAAAACTCCCAACCTCAGATTATAATCGCACTTACGAAGGTGCGGTATGATTGATAAATGCAGCTGAACTGCTGTTTCCGGGGGAGCTTGCATGCTATGCTGAATGAAGGGACTTTGACCTGACCTGACTGCGTATACATGTACCTCGTACTCGTACGTACGTATAGCTGGCGAGCTCAGCTCAGATCGACATGAAGGTGAATTTGATTCTGAATAACTGCCCTCACTTGATGTAATCAATTGTGCAGACAAAGTTGGCTTCCTGCCTCCAAATGTTCGGTAGTTTATCGGATTCTGTGGTAGGAATTCTCTTTGTCTGGGTCCATAGTAATCTCTTTCGGACAGACCAGGAGGATGTTTATTGTTGGTGGGGATCGTCGGACAGCTTCAGCCGCAATCAATCAAGTGGATATTAAGGGGCAGCTATGGACGACTAGGCTTATGAGTAATCCGTTCTGGTCATGGTTTATATTATAAAACTTTCCGGCTGCTTGATATAGCTCCATGGGTCCAACACACCAGCTACGACCAACTGGCAAAACTCATCATCAAACCCAAGAATAGGATATGAGCCAATATTTTTCTGATTCTAATGATTGGAACTTAAAAGTAGAGCAGAAGAATTGTTCTCCACGAAGTCACGAAACAACAGAAAAGGGTAGCATAGGTTCTTGGCAGTGTTACAGTGAACAATTCTTGACCACATAAATTCGAAAAAACAGGTCTATTAGTAGTTTGATTGCCCTTACTCTACACTTCATATAGAGTTTTCATGGAGCCTTATTAATAACGAGTTGTAAAATACGACCATTTGTGATGACTGCTCAAAGTAGTTGGTAAAATTCACGTAAATTTATGGCAGCAGAGTTGCCAAGTAATTTACTGTTATTTCGCCCTTCGAGAATTATGCTGCTCTTTCGAACCTCGTATATACCCATTATCCGAGAGTATATACCAGGTTTATGAGCGGACAGAAACCAAGGGGTTGTGACTCTATCTTGTAATTACAAGTCACGACTCGAAAGAACGCACCATAAATACAGGTTCCCTATTCCGAAAATAAACCAGAACCCAAGGACTCAGTGTTTTTCTCGTCGCGCCTACGACGAAGGCAGTGACCCACCAACGATTACCCGATGATATTTTGCCTGAAAAGGTATTTTAGCAATTTTCAGTTTGCGTAGGGGGGGGGGGAGGCGGTATTGAAAACCTAGCAGACTTAACATTTAATCGTCCAAACGTCCAGCGTGTTTGGGCAACATTCCAGGAGATTCATGGTTCACCAGATGTTGCCTCTGTTGACCTTTGGTGATCTGGATATGGACCCTAAGCCATTTAGGATCATCAACTCTGAATTGAGCAACCCATGGACAAGCTTGTAGTAGAACTCGCATCGTTTCGGTTTAGAGCTCGAGTTCAGTCTTTGACTCCGTGACCTTCGGTTACCTTGGACTTCACTAAAGTCTGGTATGGCGTTAATACTCTTTGGAAACGACGTAAATTCGGATCAGAAAACTGCGGAGAAGAAAGTTTCACATGCACTTTGTTACCTGCCAACTCGACTTGAAGGCTTGCTTTTTGGTTCTACCTCTTTCCGAGCTCACAAAGCTCAGCAATACAATGTGCTGCCCGGATTGTCACCACGTTGTCAACAGGGCAACATATACAATGTGCTGGCAACACTCCATGGCTTCCTATCAGGCCCGTATTTCCGTCAAGATATAGTGTTATGTATAAGATATTTCACTGGCACCGCTCCGACTTATCTTATAGATACATTGACGCAGTATCAGCCTTCTCGCACATTACGGTCATCCTCACGTCATCTATACACCCAGGCCAAGCGAGTAGGACAAAAAACGTATGGAGAGCTAAGTGTTCTCCTGGGCCGGACCTTCTTTGGGGAATGCCCTTCCCAACGACATTGCATGCACCAAGTGTTGACTCCTCAAGTCTCGCGGTGAAATCCACCTTTACTCATTTGCTTCCCTTCTTAGGATTTTCTTTCTTAGCGCTCATAGGCTCTGCATTGAGCACTATAACAATGCTGTATTTTACATTATTATTTTATTATTATCAAAACCTAGGATTATCCTACTCTACATGACAACCCTTCAAGGGCGAAGACGGGGAGGGGGGCATTAGGCAGCGCTGGGTGGATTTGTGGCTACATACCGCACATTTTTGTGTGCTTCCCTATTGACTATCACATTTCACACTATAATGTCTTCTCTGGTTCAAAAGGCCCATCATCCCCCTCAAGAAACTTATTTGAAAACATCGCAGCCATCCTAAATTAATCCCTAACCTTAGTGCCTACAGAGGAATGCAATCGGTTTGTTATCCTAATTGATTGACCAAGCAGAACAAAGTTGTTGGAGATGCGTTCTCATTGGTCGTAACCTACAGTCCTGCTGCCCCCCGCCAAACTCACAGCTGGCCTCCGAAAAATCGGTGACGTGTTGTTGGTTTTCACAGTACGGATACAAGAGGGAGGGTCCAGGGGGTCCGAACCCCCTCCCTTTTTGGTTCAAGGCTTATGGGAAAAACTAATTCATTCTACCAATAATGAGGATGTAGAGAGCTTCTGGGGTAGCTAGGACTCCCGACTCCCCCATCCGTTTCCTCCACGCTAAGTAGGCGGGCGTATGCGGAGGATGTAGATGCTGAGGCACACGAGGCAGTATAGGAAGTCGTTTCGTAATTTCAGGGAATACGATCCGAATTCAGGAATCTTGATATTTCGATGTGGAAGCACTGGATACTACTACTAGCCTATACTGAACTATACCGCCACTGTCCAGCACCCATTCCATCACACTGATCATGCGGTAGTATTTCCGTCCGGCAATATTGTTTAATTGTTTGACAGCTGAGCGAACCCACGCTCCAAATGCGAAAATCCAACACGTACGATCACTGGTCTGCAATGAACCTTTCATTGTGGACTATCCAGTATCCACATCTAAGAGAAGTCGTATAGCCCCTATAGCTAGAACAACTAGCAAGTAGAACTAGAAGAGCCCTGTTTAAGGACCTTTCCCAGCATGGTTTCCCGTGCAAAACGTATTCGCATGTACCTGATTAATTTTATGATTATGTAAAAGGGATTGACATCACTCGCAGGACTGTGGCGGTACTCAACGGACAGTTTCCCTTGGGGTCAACCACACCCCCCCCCCCCCCCAGACACACGACCCCCCCCCCCTGCCCCCCACACAGCACAACATGATAATCCAAGTGACCAACAATTTTCAATACAAAAACCACTATTTTCTACTATTCATTGAACGTTTTGCAGCTGTTATCAAAATATATTGATACTTAGGTCTCGATCTCAAAACCCTTTCCCAATGTTTAACACCGTCTTTCCTCGTAGTCTAGCGGGGCTCCCGTGACCAGAACCGGCGAAAGTGGGCTGTCAGTTTGAATCTTGTTGAATCATCGGATCACTAATTGATACTTATTTTCCCACAACACTGTGCACATGCTGAATTTCTCTAGCTTCATACACATAGAATGACTTTTTGTTTTTATGCTACCTGACATTAAAACTGTGTAAATCGTTTTGCTGAACTTAAATATTTATATGATAACCTTGAGAGGATTGAAACCAATGTCATTCCGCATTATCAACAGTAATCAATTACAGAAATACGGCGTGGCATTCATTTCAAGTTTCCATCGGAACGAATGCCCCGACCCTAAATGTACAAGTATACTAACATCCCTGATTATTTGCTACCGGTTTGCTAGAGCTGGCCAAGGCGATGAGAAGGGAAGGTGGCTTCATATTAGGGCCTACGTAACAAATGCGATACATGCATTACCATGGTCTTAGTGTCAACTAGAGAGACCCACCAGTCGGGTCAGTGCTGCGGCTGCTCCTAAACGTCTGCACTTAACCAGTCTACTTCTCAGGTTCCCACTGAATGTACATGGATATGAAAAGTAAGCAGAGTATACAACACCATAGTGTCAGTGAAAGGTCGTCCAGCTTGCGCCGGGATTCGAACCGAATCCCCTCCGATTACCAGTACGGCACCTATTGAGCTGTATTTCCGTTCTCCACGCATTTACTGTAGATCCAGATGGTGCCACTGCCAAAAATTGCCGACAACAACACATCATTCCTAGTCAGGGGAAAGCGAATTATTCAAGTTTGTATTAATGCCTTTTTGGTGATTTTCCCGTAACCATTTCGACACTACTGGGAGCCGAAGTGGCTTTCTGGAACATGCCTCTCCCGAAAGAAGTAAGGACAATTTTTCGACAGAATTTTCGTGGAATGACAAGTTTGGGACATATTATCTCATGTGTAGATAATTTGGACACAGCGTCAAGAGGCTCGGGAAGTGCCGTTTTCTGCGATCTTGGGCATACAAAAACTTCACGCTACGCGCCAACCGATGTATCGCTTCTAATATTATACTCTATCGGGTTTGGACGCGCCGCCCTTTAAAACATCCTGCATCGCTCCTGAATTTTTTTTAAAAAATAATCACAATTTTCCTCTTACAATACTAGTCATGTTGCGCATGTGAACTTGAAGAGGGTGATATTTTACATACTCGTCATCAGTATTCAAAGAATCTCGCGTTAAACGCGCGAATAAGGGCCTCCGTTTTTGTATCCTATGTTTCATAAGTCATACTGTCTAAAATTTCAGTATATTATTATCCTGACGCACATTCCAATTCTGGAGTGATATCGCAATGACTGTGGTCGGCAATCCAATGGTTTATTTGGATTTGGTTAGTTAGGTTAGGCAGTTGGAGGCAAACAATCTGTTCCGGGAAATGAGAAACTGACAATTTGGAGCAAAAATAGTGCCACACGATGGGCCGAAAAATGGACAACTTGAATGAAAAGGAAAACATACTTGAATCGCCGGAATTTGTGTGCCCGAAATACCTTGGATTTGACCACCAGCAACCCGATTTTTTTTTGTGCACGCTCCACGTGCAGTCGCTCTCTCGCTCGTCTCAACTTGAGGACAAAGCTATGAAATGAAAGAAAGGACTATCCTCATACGTCAATAAGTATACAACATGAACATTGCTCCAGCGTAAATAACTTCAACTCTGAAGGTCAATAGGACACTCCACGCTAACGATGATGTCGTCCGCTTAGATGGTCGATTTTGCAGCCCACAAAATGAGAACATTCCCACTACAAGAATCCGGCTATGCAACTTTCGTTCTAACTATTCCTAACGTTTAACCCCATCCGGTTATTGTGGATCTGCTCCTACCTCGTAAAACGCCCCCTTCCTGTGGTGCCGCCAGCAACCCTCGTTACAAGTAGGAGCTTTCTGCAATCCGACTGGTTTCCAGGTTTCTCTTGCTGTACATGTTTTGTTTAAACTTCGACCTATTTGAACCTCAGTGGTGCCTGGACCGACCCCAATTCAAAGAGTGTCTGATGAAATTCAATTCCGGTGCGTAGCTCCGATTGTACGTATTTTTTCCTATGGATCTCGGCTCATATAGCTTGGTTGTGAGTTTCCATAATGATGGGATAGGTAATTTTTGGTTGAACAATGCGGATTTGGGTGAAAATTGATAATTTTTGACAAAATTTTGGCTTGTGCACGATAAATTCCTTCTACCTGGAATGATCGAGCTCTGATACCTTGTGAACACGATTAGTAAAATGTAGGTCTATCACGCTGCATCAGCATACTCCATAGGAAAACTTTTGTGTTATGGGGACAGATGAAGCTTCTACTTGGTATGTGGGTTTCCCCATGATGAGCACAATAAAGTTCGACATCTGCTTACTGGGTCGAGAGAGGGTTCAGTGATGGATCCACCAAGCTTCTTGACAATTCGGTTCAAAAGCCAGTATTTGATGGAGATTGGTATGGTTCCTCCCAATGAGTAATTTTTTTAGTAACTATTTTTTGGAGGCTATCTGGGGTCACAGACGGTCAAGTTGAATTTGGGTATTCCTCTTCCTATTGTTTTCCTGTAAGAAGGGTATTTTCCGATGGAAAGAAGGGGACTTGAATTGTGAGAGTAAACTCTCCCTCACCTAATCTAGTGGATGTATTTGATGTATGGGTGCCCCATACTGAGTGCATATTTTCGAGTAAGGTCAAAGATGTCCTCTCAGGTCCATAACATTCAAACAGGTCGGAATCACTAACAGTGTCCCTCGACGTATTGTTTTCAATGGAATAATACCGTTTCTCTTGAAATCAACACACCTAATTTCTCAGGTGATGCCTTGCTCATGAATTCTTTGGAGAATACAGCAGTTTGTTATATGCTTCCGCAGTAAATATTGGATAATCGTATATCGGAGGATATAACTGTAGGCTAGTCGAGTGGTATCATGTGTCCCGGCTTTGGCATGCCACAGGTCCCCAGGGTTCGAATTTCCAGCCGACCACACCGGGCGTTTTTCCAGACAGTGGCTGTTCTTGCAGTTCGACTGGCGTGTTTCTGGTCCTGCTGTTTAAGGCAGTGGGCTTTGGTCATTTTGGGGGTTGTTTTTGGGGCACTTGCAATGGGTCTCGTCGGTTGGCTTTGAAAAGTCGCGTCGAACACTGTCACTCCTCCAGGTTCTGATAAAGGGGTCATATCCTGGAGTTCACTGGATCGTCCGTCGGATGGGGACGGTAAAAATTGGGGTCCGGAGCAGGATTGGTGTCACTACTCCTGCCTCGATTATCATTTGAGCACTAGTCGGGAAGTGAAGGCGAGTTATTGCCGGGGCTCATCCACGAACAAAAAATTCCGGTTGGGGTTCTCCCATGATGATCAAACTGGCTTCCTGACCCCGTAGGCAATCAAATCAAATCAAATCTATGCATATCACACTTGCATGTCAATTTTTGTAACGAAACCGGCCTGAGTACTGATGGAAGGAACTTGTAGTTAATAATGTGTGCAATGCCACCTGACCTAGCTCTACTATGAGACAAGATAAAAAGAGACCCTAAGTACCAAACAACTCATGAATAAGGACGTATTAAAATTGCTTTAATGGAGAATATTTCAAGGCATCAATTTGCCGGCTTTGCGGCATTACTACCGCATTGGTACGCGCGGTACTGGGGACCGGACTCTGTTTTCATTGTGTTTTAATTCCATTCTTTTGGATTGTTTTTCTTTTTCTGCTTGTCCTATCTCCTATATAACCAATTGCAGCTCATTTAGGCACGTTT
Organism: Sclerodactyla briareus; assembly: GCA_026419785.1. Taxonomy (NCBI): domain Eukaryota; kingdom Metazoa; phylum Echinodermata; class Holothuroidea; order Dendrochirotida; family Sclerodactylidae; genus Sclerodactyla; species Sclerodactyla briareus. The sequence goes on from JAODTK010000453.1 coordinate 38,797, forward strand.
CATGTTTTTATTCGCACGAATCCGCCATTTATATGGTGTCTTGCCGCACACTACATCCGCATCTGTGAACCCTCAACTTCATGGCGCTGAGGCGAATTTGGGGTAATTTGATTCAGATTTCAAAATTGTCAATGGCTTCGATGGCCTTTCTTTGGACTATTTCTTTGAAAATTTTCTAATGTTACCACCAATAGGGGCCATTGTTCTCGACTTCGTGTAAACTTCCGTTCAGATGAACATTCGGGAGTATTTTTCTTTTCGCAAAGAATAATTAATGAGTGGAAAGCCTAACGGGGGGGTGAGGGGGGGGGGGGGGGGGGGGGGGGGGGGAGGGGGGGGGGGACTCAACTGTTAGCAATTGACTTAATTATAATCAAATGTTATGAAAATCAGCCAAATTTTCTCTCGCCCTTCAAGCGGGATTCACTGTTCTCAGTCACAATTAAACCACCACACACCATTATACATCATGTTCACAATGCTTTTCATACCCAACCGTGACATGGTGTTTTTGTTTTCACCTCAAATCGAAGTGCCAAACGGGCTAAATGATTTCTTGACTGCAAAAACTGCATTCTAGACTATTCGTCATGAACAAGATTTTTGCTCGATTCCAAAAAATGGATGAGAAACCACATGCCAAGTATGAGGTTCATCCACTGACAAGTGGGGGCAAGTTATCTCGTTTACAAGCGGAATTGACAAGGGTATCACTTGCCAAAATATTCCTCTTTTTTTTTTCCACAAAACTGAACCCAGGTCTACATTTAACCATGGGTTCTTGTACTACCGATACGAAATTACACAGAACCAAAGTTCATCAGATTGGCCTCTTGTTGACTCCATAGATGACAACCAAAGCAATACGGATTATGTACTCAATTTGGGGAAAGTATAACTAGTTTTGTTTTCATCATCCAAGTGGGTCCACAGCGCTAATTCAAGAGGGGGGCCGACCAATCACTTTACTCACCATGGGAGGAGAGACAACCGTACATGGCATGTTAGTGGGATCGTGTTATCGTATATTCATACATACCACACCAAATTGACAAAATATGAATTTTTCACATATTTTCCTACCATTGCCCTCCTTCACATCATAGGATCCTGGGTCCCACTCAGTAGGGAACATTGCGAGCTTGACGCAGGCGTTTCTTTCTTTTTCTCGTCAGCTTCTGGGCTAATATCCGAGGTTTGGCGAGAACTAATGCTCACATTCTCTTCTTCTTTTTTCTCAAATGCCCATACGTATTTAACGTCACAACCAAAATCCAATATAGTCTTGTATCCCCTCCATAACGCTCTACACACTCAATGTAGCTTTGATCTGGGCATTGTGCTGTACTCGTTGTTTTGAAGTGTAAACCTTAGTTGCTCTCCATAGGACCTTCAATTCATACAAAACATTGTTCGTTATACCACTCATCATTCATGTACTTAATTATGAGCTTTTGGTAAAATATGGATAATCTGAACACTTGCCGAGGTATGTATAAAGAGGGTCCAAAATTCCATACGCGCAGTGAACTCTTTGGGTCCTCAACGGCACAAAATCTAGTATATATTTCGGAACACACTGCAAAACTTTTAAAAGTGGGTTCAATACGGAGCTAGTCTTAATGGACCATCAGATGTTCTCGCCATAATCCAAAATGAAACAATCATTTCCATAGATTTTTTTTAGTGTACTTTCTTCAACAAAATACAGCGAGAGAATGCTGTCCTCCTGCCATCTGGGAGGGTCTCTCTGACTCAATCCATTTTGCTTTGTACGCTCCGCGCCAACCTCTTGTTGGCAGCTCCGCTCAATGGTCAAAAATTTGAATCTCATAGCTTGCCCCCCCTCATAGAGCCCCCCGCACCCCCATTGCCCCACTAAAAATCTCATGGCCTAGCCACTGCTACAGATGTTGGGAGTGCCAATGCCTTCAGTCAGTCTTGACTCTGTCTTTTTTTTTCTTTATTTTTTAGGAATTGAGGGGAGCATTCTTCGAGTTCTGTGTTTCTTCCGGCTTGGGTTGTTGTGGGGTTCAGGGGTCGTTTATTTAAGGAATCAGTTCCTCCCCTGACCCTCTCCTATCAGTGTTGTGCAGAGCACCCCGGTGTCGGTCCAGTTGAGGGACCTGATGTCGATGTTGGTGTTGGTGTCCGACTAACTGCGTTGTCGGTGTCGGACCATTGAGCTTTCGGAATTGTTGCTGGTGTCGGTCGAACACTTGTCTTTTTTTTTTTCCCCTACTAACTAGTTAAACTATACAATTTAGTGATCACTTTTTCTTGACTGTTGCCAATTCGCCTGTGAATTGACCGCCCCAAAATAGTTTTTACCAAACAAGCATACATAAGTGATCCACACGTCATTCAGTGGTTTCTGATTTCATAAAATTGAATGTTAACAAGAAGCACCTAGGGAGGCGCGAAGGGTCAAGCGACCTCAACAATAGACGCCGTTTGGCAACCCGGTCATTGAATCTGGCTCCCTATTTTCAAAAATATAATACAGTTAGCGCCAAACATATCCACTGTTATTATTTGATCGCACATGGGATCTGCCATACCCATGATCGTCATCATCACACACATCCTATTGGTCCCTTGGCCACGACTGGTTCCGAATACTAAAATCCATATAAAAAAAAAAAAAATATGGTAGACGGTGGTGAAAGGCGTGGAAACGCTCGCGCCATTTCTATGATAGATGATAGGGTGGTAATTTTATGGAGCGGAGTTACAACGCTGACCTGCAGCATACTTGGTATTATGTCTATAAGTCTTATCGTGGTAATACGGCGATGGTTTGCTTCGAAGTTACTCCCAATTCCTTTCAGGGAGGATATGTTTGAGGCGGATTGTCGAGGCACTGAACTGCTGGCGTATAAATTCTGGTTCGTCATCTGGTGAAGGCAGGTCAACATATCTTAACACTAACCTAACCCTTTTTTTTTCCCCACTTCCTCAATTAACCTGACATCGGGCACACATCCTGCCAGCGGTACCAAAAGGCGACAAGATGAGGTAGCAGTGGTGCGCCAGGAATTTCCCCGACGGGGGTCCGAGTTCCCCGACGGGGGGGGCCAATTTTCCCGCGATGACTCACCCTACCCCCATTAGTCAAAACCTGCATTTTGATTGTTTCTTTTTTGAACTTTTTCTGAAGAAAAAAACGAAAAAATGGAATACCCATGTTGGAGACAATTGTTGTACTTTCAATACTCCCATCAAATCAGACGCCCATTATTAGTAGAATAGGGTCATGGTATTCCCAAGTAACTGCATAGGAAATACCTGGGCACTGCGCGTGGAAGCACAACCCCCTACACGGAGGCAAAAACAGTGATATATGCAGAACGAGCATCCTCCCCAACTGACGATGTAACCTTAATTTCTTGCAGGAAAAAAAAAAAACAAAAAAAAAAAAAACGTTTCGAAGATATCCATAAGGCTTGTGTATCCTACTATATAAAAAAAACTTCACTAGTGTATAGTCTGTCAGAACGATGATTACTTTGATCTTAACTCGAGCGAGGAACTTGGGCATTACTATAGAAAGATATGAGGCGCGCGAAGCGCGGCGGAAAATTTTAGCTTCAATATAGAATTTCACTATAAAGAAGTTTTGAATATATATCTGTCGGGCAAAAAGCCCTCGTCGGGGTGTTACATTTCAGCGTAACCCACTCGGTTCCCCGATAGCTGGGAAAAATGTCCCCCCCCCCGACGGGCCGGGGGGGCCGAGGCTTTTCCCCGACGGGGGGGCATGGCTCCCCGGCCCCCCCCTGGCGCCACCCCTGTGAGGTAAGCAACTAGTAAGACAAATCATTCCCTGCCTCAGCCCAGCATGCATTGTTTTTGTCTATACCTGTAGAATTCAGAGCAGGATTAGAGGCATAACTGAGCTAAACACGGAGCTTGGTTCCTCTGTCTCAGACTCGTGTCCGTCACATCTGTCCAGTGGTCACACCCAATATGGCTGGGATTCCATAGATGCGTATGCGAGTCCGGGCTGGATGTGGAAATCCTTCAAAATCCACAACGAACGTTCGTTTCATAAGAGAAAACACAAGTTTTATTGCGAGAAGACACACAAAATCAGCAGCCCATATGCATCTGTCGTTGCTTGTTTTTTTGAGGAAGAATATTCCATAGTTTTCATTCGCAGTGGGTCGCATCCGTATACCATTGGTTACATGTGCTTATTTTGCCGATTCAGTGTTGTGGTTCGCCTTCTTTATAATTTTTTTGCCTCTTGTGGAACTAATATCTAATCTTTGCAACTGAACAGGATATGTTCAGACACTGGCCCCCACGTGAATTGGTGATTTTTCAATGCGTACGGACTCGCATACCGCATTATGGACCCAGCCTAAGCCTCTCATGGCTCAGTACCGGTACCAAGGAAACATTTCACAATGTTGGCAAATGAATGAACCATACATCCATATTTATTCAGTAGCTTC
>JAODTK010000454.1:0-13412 GCA_026419785.1 Sclerodactyla briareus
TACAGTCCTCCCCAGAGTGTGCACCAAACCATTTTGCAGCACGGGTGTTACGCAGAAGATGTCTCTCATTGCAACAATCTATAGGATAAGAGACGCAATTCGTGATGAGCAGATACGTGACTCTTTCAGTGCAATCTATGAGAGTAGCTCTCATGAAGAGGTCCTGGCAAAGTCCTTATTAGATCTTGCAGGACGGATCGGGTGAATCGAAACTGGAGAGTAGTGTAGCACTGTTGCATGAGCCAACTCCTGGAAAAACCACAAAAATACATGCCCTTGGGGACATTGGGCTGACGGTTGGTCTTTGCTACTCCCACACCCGAGGATTGTGAGGCTGCAAAGAGGGATGGTCAGCAGAATCGTTGAGTTTGCAGTATCATCATTTCATGCCACGCGAGAGCTCGTCTAATTTTCTCGTGAATGGTTCATATATTGACCGTCCTTTCAGCATGAAGGTGATCACCACGACCGATGGGCAGCCATACATTCACATCCCAAATGTCTCCCCTAAGCCCGACGAAGCATTCTTGGTGGCCGTGGCGTTCAAAAGGACCAAGGATGGCCCGTAACAAGGTCAGACTACAAAGGGAGTGGAAGGAACAGTACTCACTGGTGTTGATCGAGCGGGAAGCGACATATTTACTGCGCGTAAGGCGAGAGTCAAAAACTTGAACGCAGGCACGACGAGCGAGGCCTCCGGTTTCCAACAGTGGGGCAGACACAGTATGTTATCCGCCTTTGTCAATTAAAGTATGGAGAACTGCAGCGGCGTAGTTATTCTAGACAGCGAGGATACGAACATCCTGCCATCACCGTGGCATCGTTCGGGGGGGGGGGGGGGGTGAGGCTCGGAAACCCAAGAGAAGTGTTGCCCGTATAAATGGCCTCTCATCCTCCTACCTCTACTGGCCTGAAAAAACAAAATAGTTTTTGTGGTCACTAAAAGTTATTGATTCAAATGGGTCATGAGATGGGGGGGTCCGACCCTTCCCCCGGGGGTACGCCACTTAACTGGTAGGAACAACACACCAGGATTCTATGGCCACGTCAGGAAGAAAATTTGTGGTAGGAAGGAATTGATGGACTTTGATCCAGAGGCACCAAGAGCACTTGGAGGGTAGGAGAGAAAGAGAACTGGCCTTGCGAACGAAATCAAGCAGATAGGAAACATTTGTCCTGTCCAAAATGAAGCTGTTACAGGTGGCAGGCTTAGAACACTGAGAGGCACAAAATGAAATGAGGACAGTCCGCCTGCCCCTGGTGACGACACATTAAACCACCATCTGCTGAGACCAGAGCCACCGCTCCATAAGGGTCACGACGTTGATGAATGGGAAGTGCCGACCAGTCCGCCGCACATGTCACCCCTGTCCAATCGCTCTTTCTCGCAGGAGAGAGGTACCGATGGTGATAGTGAAATGATGAACTCGACGAGCCAGATGAATAGTTGTGTCAATGATAAACTAATAGGGACTAGTCTGATATCGATAGTACAAGCGTACTCATGACTGGACAACGGCGGATCTGGGGGATACCCAGAATGGTCCGCTAATGCTAACACGTCACTGTTAGGCGATTGTAATATATCGGTGACTATCTTTTGAACCGTCTAACCAGCGGCACACCACTACCACTGCCAGGCCAATGAAGTGATCATATCTGCACAATGGGAAACATGTGCGAGGACTTGACGTGCCGCGGCAATCATATGCTTAATGTGTCAAATTCAAGTATTCAAATGGTAACCAGAGCCAATAATAAAAAAATATCGTAAGCCGACTGGTTGGTTATGCGTCGAGGGAAAGAGTTGTACACAATTAGATATCATTAGCATATCAATTTAATTTTAGCCAGTTATTAAATTGCCAGGAAAACTATCTCATTTTCATATTCCTCGCTCACGTCAAGTATGTGGTGAGCTGTTTTAATCGATGCGAGCGATTGAGATTTGAAAAGTGCGACGAATCTGGAAATTGACCCAACGATTGGGATGTTAATGGCGGCTACCTGTATTGTAAGTCAAAATTAGGTAATGTGCAACTGATCGGAAAGATGGACTCCTGACCTTTCCAATCTTGGGAAATATTTATATGGGAGCTATGATGTTCGATGGCACGGCTAATTTTCAAGATGGTAGACAAGCAGTCATTTTGACTTATAGCCACCCTCAATTTCTGTCCTCACATTCACGAGGAACTCCCTAACAATGGTTAGACGTTATAACTTCCAAGAGGACAAAAGATAGGGCCCAACCTTCGCTTTCCACTATGACCACGAATTGAAAATTTGAAACACAAAAATTCGACCAATTCGGAAGCGGGAAATCATGGATTTGTGATATCAATTTATTTTTTCGCACATTAAACGGACATTGGAAATGAATTCCTCGACCCACACACCCAAGGAATGATGTTTTAAGCTACGCTGTGTTCCTCAAATTATTTGAAACCCAATTGTCACGATGGCCGACGGCGGCCAATTTGGATTTGAGATATTAGAAGACTGGAATATGAAAACTGTAATATGAAAAATGAATCATGACCCACAAAACCCCAGGAATGATGTTTTAAGCTACGACTGTACCTCAAACTATTTGAAAATCAATTTTCAAGATGGCCGACGGTGACCATTTTGGATTTGATATATTAGGGAGACTTGGAGGAATCATTGAAAAAAACTGATATGAAAAATGAATTCTCGACCCACAAACCCAGGGAATGATGTTTTAAGCTACGATGTTCCTTAAATTATTTGAAAACCAAATTTCAAGATGGCACGGCGGCCCCATTTGGATTTTTGTTTTAGGAGACTGGAAATCTTGAAACTGATATGAAAAATGGAATACCTCGACCCACAAAACCCCAGGAATATGTTTAGGCTACGATGTACCTCAAACTATTCGAAAAACCAATTTTCAAGATGGCGACGGCGGAAAGTCTGGACTGGGCACTCACGACTTCCGCCCACACTTTGACGAGAGGCCACCCTCGATATTTTCTATTTGACCTCGAGGAGTCAAAACAATCGAAAAAACACTCCGCTCTCCACGGTCACGGGATTGCCCCAGGGACACAACTAATATGGGTAGAGCGAAAATGGCCCGCCTTGGGTATTACCGATGGCGTTTATGCCTTCAGTCGCAGAAGTGTGACAATGTCATGTTCTGCGCGAGAACATGATTCCCTTGAACGGTTTGTGAAACAGACTCACCTCCGAAATAAGAGTCAACAGCCTTGGAGATATTCAAAACCTATCGTGATAACATGCTGTCAAATGCATACTTTTCTAATCATAAGTGATGACCTCACTAGGTTTATTTTCAAGTTCGAATGCAGCTACATGAGTGTAACTCCCTTCTCTAATTGTTATCCTCGTATTCATCCCAAAGGTTGTCCTATGTCAAAAACCCCTCTGAGACAGTCTATCATATTCATAAACGTCTGCATGGTATTTCAGACCAGTTACGGGCTAGGCATAGCAGGATCGTGTTTTTATCTTTGATGAGGGTTTGAGACTGCACCCTAAGGTATACGGCTTTAAGTGATCAGATCAAACAGGGGGTATGCGGAGGCTAACTGTGATGTCACCATGTTTCAAAAAGAGAACCTTATTAATTAGTTTGTAATCGGGTTACCAAAAAGGAATTTCATTGTCGAGGTTGCAAGACAAATACCACTCTGAACGAAATGATCCCTTTAGAAAATCCATTAGAATGGCAACAATATTGTTATAATAACTTGGTAGCTTAGGATCAGTCCATAGCGAGTTGTTCACGGGATGGAATGATGGGGCTTCAGCAACAGGCATGGAAGGCTTATCCTAAAACACTAGTGCAATCAATGGCTCCATCAAATCTGGAAGAAACGGGCGGTGTATTGTTATATTGTTGAGATGTATTGCTTGACTCCCATTCTATTGTTTTCTACTAATACGATTATGCATACTGTATATTGACTGCTTGTAATGCGATATATTGTTGTTTTACTGTGGTCAATGAAGCCAGTACACTGACGGAGAAAGAAAAATATGTATTCATTGTTTTATGTATGTATGTACGCACGACGGCTACCTTAGCGCGTACGTTAGAGCTGCCCCGACCTCCCTCGGTTGCCTGAATTAGCTGTAGGCTCCGCTGAACGTCTTCATAAAGAGACCGCCCGTGACCATGGGGGCCGGCCCCCGCGGGGCGCACGTGCTGCAGGCGAGCCTTAGGCGCGCTCGGAGTGCCGGTTCCCCTCAGCAAAAACAAGTACTTGCTGCGCTACCCCTTGGCGCATCGATGGTTTGCGTATGCATGTACTGACTCTGGATACTGACTGATACGTGATATGAACTGTACTGACTGATACTGTGTGCGCTGGCTGTTCGGAGTACATGTACGCCGCCGGCACCTTAGCGCGTACGTTCGAGATGCTGCCCACGCCTCTCTCGGTCTCACGTGAACAATCGAAACTAGCAGTAGCTTCAGCGAACGTCTCTTATAACGAACTGTGCCGTCACGCCCGCGGCCCACGGGTGCGGACACACAATCGAACGTTGCTTAACCTGATGCCGAAGACGTATTCACTCAAACGAAGCGATTTTGCTAAAAAAGAGGTTTTAAAATGAAGATTTCACCACAACTGGTCAAAAATATTAATCGGTTAATTAAGTTCGGTGGATGCTCGAAGTAAAGTTAACATTCAACGATGTTCGCGTTGGAATTTTCCTCGAGTGATAGGAGCGCACATCTGCAATCTCTACTATTAGCATACGTTCATAACAGGTCAGTAGAATCACACACATGGCGTCACCCGCAAGGGCCTATCCGCCAAAATATGGAAGCGCGGCAGGGCAATCCTAAGCTATGGAAAAGTGTATGCCGCCATCATGAGATCACTGCGACGAGTGGTATGCGGTGTATGTGCGTGCTATACGCGAGAATTGGTTGTTGTTCCTTTTTGAGTAAGTACACGACGTTTTACATCGTCAGCATGGAGTAACTATTATTATTATTATTATTATTATTATATTATTATTAGGATTATTATTATTATTATTATCTTTCGAGCTTCTCACAACGTTGCATTGTTGGAATGTATGTACATATATACAATTGTCCGTACCTGCGGAATCCTAACCAGATTTTGGGAGGTCTGGACTTCCCTGATGATGTGGGCACTTCTGAGAATAGCTTGTTTGACGCAACTGCTCAGGATTGTGCTTTCTGGAATTCTTAGCAGGTGGCCTCCAGGTTGGAGCTCACTGCCCCCAGCGCCCGAAACACTAATGGAACCACATAGCCTTCAAACATCCCACAAGCTTCAGGTAGTGGTACTTCATGTTTCTCTTGTTCTTACTCTTTTGCCATGTTCATCATGTCCGCTGGAGCGCCACATCTGTTACTGTTGACTCTTTCTCCTGCTTGCTGTGATGATCTATCTGTCCTCACCTACGAAAGTCCAGAGATTTTGGTTGTTTTTGTCTCCAGTACTGCGTCTGTAGCCTGGTACATGGGTGTGTAGCAGCTGGTAAATGTGGTGATGCAGAGCTGCTGCTACGTGTTGTGTATCTTCAATACTCTTGACCCGGCTAGCCTTCTGACAAGCGATAGAAGTGCTCACGTCTCATCTGCCACTTTGCACAAACATGCACTTGCTGTCAGTCGACACTTTAATGATACGAGTGTTTGGTGGTCGTCTTTCAGTTGCTGGTCTTGTGAGGACAGCCACATGTATGCCTTATCTGGAGGGGTATCATCCTCCACTTGCCGAGATATTGGCCGTGCATGGGCTTCTGCTTTCCATTTCAACCTTTTCTTTTCTTCTCGGTCGTCCCGGATAGCCCGCTGCTTTCAGTAGAGGTTCTTCCTCTTTCTCATTGCCATGTACGCGATGAGCACCCCACGTCCCTCACTTATCGTGCCCTCCACTTCCTAGAGTCTGTGGATATCCGCTCTTGGATGGAGCCCACCGGGTATTGAGATTTTGTCGAGTTCTTCGTCTCGCTCCGCCAACTCGTTGCCGTGTTCATACTAATATTCGCCTGGCGTGAGCTCAATGCCGGCCATGGCATATGCATTCAGCAGGGCTTGTATTTCATTCTTGCCGCGTTCAGCCTTGGTCTTTGGACTTGGCGCACTCTCTTGGTGTAGGTCCTTGGTAACATTTGCCTTCACTTGATCTTGGAGGTTCTCCATGCCCCGTAGGATACCAAGGTATTTGTACCTCTTTTTTTTGCTCACGTCGACGTCGTGAATTTTTGCCGTTTCAGCACGACCCTGGTGTGTCCGCCCCTCCTTCTATGGGCGAATCAGCAGTTGTCTGCACTTTCCTCGAGCCCACTGCATCCGTATATCATCACGATATTTGGACTGTAGTGATCATTTGATCGATGTCCTTACTTCCTTCTTTCTTTCTTCCCTGTATTGCTTGCTGTGAGGTTAGTGACCCTATTTCGCATGGAATTGTTGATCAGAGTGCATACCATCTGATCTACTTGTGCATTTTCATCGTCTCAATTATCCGTGAGTATAGTACGTATGCCTGGGCTTCGTTCCCCTACCCCCTGCCTAAACTTCTTTCTGTTCCGTAACGAGCATTTATTCTGAGTCAGGTGACCCATGATCTGGTCAACCAGGATGCCAGACCGTGACTCCGCAGATGGTCCGGAGGCATGTGATTGTGGGCGTGAAGTTTGCTGGTGAGGGTTCTTTGTTGGGGTCCTTCTGGATCCGACATGTCCAATTCCATTGTTCACCATGTTGGGTGTGGTCACTGGGTTGTCCACAATTTGCTGCCTGCTGTCGATATTCTGTGGTGGAGGGTGGTCATTTTCCTTCAACCAGAAAAAAATTAGGGGTTGTTTTTATCATCAGTTCAGAAATGAAGAAAGAAGAGTTTGGTGTACACAACTGGTCTTCAGGAAAATAAAGTATGACAATGTACTGATTAAAGTATTAGAGTGTTTCGCATCCAAGCCGACCCGCGTTCGTTGTGTTTATTGACATTCCGACAATCCTATTTGTCCCATCCACCTTCAACCGGAAGAATTTATAATGATATCAGTCATGTTACTGGAACGATAGGAAACTAATTTTCGACCTATCATTACATTGTAATTTCATTTCTGTTGCTCAACAGTGACCACCGGGCTCAACTCCCTTATGCACAATGCGAAATGTACATATGAGATGTTGGTTTCTAGTAAGCTTTTCGAGGAAATCTGGCACCGGTGCACGTTGCCCTTCAGAGCTCGATCTCTCTCTTGGAAAGCTACTCAAGCGAGGGTAAACTGGAGAACCAGCAAAATCCTGGAACCTTTTTTGTCAAGGGTTTTGGGGTGCCATCTTCTTTCTGCGAGAAGAGAGTTCTGTTTCTTGCATTCTTGAACGCGGTATGTTAAAACAAGTAATTTGTTTGAGGTCTCATGAATAACTTATATCGTTGTCCACCTACTCGATGTGTCCTGTCAGAATTGGTCGGGTGACATTTGATTGACATTCAACACGAAAATATACTACGGACGCTGTTCTTCCGTTTAGCAGTCTGACTTTGCTCTGATGGGTTTGATCAGATTTTGATTCCTTAAAATATCGCAAAAAAATACACATTACTAGCGACTGAATAAACTCGTATGTGACCTCTGGGTGACCAGGACTCTATATAGTACACCACATTGTCCTGTTTGAATGTGTTATGTTTCTTCTGATGAATTTTTCGTTTTAGTAACTAACTATATATCCTCACTGTGAAATTGGTAGGTGAATTTACACATCTTCAATATGTACTCTTGAGCTGTTGCTGCCGAATATACCCATGGTATATACCGCCTGTGTAAGAACAGGGAACTTGGATCACTTGAGAACCTATGGAGCGAAAGATGCCATATAACATGATTTTTTTGTGTCATTATTCTGTACCTACCTGCCTATCATCCACGTTACACAGCCAATTGCTGCTGTGTCTTTGGAATGCTATTCCATCCCCCACCACCTCGACAAAATGTAAGGTCCGGATTCATTTTTCTTTCAGAATTTCTGGAGCGAATATTCACCCGATAACAACAAATTTCAGTGTGATTGGGAAAACTTTGCCACTGAGGATCTCTAACTTAGCGCTGGCTTGTCAAAAGATTCATCAGGTCGGAAAGTGACAATCTAAGTCAGTGAATCGTATCCAAGGCAGCATAGACGGAGCAGGTCATATTCAGTAGCAGCAATGACTAAATGGCTTCCTTGGGTAGTCGATCCAGAGACGTGATGGTGATGAATGTGCGAACCCATGGCGTCTTGTCCGTTTGGGGCTCGAGGGGGGGGGGCGACCCCTCAGAGGGGTCATAAAATTTTGTCATATTAAAATTAAAAAGGTATTTCCGAAATCGGAAGGTAGACTATACAGTCCATGGTGCTGCTGTCGCAGGATAGCGTGAAATCGCACGAAAAAATGGAGTGATATAGAATAGTGAAATAGACTATCCCATGAAAATAGCCATCTGGAGATCACCATTTGGCGTTTGAGAATACCTAATTTTGAAAAATTCGCTACGCTGCGCAAGCAAACTGGAGCAGTCATATCCAGTAGGCAGCGATGACTAAATGGCTCTTGGTATCGATCAGAAGACGTGTGTGATGAATGGTGCGACAAGTTGCGTCTTGGCCCATGGGGCCCGAGGGGGGGGGGGGGGGGGGGGGGGGGGGGGGGGGGGGGGGGGGGGGGGGGGGGGCGGGGGGAGGGGGGAGAGGGGGGGGCGAGCCACCCAAAAATTGTCAGAGTGTCATAAAATTTTGTCACATTTAAATTAAAAAGGTATTTCCGAAATCGGAAATGCAGTCTATGTATCAATGGGTCCGTGAAATCGCAAGAAAATGGAGTTTAGAATAGTGAAATAGATTACACATAATGCCATCGGAGATCACCTTTGGCGTTTGAGAAGACCTAATTTTTTGGAAAATTTCCGCTACCCTGCGCAGCAACTGACTGTGTTCGCTTCGATTGGAATATGAAGCCGCTCAGTACACATACTGGCAAGATGAACTTCCATTTCAATTTGCGAAGTTTATTTTCATTTAACATGAAAAATGCCATCCGGGGCTCACTGCTCATCTGAGAAGACCATACTTTGAAGTTTTCATTCATCACTGATCTTCGCCTAAAACCAATGATGCCCACTCTGCTTTCATAGGAATTTAATTTGTATCAGCGTACTGTTGGATGAAGTGAAATTCCTTTAATTTCAAAACCAAATTAAGTTTATTTTTAATTATTGTGATTGGTAAATGACGCATCTGGAGCTCCCCCTATTTGGTACGGAGAAGCACTTTTCCCTTTAAAACAAATATAATGGTGTCGCGCACACAGATCGATCAAGACATGAAGTCAGTGGCACACTAATTATTTCACATAATGGTTCTGGCGCATCTTAAACCCAGATTGGAATTGGGTTATCCCTGGGTATCCTCTTTGATCAGAAACTAAGGTGGAATTGTAAAGTGTGTAGCCTATAATTGAATATGGAGGTGTCAAAGAAGTGAATTGTACCCCGAAAAGCCTTCAACGAATTTTCGAGAATATTTCCGGAATAAATTTTGTGTTGTTGTGAATTTTAGAGTGGTTGGCTTTATTACTTAATAGTGCAGCGGAGAAGTTGAAGTGTCCTTTTTCCTGCTACTTGACGACATTTTGTATGTATGTTGCGCACGAACCGTGATGACGCTCGTCTTAGATAATCATCACCTGCGGATGGGCCCCCCACACGCCCCTGTGTGCGGTGTTTGTTTCTCCAATTTGACGCGTTTCAGTTAATACCTGTTCGTTTAATGTGGCGCTCGAGTAAGTAAGAACTGAACTGCAACGGAGATTAGTAGATAGCTTTAAAAATTACGCCACGTCGCGCGAGATGTATACGTCCATCAAGTGAAATGTTAAAGCCCCCAGCTATCCATATTGTGAGTACTGGATTATAATGGCTCAATCACGGTTGACATGACGTTCTCTGATACATGTTGAGTTCGTACGATCCATGTATACCGTAACACACGAATACACGAATACACAAATGGTGAGATAATCTTACGACAGCAACACTGCCCAACAAAGGGCCCCCCGTTGAATCATTTGTTCGGTTTACGCGAAAAAACTATCGCTTTTCGACGTTCGCGTTCCACTAGTCTGATGGAATTACCTATTGCGTATGATCAGCATGTATCAGATGTACGGATTCAACTAAAAAATCGTTCCATCCACAAAAAGTATTCACATGGAATAGAGTTACGCATGGTTTTTTCGGAAGCAGGGAAGTGATTCTCGATTCGATTTGAGTGTAAACAAGAATCGCATTTGAAGCAGTCTTGGACGTGGACGTTATCTGGTATTTTTTTTTCCGACTCGCTTGGTGAACCGACAAGATCGCATTTCATGCGGACCGTATGTAGGTACATACGAAATCGAAGTGACGCACCGACAGTTATAGCGCGTGTGCCAATCGATCAGCGTCGGTTTTCCGTAGTAAGTAGTAAAATTCTGCCCCTGGAGAGAGAGTATATAAACTCATTAGGCCGATATTACGTCACGGTGGAGGCGCACCCAACGTTACTACGTACGGACAGGGGGAACAAGCCGAGCATGCTGAAGCGAAGTCAGTGTGAAATGTGGTACTTTTCACCGTCACATCAGAAAATTATAAATGTGTTATAACGACTAGACATGATGTATACTAAAGTACCTCAGGGAGATTGTTCCTGTCTCATTCTATTCATAATATATATCTGGTAATAGCACTGGGTGAAGTGAAACACACCACGAAATAATCATGAGCAAAACCTCTTCGACGGATAAAAATAAATCATACCAAGTACACCTTCAAAACACCATAATTATGTAACTCCCTGACGGCATGTACAACTTAGAGCAGCAATATGCAGTTGATATTCATTTCAATCACTAGCGGAAAACACATTGCATTGCGTCGGCAAAACGTACCAAAGAAGTTGAACAACAGAAACCTAAAAGTCAACGGACGAAAAAGAATACATATTCCGAGAGGTGAGGAGTGGAAACAATTGTAAATATCTGGGGGCGAATTGGACACCAAGGAAAATATAGAGGTACGGAAAGCAATGCGGGGGGCAGCTTGCAAATGTAATCCGAAAATCGCTCACAGATAAAGTGGAAACAAATACATTAAATGTTCAAGGCATATAGTGCAAGCAAGTTATGTATAACAGCGAGTTGTGACCTCCGGCAGACAGATGAAAATGAGATAAACCACGTCTTCAGGTGATTTTTTTGAGGACTACCTCCAGTCAAAAAGACAAAAAACACAATATAAACGCGAAACTGTCATAGAAGGAAGAGGCGATCACTGAAGTTTCAATTTTATATTCTGTATTCATTGATCTTTAGTTTCGAACAGTTCAAAACAAAACCGGAGTCGGAGCGGGTGTTTTCGGATATCTCGAAAAAAATACAGTTAGACGGAGGATCCTACATTATTAACCTATTCAAAGTAACGCAAAACGATGATGTCATTCAAATCGATAAAACGGTCTACGGACATTGACCACATGAGTGTAGTCCGCGTCCGTGCAGTTTCCTACACTGTTTACGCCTTGGAGGCTGTACCCTTTTTGGGCACCCGACGTCTTGAGAAAGACAACACACCACGACGTGCATCTAGATCACAATCTAGAAAACAACCCCCACATGTTACAAAAAACCAATCTACACTAACAACCTCTCAAGGGAATATCCGAGACATAACAACTACCTTCTGCTGGATAAGGTGTGATTATGATTAAGTTTACCCATTTCGAAACCGACTGTGTACTGTGAACGTTAGGAGCAACTGTAATCCACCACGCAGGATCGGTGCCCCGGACAACATTAAACCGTATTTCGACGGCTACTTATACGGTTGAAGAGATATTGCCTTGTCACGACCTGTTCTTTCATTATCCGGAAATTATTATTCCAACCATGGTCAGCTGCGTGTTGTTCCTGTGTAAGACCTAACCTTTGGAAGTATTGAGCGTCACCTGGTCTTGCGCTAGTAAGCCAGTAGGCCTACAGCCCTATATAGAGCCTGGACCCGGTTTGTGGTGTGTGTGTAATTTAAGCAGCTTACATCAGCAGCTGTACAAGCAAATACACAACAGAAACATAACGTAGCGTTATTTTGTGCACACTACAGTGTCGGTAACGCGCTGCCTATATCATTGGTAATCTGCCTTCCCGGATACATCGCCAACCCACACAATCATCAAACCCCCTTATGTCTTGCCTCAACCCACTTTTCATGCCACATGTCCTATAAACTTTTCGGAGTTCCATGCTCTTTTTGCCTAAAAGTTGAAATATTTTCAACTTGACGTCCGATGAAATTATAGTATCGTATCGGATTTTTCTAGTGAGAACACTCCTAATGGAAATAACCTACTTTCTCTATTTTGGTCAGTAAAAATCGTATCGTATTGTATTAAGGTGAACAACCTTCAAGTCCTCCTTGTCCTAAGCCCTGGGTATCAGCGAAAAAAACCCAGGGATCAATAGGCCCAACAACTCATTAAATGAATCATCATATAGATATAGCTCTACGCTCTTAACCAAATTGGTACAAATGTTTCATGAGAAGATGTATACCGAGTTCGCTACACCCCTGCATGCACATTCTTCGGGCATGTGTCACACTATAATGGACTCGATGACTAAGTTTTAGTATCAATTCCAAATTATTTACTTATTTCAGCCCCTGATTGTTTATAATTCAATCTATTTGGTGTGGTTTTTCTTCTACTTTTATACGAGTTTCGAAAGCCCTGTCCTACCTGGAGATGGACACTACATTTGAAGGAAGCATAAACCATCATTGCGAAAAGAAATACTTGTGAAGAGTTTACAGATCAACAAGCCTACGTCTTCGACGGAACTAAACCGAATTAAAAAAAAAATAATCAAAGGTGCGTGAACTTTGAAATGAAATGATATCTCGTTGAATAGATGTCGGTGTGAATTCGCAAAATAAATCCATTTCAGGTTTTAGCTCACAGGTGGCTTGGTGAGTTCACTCATACATTCATAATGAATTTTACAGACATTTTGTGTATACAGAATATTGCCATATAGCTGTTGTGTATGTTGGTGAACGAGTGTGTGTTTGTCAGTACCATACTGAAACACAATCACCGGATCAGTAACGTTCTATTTCGCTGGAAGAAAGCTTACACTTTTGTCAGGCGAATCCCCGTTTTTGCACAGTTCGTATGTACATTAAAGAGTGGGTTGTCGTATAGTCCTTAGAAATAATCAGACAACAGCATGTATGTGGTTCTCGTGGGGTGTTTAGTTCTGTGTGTGTGCGTGCGTTGTTGTTTTTGTTGCAAGACTGGGGTCTCTCCGTGGAAAATGAAACAAATTGTGAAAAAAAAATCGCACTGC
>JAODTK010000455.1:0-24417 GCA_026419785.1 Sclerodactyla briareus
CGATATTTTCAGACGTAAAAATTTCAGTTCAGAGCTCCATACATTGTTCCGGTACATTAGATACATCATAGCAGAGCGATCCAGGGGCAAAAGGCACGTTTATAACCAACCAGGGTGCCCTTTGTAATATTGAATGCGCTGAACGGCGTGTGTCCGAAATTGCAAGAGTAAACCAAAACTGAATCGAGTCCACCGACAGCCTTCCATTCGCATAATAAATCTGCTATAGAGCTCCGTTCACGCACAGAATGCGCGAAGAAAACTTACGACATTGATTGCTGACATCGAAGGCTATCAAAGAACGACTCTGGGTAGGCAGGGACCTCCAGTGAGTTCCTGAAAATGATGTTAGATGAACTCAGGACGCCAATTCTCTGACCGCAATTCTCCTTTCGCATCGATCTCCATCTGCTCTAGCTCTCGTCGACATCTGATAATTGCTGAGTCTGCAGAGGCGTGAAGAGAGGTTGAATAGGGGATAGAATCATAGGATAGTCTCGAGAACAACAAAGAAAGGGACAAAGGAGGGAGAAATAAAACAAATATTAATCTCAAGATAGATTAAGGGGGTATGTGAAAATTAACAACATGTGCGTATTGCCAGACTCTTTCCATTCTAGGTAAGCAGTCTAGAATACCAACTATTGAAGCGGAATTCGTGGACATTTGACGATAGTGTTTATGCATTCATGGGCTCCTTCCGATATGGGGATCAGCTAGAAATGGCCGAATGTTAACATTTGCTCGATTTGTTCCACTGAGCTTTGTGCAAGGTAACGCACAACCACTTTTTGGATTACGATAATCATAGTAGAAATCCGGACTGCGCAGTTGCTACTGTCTTATCACTTGATTTTAGTTCCAATTATTTCTGAATGTTCCACATGACTTTGATCTCTGGAACGACCTCTGATCTTGACCTCAAGGGCCTCATGATCGATGAACCATTGGCATTTTGTCCAGTATATAACCATTTCTGCATTTGAGATCAAATGACAAGAGTAGAATATGTACCTCTCCTATCCTTGCACTGTGGGTCTCGGCTTGGTCATATAGAGCATCGTGGCTTCCTCCGGCACAGAGGAAGGGTTACCACGGAAGATTGACGCCAGCCGTGGTAGACAGAGGAGAATGACCCACTCGTGCTCTCTGTGAATACGTAGAAGCCGAGACTGGAGAAATGCAAGACCTTACGTGATTATCATCGTGCTACTAGTTTAGCTTTAGAAGAACGGTCAGAGAGGCAGAATCCTCATGAATGACCCTGAATTGAAACACTACAACCCAAAAGGAAGAAACATAGAACGCGCCCACAATTCATAAAAACAAATCACTGTTCTCGAGGCCTAATCCCTCAAATCAGAACAAACACGTCTGCATTCAGGCTTTTTTCCACTTATTGATAACTCTTTGGGAGAGGAAATACTTCCGAAATATCTAAACTGCAACGTTTGGATAATTTTGAAACCTGAATCAACTCAACCGCCAATCTTGCAACACTCAGAGTACTCTGGTAGCCCGCCTTTGAACGTTCTCAAACAACTTATCTCCGAACAAGAAATGAGGATTCCACATCTGCACGCCAGTTGAGGTCTACAACGCAAAATCAGCCTCACAACAATATCCTCATGAAGAAAACTGAAATTAGGTTAATCATGTTATATTATTTGATTAATATTATTATATTCTTATTATTATTATTATTATTATACTCAATCTTCAGACATTCCTTTTTCGCTATTTTAGAGCTCATCAGTGCCGCTCAGAGTGTGAATCGCGACTGAAATGTTCAACTACACAGGCGAACCTGCCCGCAGTCCTACCTTCCCAAGGACGCATTGTCTACGAAGTCCAGAGTGCACGAGCTCGTAAGAACGTGCGATGCGTAATGCAAGTGGAATTGCGTCTTGAAAATTCAAACTAATAACTACACAAACTGCGTCCGTCCGAAACATAGAGTGCTCAACAAACAAAGTATTCACTTAATAATAAATTACCTTAATTATTTATTATTGTTTTAGTATTATCCACTCATTCTCTACCACAGCTTCTCATTCAGTTGGACTCCTCCATCTGCCTTGACCTCGAATCCTACCCGGATTCTGGGGAGCTCAAGTACCCTTCTAGTATTGGGCGCTTCCGCATGATCGCTGCTTGACTTGGTGGTGTCCATGAATTCCTGGTATCTTATCACGTGCTTTTCAGTGGTGCTGACCGCCCCAAGTTCCCGATCACAACTGGACCACTTGTCCGCTCTGGTGTTCACAGACCTGTTAATCTAAGCTCAGGTTGGTATTTTTCTGTTTTCTCTGTTCCTTGTCCGTGATGTTCTTATCGTGGGGACTGAAACATCTATTTCGTGGTGTGTGTGTTTCTGTTTGTCCAGGACGATTAGGTCGATCTCCTTGCAGCTATGATCCTATCAGTGCGTATTTCGAAGTAGTACAACAGCTTGACTCCATCTGTCTCCATTACCGTATCGCTGGTGTAGATGGCTGATCACGACATCATGCCGTATTGCTTTGCATATCTTCCACAGGGATGATGCTACACTGTTGTGACGAGTTGCGTAATCCCGGGCGGCTAGCTTCTGGCATCCCCCCCCGGTGGTTACAGTTCGTCCATTGGCCCCACACCTTCGCATTGCTGTCGCCTCTAATCCCTAGGATTTTGGCTTGGTGCATTTCGTTTTTTCAGGGCTGGGCTTGGGCACTGTGATTAGAGCCGGTCTCTATCTGAGCCCCTCCGTTTTTAGCCATCTAGTTATGCCAATTTCCTGCGCTGGTATGTTCCCTCTACTGTCGGGAGTATTGCATGAGTGCTTTCTCTTCACTTCTCTCACACCGACACGGCCCCCTTTGCCTTCCATTCTTTCTTACTCGCGACTCCAGCCTCGTCTTGTTGCCATCGCTGCTCTCAGAATGGGCTCTTCATCAGTTCTACTGTAAGTATTATTCACGGAGCCCACTTCCTCGCGGGTTATTGTGGCTTCCACTTTTTCAATCCTCACTGGGGGGGCGCCTTGTCTTCGTGGGAAGTAGAGTCTGTGTACATCATCTCTTGGGTGGAGGCCCCATGCATGGTGAGGGTTTGCGAGTCCGGCGTCGCACTCGGACTCTCTTCTTTGTCCGTCTGTCACGCTCCTTGTATCTCCTCCACTGCATTGCGTATGATTGATTGCTTGGTTTTGTTGTGTCCGTTGAGTTTGGACCTCAGTACTTGTCTCGCACCTCTTGGATGTAGGTCCTTGACTGCTCCATCCGTCACTTGCTTCTGCAGTTTTTCCATCCCTTGCGTATTTCCATATTGTACCTTTGAGTAGGCGACGCGTGGAAATTATATTTTCTTATTATTAATTATTATTATATTATTATTATTATAATATCAATCATCGGTCCCGAAAGGCGGAATGAGATGAAGATTGTTTTCTCATTGCTCTTGCTGGTTGCCTCAGGTGCTACGGTGACAACTGTGGTGGTAAGAACAATCCCTGGGGGTACCCTATGATGGCGTTTTTACATGGTGTTGGTGGTCCAGCATTGCGTGCATCGAAGAGATGTTCCTTCATGCGGGTGGTTCCGATCTTTTCGCTTTTCGTCAGATATCTTCAGTTTGGAGTGCGCGAACTCGGTCAATTTTCACACAAGCCTAAATAGTCACAAAACCGTTCTCTCGCAAAATTCGATTTCAATTTCAGTTATTGTGACAAGCCAGGGAATTTCAAAACACAGATTCTCATTGATTTCAATTATTTTTTCACTTTTTCAAATATTGGCTAATTGAAGGATGGAAGCAGCTTAAAAAAAAAACAAAACCATATATAACAAAATGAATCTATTTTGAACTCTCTTAATCCACGGAGGACCATCTCCACCACGTTTTCGTGACAAGTCGAACAAATCTTACATTAATGCAAATGAGACATTTGGTTAGCGAATTCAGGTCTGAAATCTACTATTTCTGTACCTTTATCCCTGTTCTTATATTCCACCAACACGTTTTCGTCTGACTGAACATGTTTTGCAACGCTGTTATTTGACCAGGGGCGTAGATATTTTCCCAGGGCTGTGAACTTTTGGTATCCGACAAGATGTTCTTCTGGGACCGAACTCTTTTGATTGAGTATTTTGTAATTTTCCCAGGGTTTTTTTTCAGCGACCGTGGTGAACGTTTGGCACGACGAGGGGTTGTCAATGGGATGTCAAACCCCCAACACCCCCCATTTACGCCCCTGGTTGTGATAATAAATTACTTTCAATATCGACTGTTATCAATTAAATCTACTTAATTATTTACTTTCGTGCCCAAAATCTCTCCAGGTTGAGATCACTCAACCCCAATTCCGTTGACAAGTTTGCATGAAAATCAACCTCACGCTTTTCGAGAAATCCTGCTCACAGAAACGCGCACGCACAAACGCACACACGCGCGCGCACACAGAGCGGGAGATGGAAGGAAGAGAGAGGTACACACGCACGCACGCGCACATACACACACAGAAGCGCAAGCACCCGTACACACCCATGACACGAACGCATAAACACACGCACGGGCCAGGGATATTATAACTGGAGATTACGATCGTCCTGGTGTGGTGACAAAATACAAGAATAACGGTCCAGAAAAGCAAAAAAATATCAACACTGAAGGAAGACATTTTCATTTAATGTTGTAACATTCTATTCAAATGCCGTTCTCCATTTCAGTTCTTTTGCCCTTATCTGTCCTAGGGACACACTCGCGCTTGGGTAATCAAACTGTGAGCCCAGGATACCGAAGCATAGGAGGAGAGGATGAAGAAGCCGATGAACCCTCGGAGAAACGTAGGGGCAATCTTCCGCAAGTACAGCGGCACAGGGAGTTGATGACTCTATAGGAACAAAAAAAAATTCTTTTTTATTAGGATACGTACCCGCTGGTATTGTGACGACAGTATATGTTTTTTTCCTACCCACCCACCCTAGGTTTGAGGCAAGATGAAAAGTCTTGGAATTCATAGTTTTACACCACATTAACATGGCGCGGTAAAAGGGGGCGCAAAGGCTTAGTTCTTTTCATGGGCCCTTTCACATCTAATTCCTTCCCAGACATTATTCAACAAATCGTGACTACAATCAAGGGCGCTCTGTCGTAAATTAAAAGTGTAGTGAAGAACAACAGGGAAAATAGCTTATGTTTTTTTAAAGACTTAGCGAATCTCAAAAAGTTGCCCTGATATATATCGGCGTCTATTTATAATGGACTATTTTCGTATACTTAGTCGGAAATCCAGGCAGTATCTCACAATTTTGTCGTGTAAATATTACCGTTCTGATTAAACAAAAAAAAAACGTTTAGGTTTTTATCATCATGGTGCTCGAATAAAGAACAGTGTCACTGTCCATTCACACACTCTACACCAAAATGGTAGCAATTATCGCATATAGTACACCACTTAGTTCCCCATTCAATTATACTGGTCCCAAACGACCCAACTGGCTAATATTAGTAGTTTCGAGTTCACAAAGTCCGGCTTCCAGTCCTGCCTAACTTTATATCCTATGCTGCCCTGGCGAACGTCGACGTTCCCTTTGTGATAACGTGGAATCCGAGCATTTATTACATGTTTGTCTTATCATTCGCTACTCTCAGAGGCCAATCATATTTGAATTACTGCCCAACTGATTTAATGTCGTACGACGTTTTTAAGTTATTTCCTTCCTCCTCTGTTCTGACTGAACTTCTTTCAGGGCATTTCGACATTCGCAATCGCTTCAAGCTGTCAACCCAGGTTGACCAATTCAGACTCACTACAAACCAGACATGCACTCCCTACATGTTTTTTAAACTTATTGATGGGAACAATTCACGTTTCTATTATCACTTTCGTGATTTACTAAAATACTTACGCTATATGCAACATATTCGCATATAGGCATATATAATATACAGGAAGATCACGTACAAATGACCTTGTCGCGACGCCTATCAAGCTAATACTTCTCAAGAGTTTCAGTAGATATTAAGACTTGACAAACCGTCCTGCTTCCTAAAGTATTTCTACGTCAAGTGGTGGCTCTGCGGGCCTGCTTGAGACGACAAGACGTTTCCTCAGAGTAGGGCCCAGCATTTATTAACATTCTTTGTATCAATTTAGAAATTAGGAACTTTTCAGTCGCAACTCAACAGGCATCAGATGGGTCTAAGTTCGCTGCTCCATGTCTATCCTCTTCGCCAACTTTCTAGCGTCATTCAGGGGCGTCGGAGCCGTTCGAAATTGGTGGGGGGACATATCGAACGCACATGACCATCTAAGCGGAGCGCCACCCACTGTTGGCGCGTTGCGTACAAATGAATTTCAAGGATTTTCCATAACCCTCCAGATCGACGACACGGCACTTTGCCAGGCCTCAATAGCACCCCAATCTACATGTGTGATTTAAGTAATAGACAGACAAAAGAGTTGTCATTTGTCCATTATTACCTTTTCACTCTGGCTCTGTTTGCGCGGGATTCAGGGGTCTACCGACGGTCTCTTTTGGGATCGAAGGGAAAAGCCATGGCGTACGGGATCCAACCCAATTTGGGAGCAAAAATGTACCGAATTTTTACAGTCAGGCCGGGAAAACGATGGTCGCGCGCGAAAAAAAATGGCATGTTTTCCGACATTTTAATCGAAAAAGGCAAATTCACTTTGGCTTTTTTCTTTCCCATTTTCCACTAATTGTTCATCTCAGAAAAATTGGTGGGGGGGGGAGCAGTCTGTCCACAAGGCTTCTGAAATTAATGAGTGAACGAAATGATTCGAATCATTAAATCGCATATTAGCCTACAACACCTGGAGAAAAACGAACGCCATTGCGGCGCGAAACACTTGATAATTATGCACTTTGCTATTCGAATTTAACATTCGCGAACTCGGTATGCAAACGTGTAATCCTCTACTTCGCGGCCCTAGTCCGGGTCCAGAATCTCACCTGGGGCCGCACCTGGAATTAGTGGACTAAGACAATTTCCAACGGTTAGAACAAAACTGAATCATTTAGAGTGATACAAAATCTGGCATGCGCCTATTATTTTTATCACGGTTCCGAGTAAAATGGGGGGGGGACAAACATATGATCCCCCCTTTTTTTGAAAGTGGGGGGACATGTCCCCCCCCGTCCCCCACGCTGTTGACTCCCATGGCGTCCATTAGATTAGGTTTTAGTTTGGTCTTCATAAGGAGCGACTTTCCAGGACTGAAACATTTGTATCGCTTTCGCGCCAACCGTCATCCGGGGTAACAACTTTTGTTTTAAGTCCGAACCAAACACCTTTTTGCGCTTGTTAGTACGTAGGTTCTAGTTCAAACTCACCGGTATGGAAGCCGACGACGAAGCGTCCAAATAGGAGAGTTTCGATACGTTTGTCAGTTTTACGAGCCCGAAGCAGAGGTATCGAATATGGAAGAAGACGGTTACTTATCACATAGCTCCTCCTCCTGTGACGGAACAAGAGGAAGGAATCAGTTCCCAAGATATGTTCTAGAGGGCACATGGAATATTAGCTCTTGCTAATATGACTTACCCTCCTAAACGATGTTCTTTAATAGATAATAGGGTCCGTATTTACCGAACCACATTACTATTAAACTGAACAAGTGTCTCCACGATCTAGAATGTATACCGATAACAATACCGTTCCATTCATAAGGCAGAAAGTCGAAATCAAGATGAGGTTTAACCCCTTATATTATTTTCCTCCCACAAAGGCAGACAGGCGCAATGCTTATAAGTCACGGAACATACTCTTCTCACTGTTTTTTTCCTTCCAACCTTGACTACGTCATCATACAATTTTCGCAGTGAGGGCCTCCGGCAGTCTCATCCAGTCACCTATGAAGAAACATGACGATGAAGCCATAAGTCTAGTCCACCTCACTATTTTAAATTGGTTGTCTACTGGGATGGGTGAAGCATGCCCATCTTCGTTACCCTCGCACAGGTGTTGAATCCGGCTACTACCTGAATAGCAAGCGGTAGACGATATTCTTCGTCTTGAGTTCATACTAACTCCCGGTCCATTTATATCGCCATGAATGCTTTAAGACGATATGTGCGCTTTTATTACGTGTGCTCCGCCTTCACCCATTGTATATGCTGTATATTCAAAGTTTTTCTTCTGTGAGATCAAGACGGGAGCCGTCCGCGCGGTATATCCAGACTATTATCGATTCCATTGTGTTATCCTATTGTAGCAGGTACAACGATATACCGTAAAATCCATTATTGAATTGGCATTTGCACGGTTTTTCCCCGTTGTAGCGCATGGGAGGGGGGGGGGGGGGGTAATTTGATATTTTCGTCTATATCCCTATATCTCAGTAGTAAGCATGCGCGCTTTCAACCGCAGACATGCTCAATTTACGGCGGTATTTATACTCGTCTGCCCTGCCCCCCCCCCGCAAAAACACGTTTAGTGGATTTTCTCCTCCTATTCGGTCACAATCGCATTTATACCATGCCGTACAGTAATTAGAAAATCGCCACAAAATCCTGTGAATAAAATCAACGCTGCCCGCTTCTCGTCAACAAAAGGTCCTAATGGAGCAACTACCCACTAAATTTGGTTTGCCCTCCCTCCCGAATTTGTCCTAATGTACTGCCATCGAGCCGCCAACAGATTCTCCGATACATAAGTGAGCGGTGGAGGACCACCACCAGTCGTGAATGTTCTCGGCCAGGTTGGTTACTATTCTCTCGAAATGTGAGTTTATTGTAGAACGCCCTCATGAACTGACGAACGGGGAATCAAGAATAATAATAATATAATAATAATACAATACTAAGACAAAAGAGACAATGCAATAATGACAGAACTTCCGTTGGGTCCATGTGACGTCATCGTTATGGCGCACTTGAGATTCTCTCTCTCAATTCTCTGCCTAATGGACAATTTTGAAGGCTAATCACTCCACATAGGAACAGTGTATTGAATTTGGGTTTGGACTTATGATCATGTTTTCCATTCTCGACGATATAACCCCTGTTGTATCTGAACCTGCAGTTTTTTCTTCAACCGCGGCGAATAATGGACCGTGCGCGTAAAAATCTAGCGGTATATCTGAACTCATTTTCGAAGACGTTACATGCACGATATATCGAATATCGAATTGCAGTGAGACGATTTTTTCTTCGTCGTGGTTTTCCTCTGAGATTCCATTTTTGGACATCAACATTATTCAATTCCACACAGCGTAATTGCGAATTTTCGTATATATTTTCTTTACATATAGGCTATATACTGTGCATAATATATGTTACCTGTGCAGGTACTGCTATCACGCCGTTGTTGTAACCGAACTGAGTCGATTAACCCAAGTATCTGTAGCACACAGAGTACAGAGGCCCCTGGAAATTCCTTTTTAATAAATAAAAAAAAAAAATAGAAAAACATATCTGCAATAGTAATAAAACACCGGGTGGCTTTTTTAATTCGGCATGACTCCCCACATGGAAACTAAAATGCTTTATACCGACAGGCATGTCGTACAATGCCACATTTCTCTCTCCCTTTTATCGATAACCGATAAGACCGGTCTCCAATTTCTCTTCACTGCTAATATTAGCAGGTCGGTCTCCAATTTGGGGGACCTAGGACCGGCAGACAGAAACAGGATCGAGAGAATACCTTCTAAGGAAGGGATTCGTTAACCGACATAATTGATTCTCAACAAAGTTGTTACCCCAAATTGAATCTTTCCGCGAATTGAATATAATATTCCTAACTTCCTAAGGATGCCATGCGTCGAGTAAAATACTGACACCCTGATAATAGTACCGGGCTCCCAGAGAATGTTGGACATTTTCAGACATACATAACTTACATTTCACGGGAAATCTAATGAAATAAACTTGCTACCTAAGATATTTAGACGCTTTAACTGTCCCCGCGCCTGGAATGAGATAAGAGAACATAATCACATTCGAATACAGGGAAACGGCTCTTCTGTTCACTGGCGTAGCTACAGTTTCTTAATGCGGTGTCATGGCCCGGTCCATGCACGACAAAAGGTCACGCTTTTCCATGGATTTGAGCGCACGGACCATCCTAATCCTACAGATTAAGGTCATGTGAACCGTTGTTTTTTTACATTCTGTTTGTAACATTACACTCACTTCTATGTTTACCCTCGGCATAGCCGCGCCCAGATGCTATATGAAATTCCTACACGTCTTTTCCCTTTCTGTATTTAAAGCTGATCAAACCCTTTGAATTATCCTAAAAAGTGAAAACTGATTGGAAAAAGGTTTCACTATGCCGTGGGTGGGCCTACGGTATATTATTACGGGATGTTTTAGGGGGCACGTTGGGTACTGGTAGGTCGGCCCAAGAGTTTAGCACCTGACGACTTGCGGCTTTGTGACTCGTCCCCTCCATGGTGCGCTGACTGGTGATATGGCACTCATACCAGACACCCCCCTCTCCTGTGAATCGGCTTATATTATCCTATTAACGCATAAACTATGCATTATAGAATCTGACACGATTGAAAAAGAAACAGATCACGATAGAGAAGGAGCCTAACGAACGGAAAAAATCAACATTTTGTTAGTAAATTAGTCAACCCAGACGATGGGAAATCCACTGGTCTGGTCCAATGCACATCATCAGGCTGCATGAAGCGGCTCTCGGTTCTTGCGGCAATTTCGTAATGATATCACTAACATATATATGCCTATCTGTGTATACCCAGCATAATAATGAAAACTTGGACTTTGGACTTTCATCAAACCAATCATCTTTCTTTTGCTTTAACATTTCGCTTACCTTCCTCTTGTTTTCTCTCTGAACGATCACGTTCAGAGAGGGAACACGCACGCTCATGTACCAGGTAACTAAGTATTTGATTGAATTTGAATAATAATAGCTCCATGGATTGAACTATCTTCAACGCGCGCGTGTAATTTTCGGCTTGTCCCTTCCAATCAATTGTATGATCACGTTAACAAGGACGTCCCGAAAACTAGGCCCGGCAATCCAAGCTTGCGGCCCTATGCTGAGCTAGTTGGTTGTAAAATGGCAGTAAGCGCGGTTTTGGCATTGTTTCATTCAGACGCGCTAAACCAGACCTGAAATGTCTCGAAGCGTAACACAGACCTGTAGTTTGAATCGAACAACTATAGTAGTAGGTGAGTCGTCGTCTTCGACATGCTCAGTGATCAATCTCCGCCACGTACACGATCTGTGCAAGTATTACTGCTTCCGCAAAATTTTTAATGTTGATGTCCCTGATTGCGATTTGATTTTTCCGAGCAAATTAGTCACAGGTATCGCACAACTGGCTTAGTAGTATGCCTCAATGCTTCTCTCAGAAAGCGCCTCTTCGCTGGAGCTTCTTGGAGTCTCCCGACTGTACCGAAAATCTCAATCGTCCATGTGCTACTACGGAAGCCGAAGGGATTTGATTGGTCACATCGTAAGTTCAATCGTTTGGTAGCCAATTGTTATTGGTCCATCTGATGTTGAGAACATTGCGGAGTATCTTCTTTGGAAAGTGTCAAACAATTTAATTTACCTCACGAAAATGTAGGCTAAATCCGCGCGTCAGCCTGTCCAGGGGAACTTCTGCCCTAAATATGTCCGCGGTAGAGTAGCACATATCCGGTGATGGGTCAAAAACTGTAACGCACACGAGGGTGATCGCGTTTCAGTCCGGGTGCGGGGGACATTTTTCGAATTGCTTCGTCTTATTGCACGCGTTGCCTTCCCATTTAATAAATAGCACATGGTCCTAGAAGCGAGTAGGGTCGTCCGTACGCGTCAGTGCGCTCGCTATATTCCGTCGTCTTTCGTCGGCAATGCACCACCTTGCCACCTGACTCCTGTCTACGTCTTTCTGTCACTTGTAGGTGTTATCGAAGCTTCTGATCCAGGATGTAGATCTTGAGCTGTTATCGGTCTTTCTCTGGTCTCCTGGTAATATAGGACTTTAACGACTCTTTGTATTAGTCACATGGATCATGGGTTCCGGTTGACTCCTCCAGATCTGAGGGTCAACCCCCACCCATGATCCAGTGACAAGCACGCGCCCCTTGTGTACGCCACCACCGTGCCGTCCTCAGTTAGGCTGGGATTCCATGATGGCGTATGCTATCCGGGCAGAAGTAAATCCACTATTTACGACCGACGTTTTTTCCAGGAGAGAAACACTGTAAGTTCATCGACAATGCCATCAAAATGCCCTCCCAGCAGTTCCCCCCACCCCCATGCCTATTGGTGATTCTTGGCTTCTAAAAGAAGATATTCCGTAGGATTCATTCGCACTGATACGCCTTCCGTATACGCATTGGTACATATGGCTTTTTCGCCTATCGGGTGTTGGGCATTGTTGTTTATTCTTTTTTTTTTTTTGCCTCTGGAACCATCTATCTTGAAAACTAAATCGGACATATTCAGACTCTGTCCCCCGTCGATTGCCTTAACTTGGCGATTTTTCACATCCGCACCTATGGACTCCTAGCCTTATTGATCATAACTCCCGTACAAGAAGAGTTATGAAAAACTGACAAGATTAGGGAATCTGGGGACCAACAGCACGAGAACTGAGATATTTGCATCACAAGATACGGAAATGAAACTTGCTAGAAAATGTAATTTTAGGAAGTTTGCGGATTACCCGGTCCACAATATGGGTACTCTCCACCATCCGTTAAACCCCTCAGTGTATAATTCTCTACCACCATTGTGTCTTGGTTACCAATAGTGGGTCATTGCTCTGGCAACCAGCAATAGTAAAAATAGGTGGAATGGCAAACTGACTAAAAATATCTCACTCCGCCCTACGGGACCGAAGAAGAAGGATATCAGTGAACACCGAAATTCTTGTCATTATTAGCCAAATGTTTGAGGAACTTGTGTTCTGCGGTAAAATTTCGAAGAGTTCGGTTATTCCCACTCGGTATATTGGCAAAAACACTTACGGCCTATCATAATATGGCATACACACAAGCACCAATGGCGTACCGAGCGAGAGATTTGTCTGGGGGCAGGGGTTAACGGTCCCCCGGGAAACCCAAGGGAGTGCGCGCCTATATCTTGACCTTCCCTATTGGGCAAATAAAGGCAATTAATGCCCCTATACACATACTGCATTTTGATGATCCCTCCCTGGTGAACGTCGGCGGAACAGTGAACGAAATAGTGTTGTGTTCAAATTACTTGTCACATGTGTCGGATAATCTCTGATCCCCTAACCACAACCCCCCCCCCCTATTCTTACGTCCCCTGACACCGTCACCGTACCCGACCTACTTACAGCCATTCCGCAATGCCACTATGTACTTGTATCTGACTTCATTGTTACCCACCACAACATGTACCCCTAGAGGGGATGCCTTCCAACCAACATGGCGACTTGATAACCGATAGCAACCGTTACTGCGGGCATCAGCATATGTGAATCTAATAAATCCTACAACGGAATAAAAGTGAAAATGACCGCTTATTCTATCTGGCTTGACAGATACGAGCCCATTGTTTAAAACACACCCAGTAAATTCTTCCGTCAATCCGGGCTAACCATTGTTCGATTGACATATACTCGGGTCTAGTACTATAGGCCGAGTCATTTCCGTTTTCCCTCTATCCAGTATATAGCCTGTACAATGATCGACCCTGCGGGAACTGAAAACATTGCCGCTCCAATGCAACACTTGCACATTTCACCTCGATTGGTTAATCGAAGTCTGGTATTTTGCTACCACATATACCAGCCAGAGAAGTATTTGCATTCGCCGCGGGTTCGATTTATAGCCGAATCAGACTTTCGAAGAATTTGGAATCTCGTCTGAAATTACACGTTTAGTTCCATAAGATAGTTGATTGTCTCTCTAGCGTTCAAGCTAGTTTATCGGCTGTCAGTGTCCTTTCATAACGCTGTGTGCTTTTGGCACTAAAAATAAGGGCGTTGGCGTTTCTCGAAGTCGACGTACCCTTTTCCGATCAGCCTCTCGAAATAACAAATCCCATAGTCATGTAACAAAACTCGATTTGTTTCTCCTTCCATCTATCACAATATTAAGAACAACCCAGGCTGAATTTCAGTCAATAATCCGAGTTGCTAATAAGACAATAGCTCTTGTGAATTTCACTTGTGACGGTCCGGGAGTGGAACTATCCCCCGCCATCCAATGTCAATGTAGACGCATAATGTTGGGGGAACCCCGTCTAGGAAACTATAGAGAATAAGAATCAAAACAAAGAATACAAATGGTTTAACCAATTTTTTTTCTTCAAATTAATTTATATGTTGATACCTCCAGTTCCGTCTTCCTCTTCCAAACCGAATCATTTTTAATGTGTGCTGAGTCTATCTAACGGGCGGCAATTTTATCCCCCCCCCCCTGTGGCGTCGTTAATTCTCAATTTTCCAAGACACAACGGGCAACTTATTAAAACATCCACCTTTTTAGAGTGAGGTTTGACGTATCCCTTTCCCACAGTGTGAGCGTAGTTCACACGGAAATCTGTAAACATGACCATTGTTGCTTACATAACTATATACAACAAAACACCCTTGGAGTACGATTGCGGGTTTTGCAGATACGGTAAGTGTGGGTAACACTAATTTCAAATATTCGTGTTTTGGACCTGATCATGAAATAAACAATATGAAATTAGTAGCGTACTCATAATGGGGAGCACATGCACGTTGAGTTTCATCTAGTAGTCTGGTCCTTAGGCCTGGAAGAGTTTTCATGCGTTCAGGTTTAGAACACTTTTTAGTCCACTCAACAATATCCCTTTAATTAGTTCTTTAAAACTCGTCTTCTCATGAGAAACCAATATAACCCCATGTTCAATAGTCAGTGTGGAAATTTCGAAAGTCGCAGGTGTATCCTCGAAGTACTGTGTGGGGGTCTTGCACCGTATCCGAGGGTTGATACCCATTGTCCCAGGCTAGCAGGCAAGGCCCCTGCGACGATTTTTTTTACTGGGATCTGAGCTCTTTCTGACCAAAAGACACCTCCCCAAAACCCTACCCCTCCACAAAACCTACATTTTCGGTCATTTCCATTTTTTCCATTTTTTTTTTTTTTGCATTTTTTGTACTTTTTTTTTCATAGCGATCGCGTTATTCGATTAGACAGTACACTCTGATGAACCCGCGGTAACGGTACCCTAATATCTGTTAATTAGGCAGCACGAGGCAAGACGCCCCATAGGCAAACCAAATAACATGACCAGCGGCGTAGTAGCCATGTTCCTGGTAGGGAAAGTTAACTCAGGTCCCCCATTATAGACTTCCGTCAGTGAGGGTATAAAGGTAGGGAGTGTCCATCGGTCCCTTTTGGAAATTCTGGCTGTTTCGAAGATGCCAAATTGTTTCAATACTCGATCAATGAGCTGAAAGTGTCCTGCTTTCATATTAGCACTTAGATATAATTACTTCCAACTGTTCCACTGTTTTTTTTCATGGTGGTATGATCAGGGTGGCGATATGTTGAATATTGGGGGGAGGGGGGATGGGGAGGGGGTGATATATGCGGGTAGTCAGCACCATCTAATCGGAGCGTCACACCATGGTTGGCGCTATCGTACCGGAATTTTTAGTTTTATCAGACCCCAGATGCAGGAAACGGCCCTCCGGGGTCATATGGGCAGTAACAACTCTCTAAACTCTTCCATAATCCCGAATATTTTATTTCAAGAAACATTCTTGAAGGAACTGATCAATTTTTTTCCGTACAATTCGAGCCACCGTCGGATGTTGACACCCAGAAACTGCATTTCCCGGACCGTATGGCAGTAAGCCAGTCCCTGAATTGGCAATAATTTCAAATTCATATTTCTAGAAATTTTCTTGAAGGAACTAATTGATATTATTCCATACAATTTGGGCCAGCATCATATCTCGTATAGAGGTACAAGGAAAATGTTTAGCTTACGAATCCCACGATTGAACGGATCGGTACTTCCTCCCATGTAGGCAGTATGCCACATACCCAAATTACATAAATTTCTGAAATGTATATCTCAAGAAACACTCTTAAAGGCACTGATCTACGTTTATTCATTACAATTCGTCGCGCCACCATCGGTTGACCGCACCGTACAAGAAAATAGTCTGACAGACCCCCCCCCCCCCCAGATTGCAAATTTTTTCCGGCAACTTCGATGTTAATCCTGCATTTCTCAATCGTGGTCTCAAATCCTGTCATAGCCATGTCTTAGAGATATTCCATCGAGGACTCTTCCAATGGGTTGGAGGCTGCCGCCAGCTTGAAATGTGGTCTTGAACACACTGGTTGGAAATGTGTTCATTTTTAAGGGTATTTGATTGGAGAATTGAGCCAGTCAGCAGACAATTTGGTTAGTTTTCAGAATATTGCCCCGCTCAAAATTTGTCGTCCAAATTTCTCATGTCCAAGAATTGTTTCGCCCGGCTCGGCCTGTAGTTCCATACGTCAATCACGTAACCTCCTACTTATGCACGATCCCATGCCCTGCTGTTTTTCGTCACAGTTTTTTTATTCTTCTATTGAAACACACGTCATGCTGGCAAAGCCATCTGAACAATAAGGATCCGAATAGAACTACTGTGTGCGGTGTTAATTGTTGTAATGAGGAGGGGGGGGGGGGGGGGCACTACGATCAAGTCCTAACCAAATTTTCCCGCGTGGCCTAATCCTATATGTTTCACCATCCCAGGAAGATGAACACGTACGGGACAAACATGATATTTTGCCAGAAATCTGACCAGTTCCTGTACCGTGGGCCCACTGTCTAGTTTATACAGTAACGGAAAATATAGGATACAGCGCGCTGAGTCGAGACTATTTAACGAGTTAACAAGTTTTGTTTTGCGGCCGTACTGTACATATGAATTATAGCTTTTTTCGCCACTTCCTCAAAATAAGGGGGGGGTGGAATATTTGATATTATGGTCCCCCACCAAAAATATTGGTGACATTTCTCCCCCCCCCCCCTCCGCCCCCCCCACCCCCCCCCCGTGATCGCCGCTCATGTATGTGTCAATTTTTCTAAGGAAATCGAAATCTGATTGAAATTCGTCATGTGTTGCCCCCTATGCATACGGTAGGCTACTAGATCAGTGTGTGCCTTACACCCCGTAAGACGCGGGTTGGAACCGTAAGGAGGCCATTTCGGGATAGGTATGTGGTTTATGTGATGTCGTCAAAGCAGATGTCCATCCCAGTTGCGCGAAGCGAGGCAAAGGAATTTACAACAAATCAGGCCTCACCAGACCACGAAGAGGCTAGTTGCCAACTGACTTAAAGAGGGATTGTGGTCGTCCTGCTAGCGTCCAGTGAACTAACGACGGCGAAATTTTGCATGACGTCACGACAAAATACCTTAATGGGGTCTTATTTTTAATTTGAGCGATACTTTTCTACCTACTGATCATATCAAATTTATTTGGAAGGAGAAAATGTGTGAATAGTAAATATTTGGTTTCCATTTATCTGAACTGCTGGGTGCAGTATATTGTCCTGTTGTTCACAAGTCATTTTATTGACGACACTCCAGCTGTAAACCATGTTACACGTCATTACCCAAGATTAACGAAGCACAACTACGGCGAGAGAACCAATTGCTGAGCTTCGTCAAGGAAACTTACCTGCAACCTTCCACTAGGGTCTAGGAAGCATGGCCACTGTGCCAACCCCTCCCAATGTTGAATGTTGACACTAGGGTTGCCTTCGAACCACTGAGACATACAATACCACTTTTTTTTCTTATATACAGATACAAATTCTGGAAATTCACTTTTCGTTATTTCATCAAGTTGTTAGTGCCTTGAGGATTGTCCGACAATTATACTGTAAACGTCAAGAGATCTTTTTCCATTACTATCAGATCATCATCAAAAAATACTAATTATAAATAAAGTACACTGATAACAAATTTCGCAGCCAGCTGATCGGAAACCAGGATACCACATTTCGACCAATATTGATCCGACAGCCTTTAGCTAAAAAAAAAATCACTGGGTGTGAACACACTGACCTGAATCGGTATTGGTGTCAGAAAAACTGCCCCCCCCCCCCCCTTCGTCGGGCTGAGGACTAGTGCGAAAAAACGTCGATTTGTCCGTGAAGTTACTTCATCAAGCAAAACGTTTCAGCACAGTCCACATATTAAGTCGTTACTAGTTACTCATGGCTTTTTTCTAAGATTTCATCCTTTTTAATTCTTTGAAAAACGCATTCATTACCCCCGTTTGACCTTGTCCCAGTGCATTTATTAATATATACCGGTACTCCACATAATCCAAACAAATGAATGGAGGCGGGTGTTTACACTGTGCCTTAAGGGAAATTGTAATCGTGTAATAAATTACCTTTTAGGCCCCGCCACCGCCGCTGGATGTTGATGGTATTCCGCCCGAACGAATGTGTCCACCTCCCGGGTTGTATCAGATCCATCAGAGAGTGAGATTCTGCCGGAATGAGGTGCATCAAATCCCAACCGGATTCAACGTTTTCGCAGACAAGGACAAATTGAAAAAACCGGCCGCAGCTAGGATAAACATCAAACACAGACATAAAGTTTCAGTAGTGAGTGACAAGTCTCCCTTTTAGGCTTGTATATATCGGTCTCATTGCTTCAACAACTCGCTCGAAGAGCCAGTGTAGGTAGCATTTTCGAGTTCTCGGTCGCACACTATACGGAAGGATGATAAGCACATTTTTTTCCTGCAGTACTAGGATGGACGGGGGGTGGGTTGGTTCATTAAGTGTACTACTCACCGTCATCACGCCAACGTTATTTGAACACGAATCATATAGGGCCTGGGAGTTAAACGGACACGTTGCCTAGATTGATATTTGAAACCGTTCGTTGCCTTCTGGAGATTCGAAATAGAAAATATTCCAATTTCGGGATAAAGGTTTCGGCTCCGCCGTTGCAATTGCGCTCCAATTACTGCGCCTCTGGGGATTCTCGTGTGAAGAGCCAATGACAATCCAACACATTGTCGCCCACGTGAAGTGAGCGCCGCTAATTTACATTCATTTGAATATTAAAGTCGTTCGAGTCAATTCGGGCATGTAAAGGATATAACGTAGGCAGCGGGCCCGGATTCAGCGTAGGTGGGGGGATCGGGGCATGGGGGATGTGTGGTGTGTGGGGGGGGGGGGGGTAATACAGCTTATGAACACTAATTTACTACCATGCCCCACTCATGTTGGCAGATCCTTGGTTTACCCAGTTCTCCGCGCCAGAACATCGGGTTCTATGTGACAGCAGCTTGGCCTCAAACCGCACGTGCGTTAAGTGGGTCAGGCTGGCTGGTTCGGTGTTCACAGATGGGAACATAGACCAGGAACGCCATTCTGCTTAGTGACTCCTTGCCTTTTCCCGACATGTTCACTCAGCTATATCAAACCCTGTAAAGATGTTGTGGTTGCCAACTCAAACCAACTTGACACAAAACGACCCAATCACCTGCAATAATTTACTACGCAAGAGATGATTGTGCTTTTGACCAAGGTCCAAAAGTCATCTGAGGCAATTGAAGTGAAATACTGAAAAATAACCTGTGTAAGTAGGTATCTTGAAAAGACGTGACGGTAAAGTCCACGAGTCATAACCAGCGAGGCCACGTTTCCATTCAGTGGGGGAAGCCCCAGCGGACCTAATGAGTCAGCAGAGGCAGGCAAGGCTAAATGATGGAGGATTCACTTTAGCGAAATTTTATCACTCATAAAGTGGACTGGTGTGGTAAAAGCAGATAGAATGAAGGAAGTGGCAGTTCTTTGAAGGGGACGACCAAACATCACAACCGCATCCAACAAATGTGAAAAATCTCTAGTTTGGGGGTATATGCGTGTGGATGGAAAGAGAGTGCATTACATATATAGATACATATAGTGTCAATTGCATCCCTCCAACTACCCTGGACAACGTGAGTCATTGTAGGTGTCACGGGTGGGCTCTATCCAAAATTCTAGCCGACCCACACCGGTTCTTTTTAACTTCCATGAGAAAGGAAATTAATCATAATAATAATGGACCGGGATTATATAGCGCTTAATCACAGGCATCTAAGCGCATTACAAAGATAGAAAACAATCAGCTAGTGAACAAGTAACTTACCAAATATGGGTTTTAAGTAGTTACGAAATATCTGTAAAGACGAGGAATCCCTAATTGTGCTGTGAATATTATTCCACCCACTGTGGGGCACAGAGAAAGTTTGATCCCCAATTCTCCTACGTGAGACGTTCTTCACTAGAAAGAGATTGAATTCATTTGCCGATCGTAGTGCGACACAGGCTGATAGAGTGACAACCATAGCTGAAGATCGCCTGGAGCCAGGTGGTTGAGCACTTAAACTAAACAGGGATGCGGAACTGTAGTCGCGGCCGACATGGTAGCAGGGCAGCTCTTAAGAAAGACCCGTAATAGGGTAGATATCGGAATCTCATTGCAATAATAACGGGCAGCTTTGTTATGAATATTCTGTAGTCGCCGGATCTGATTCTGAGGTAAATCCATCAGAAGAGCACTGCAGTGAGTCGCATTTTAGACACGACTAAAACTTTGAATGCTCGGCCTTACAAGCGGGTTCGAATCTTCCGATGTGCGAAGGTGGGAAGAGCACGCCTTGACAACGCTCGATATCTGTGGAACCATGGACACGTGTCATCGAACAATAGCAAGGTTTTGGACAACGCTTTAGATGTAGTATAACACAATATCTAACAACAATGGGTGTGCTACCATAACATTCGATTGATGATACTGAGACATTACGTTGATTATGTCTGTTTTTTATTCATTCAGTTTCAGATAATTCTGAGACATCCAAACCATCAACCATTACAGTGATACAATCTTGCAAATTTTCAATTGCAACATGGACGCTGGCTGGGTCAGAAGGATCGTAGGATATATAGAGCTGGAAATCATCTGCATATTTATGGTAACTGATCGGAATTCTGAATATCTGCGAAATAGGGCATAGGTGTAATCGAAAAAACAAAAAAGGGCAGAGCACAGATCCCTGTGGGAACCCTTGGTGACAGGCCTGGGCGGAGAGAGAGAATGTGAGAGAAGAGAGGAACAACAAGGGATATAATTGTAATAAGTCTATTAAACGTAAAATACTGACACCACTACATGAACCAGCCGGTGTTCTTATTGACCCAAGGGCTATACGGGCCAGCACCCGCCCAATACACAGAGGCCTCTGCTTTGCAGCCGCCGAACTGCTCAGTACGGACCCTTCAGAGGGAAATGCTACTCCCATTAGCCCCGAAATTTATCGGAACACCCGCTGACCGCGTCCTAAAAACAATACGGAATTCTATAGCCTACTATTGTGGTTCAGTGAAGCAAATCGTCGCGTATGGTATGCTCTGCGTATAGAGTCTCGCCCAGACTCGCTAATAATTGATAACAATACCCGATAAACGTAATCGCATATTATGCAAAGCATCACGCAACTCTTTCTGACCTGAAAATGACCCAATGAC
Organism: Sclerodactyla briareus; assembly: GCA_026419785.1. Classification (NCBI taxonomy): domain Eukaryota; kingdom Metazoa; phylum Echinodermata; class Holothuroidea; order Dendrochirotida; family Sclerodactylidae; genus Sclerodactyla; species Sclerodactyla briareus. Next base: position 21,468 of record JAODTK010000455.1, read on the forward strand.
TACTAGTGGAACCAATGAAGTCACCTCCACTCGAAAAGTAACAGTAGGTTACATTTCATGTCCAAGGAGCATGGGTTGTGTTCACATGTTGTGGTCATTGTACCATATGTCGTTAATCACTATTGTGACTGAGGGGGTAAAGTCATGCCAGTCGTCAAATGTGTCAAATTTTGTCTTGCAGATAGGTCGTGGTCTTTTACAAAGTGACTGTGGGTGTATCAATTTTATTATTTTTCAGGCACACAAGTGACTGAGGGATGCATCATTTGGTGGCCCACCTAAGTGCAATGACTCACTTGTCTGGGGTGACAGACGTGGGTCATGCAATTGACAAGTGCATAACTGTGTAAAATAATTGTATTCATAGCCATTTTACCAGTCCATCAAATGTCAATTTTTCACGAATTTCCAAGCAGGAATATTCTCTCCTACATTGGGGGGGTATAGGCCCACCCCATGACAGCACCTCCATAACAAATATATCTGCTGCATGAGAATATTACAAACAGATAATAGAACAGACAAGACCTTTGCAATTTTCTAGTGGTATATATTTCTATATATATATATATTATATATATATATATTATATTATATATATATATCTATAAATATATATATATATATATATATATATATATATATATATATATATATATATATATATATAATCACAGTGCTAGGGCGCAAATTGGAATCCCCCAGTATAATCCCCACAGGGATTATCCCTTGTCAATAAGAGAAACACTATTAGCCTCACACACCATGTTCCTAGGCCTATAAAAGTCTCAGCCTCCTTCTCCTCGAGTTATCACATCTGTGGTCACTGCACAGACAAAGGACTATTTAATTGTTTGGGAAAAAAAAGCTCTGCATCCAAACATATCGCTGTTTTACTCACCATTTTTTTCCTAGCTCATCGCTATTTCGCATCTCACTCGAGATCCATCTATCAATTACGTAGCATTGTTGTTTTTACATTTTTGCCTCTTGTCTAGAGAATACACGTGCGGAGATTATTCCTTCGATGACCCTTGTAATAAAATTTCGACGTTTCGGAAGGTTTTACGCTGGCACCCCTTGGCTTCATGAACATACAATGTTACACTGTACAATATACTATATACTAATTACAACTAGCCCCCGATTGACCACTGCGACAGTTGCTATAAACAACCCGATTCCCGCCGTGCATTATCGACTATCCGCTTGGCTACCCTTTTCACTTTTAATTTCATTTTGGCTGGCATCCTTAGGTGTATTAGCCATATTGCTCCCTTTGTTTCCGTCGTGTTTTGTCACAGTTAGCAGGCTACACCCAATTAGTCGAATTTAGTACAAGACCCCCAAAAGCTTGCCTAGCGGAGTGTTGCTTTTCTTGAATTCTTGTCTAATGTCCTCCGTGTCTCTGTCTAGGTTTCACCCCCAATTTCACCTACATATTGTTTTGACAGTCTAGGCAGTTTTTTTAGATGACTGATTTAGTGGTGCACGGTGGAGAATCCCAATCTGATACGTCCTGACCAGAAGATTACACTTGAAAGTGGCGTTCACTGAGGGGGTGCGCTACACGTAACGCGCATTTACGTTTGTGGTACGGTAGCCACCCCTCCTGGCATTAGGAACAGCATTTGTGGAGATTTTTGCCCTCACGATAGCTGCTTCCTCAATTGGTAGGGGAAGGAAATTCATTCTTCATAGTACCGGCAGTTGCAAAATGTTGAAATTCCTGTTAATACTCTCCTTGAGATGCGGGAGGCGGGGATTTCTAGTTTGACTAGTGGCGCTTTCCCCATTTGATTTATTATTGAACGTTTGTTTGGCGTTTTTTCAAAAGGTCCTTCCTGATTGACTATCAGCCTTCGTGATTTTGCCTCTTACACGTTCACGTGGGTACCCCCCTCTGGGTGAATGCTTTATCGAGGGTTTCAAAACCTTTTTGTCTTTGTCAGTACTTCAGAACATCATTTGTCCCGAAGAGCCTGACTGTAGGCTATTTATCTAATACTCTTTTATCATTGTAAGAGGAGTATTCGACATACATAGGGTCTGTACACGGGGTTGTAGTATACAAACCGTCTTGATTATACCCTCCGCCAGTGGAAAGAAGACCGGTCTGGAAAGGCAATGAGTATTCCCAAATGCTGATGTAATTCTAATTGCCCGGGCAGATATCATTGATTGCTACCATAAATTTCCCTTAAACTGTCATTGCTTCCCCGTCCACAAACCCCATATGTCATCAATATAACGTGCCCATCTGACAGGTGTCACATTTATGGTTCTTCCATTATTTCCTCAAAAACACCATTCCCACGCAGGCGCAACCCTAAGCATTTTTAGGACTCTATTGAAGTCCCGTGAAGTTTGAATGTAGTTTGTGGTCTCCGCAGACAATTTGTTGTGTTCCTAAACAAATCTCTAGGCAAGAGATCAGGTTTTCTGTACTTGGAACTGACACGAACGTTGTTTAATTGCGTCCTGACCCCTTATAGGCCCAATTGGCGGGGCTACCTTGGGTACATGGCCTTGACATCTTGGTAAACATAGAAATATCCTTCTCAAGGGGCCCACTGCGTTTAATAGGCTTTAATGATATTAAGTATATGTTTAGTGTCACGAACGAGGATTTAGTTTTCGCATTTCAGGCTTTATGTAGTGTCAACACACGCCGATAGTTTCTCAATGGCAACGCCACTTCCAGCTTCACCGTCGAATAATGATTGGCCTCCGAATCCCCGATTTTTGTGGGTTTGGGAAGGGTATAAAACCGAGATGGTTGAGGGTGTTGAGGAATAATAAAATCTCTAGTTTTGGTATCAATATCCTCTTCACTCACCATTTCTGTCCGCTATAACCTTGATTTATGACTATGCTGTCAGTAATGTCCTCCTGCCTGCTTGTTAAACTTGTTCATTGGACAGTTTCTTGTGAGCCATTTTTGATATAG
>JAODTK010000456.1:0-187760 GCA_026419785.1 Sclerodactyla briareus
CCCCGTACCGAAGGGTTGAGAGGAGAAATTTCAAAAGTAAACGAATTACCAGTCCGAGGCAGATACATCGGCCGGAATCGCCTTCGGAGCGACAGACAGGAGGAAGCAGTCGGCCCGTGTTCCAAATCATCATGCCCTTCCTGAGGGTACAGATTGGAAATTTCACAGGAATATAGCCCATCGGTTGCTCTTTTGGGGATCGGCTTTGGCCTACCGTCCGGGCGGCGCGTTGGCCCAGGGGGGACGCCGCGGGGGCGCAGGCGGGCTGAAAAATATGATTTCTCCAGGATTTCAGCAGGGGTGGCGCCCTTACAGCCCACCGGGTCGAGACGGAGATCCTCAGTGCGCCCCCGCGCCTGTCGAGCGGAACGCACACAGAGCATGCGCTACCCAGAAATGTCAACCCCGATCGCGCCTCGGTGCCTCACACGGGGGAGGACGGGTGCCACGGAAAAGTCGACAATTACGCCCATGGCTCATATAAATCTACTAAAATCGCATGCATCAGAGGAAGCGGCGAGGCATGTTCCCGTGTTCCAAATCATCATGCCCTTCCCGAGAGACTATGGACGTGAATTAACAAGGGGGGGGAATATAGCCAATCGGTTCCTCTTTGGGGATCAGGCATCGGAAGTCCGTCGGGCGGCGTGGGGAAGGGCGCCGCGGAGGCAGCAGAGGGCTGGGGCTGTTGTTCGCTTTAGTACTGTCATGGATCAAATCGATGGAAGCAGCGTTGTGACGCGGTCTCTCCCGGGGAACGCTTCGTTAAACATGTCCGGGAACTTAGCCCTAACCCTAACCCGAACCCCTAACTCTAACCCTCACCCTAACCCCTTAACCCTTAAACAAACCCTAACCCCTAACCCGCCCTTCGGGTGGTTTTGCGGAGCGTTGGTCCACGCGACGCGGACGCCGGTGACGACGGAGAGAAGAGACCGTCCCGCCGCGCGTTTCCGTGTCTTGAGGTGCTAATCTTCGCACCCGGTCTCGCGAAGGTATGTCGGGCGCGAGGCGAGCCTTTAGTAGGCCAGTCTTGAAAACGACCAAGGAGGTAGCAGGCCTGCGAGTCGAGGGACTCTTGCAAACCCTACAAGCAGAAATGGAAAGTGAACCCCGGGCGGTCTACGCAGGGGGTAGACGAATCCGCGGCCCATCGGGGTTCGGGGCGCACGCCGCCGTTTCCCTAAGCGGCGATCCCCTCGCGGGGCGCAGCCGGGGGGCGGAGGCATGGAAGGCATTGCTACAACCCGAACGATGGGGAAGTTGCTCGGAAGGGTGAGGCAGAGGAAACTCAGGTGGAGGCCTGCCGCGGTGCTGACGTGCAAATCGATCGTCTGACCTGAGTATAGGGGCGAAAAAAGACCTATCGAACCATCTAGTAGCTGGTTTCTTCCGAAGTTTACCTCCGGATAGGCGTCGCTCGGGAGATCCTCAACAAGTTTATCTGGTAAAGCGAAAGATTAGAGGCATTGGCGGGCCGAAACGACCTCAACCTATTCTCAACCTTTTAATAGAAAGAGCACGGCTCGCCTTGGCGGACTGCCGTGTCGGGGAATGAACGAGTGATCAGTGGGGCACTCTTTGGTAAGCAGGATGGCGCTGTAGGATGTGTGAACCGAACGCCGGCTAAGTGCCCGAACGGTCGCTCATAGAGCCCACCCAAAGCGTTGGTTGATACACGACAGCAGGACGGTTGGACATGAAGTCGGGCATCCGCCAAGGAGTGGGTAAAACTCACCTGCCGAATCAACTAGCCCTGAAAATGTATGGGCGCTGAGCGTGTCGGCTGTGCCGGCCGTCGGGGCGAGAGACAAACGAGTAAGGTCCACGATGAGTAGGAGGCCACGCGGTGGGCTACGAAGCGCTTCCGGGGAGACCCCGCGTGGAGCCGCCTCGGACGCAGATCTTGGTCTGGTAGTAGCAAAAATTTCAAAACGAGAGCCTTGAAGATCGAGCTTTGGAGAGGTGCCATGCGAACAGCAGTTGCACATGTGTCAGTCGATCCGGAAGCTCCGGGCGGTGTTCCGTTAGTATCGGGACGCCCCACACTTAGGTCGCGCGTCGGGTTCCGGCCGCGGCCGATTACCGGGGCGCCACGGGCGAAAGGAACAGCGGGCTAACATTCCGGGACGTTCAGGCAGAGCCTTCCGGCGCGTGTTCGGCGTCTCTCCTCGCGGGGGGCGCGCAGGACACTGTTGGGCAAAAGCAGCACTCATACGAGCCCAGGGACGCCGGTCGGGGCCCCGGGTAGAGTTTTTTCTCTATTTTAGGGATTTGGGTATTCCCTGGAGTGGACCACCACGAGACTGGGGCCCACGAATCCTGTAGGGCGCCGCGCCTGCCGCGGCGGCCGAGAGTGCTCCGACGGGCCCGTGAAAACCTGGGGAGTGAAGGTGCGGTCAAACGCCGGCTCGCGTTGGTCTGTCGTAAGTCTCGCCCCGACGCACGACCGCGCAACCGAGCCAGTCCACGGGCGGACCCCGCGCAAGTCCGGGCTCGCGCCGCCGCCGAGGCGGACGGGCCGGCTCGCCCAGCCACGAAGGCATCCCATCCCGCTTCTCGAAACCCGGCCCGACCGACCCGGCCCGCAGAGCCAATCCTTGTCCCGAAGTTACGGATCCGGCTTGCCGACTTCCCTTATCTATATTGTTCTGGGGGCCAGAGGCTGAGCACCTTGGAGACCGGCTGCGGGCAAGTCTGGTTGCCCAGCAGCCGCGGTAATTCAAGCTCCAGCAGCGTATATTGAAATTTGCTGCAGTTAAAAAGCTCGTAGTCGGATTTCCCGCCGAGGCGGACGGTCCGCCGCGAGGCGAGCACTGGCCGTGTGTCGGCCCTCACGGTCCCGGCATTCTCCGCCGGTAATGCGGTCGGTCGTGCGGTGCTCTTAACTGAGTGCCGTGCGAGGCTGAAACGTTTACTTGAGAAAATTAGGGTGTTCAAAGCAGGCCAAATTGCCCGAACAGCTCAGCATTAGGAATAGTGGAATAGGACCTCGGCTCGTTCTAGTTCGCTGGTCTCCGGAACCTGAGGTAAGGTGGCCGGCTACCACGTCAAAGGGAATGCGGGGGCATTAGTTAATGCGGCGTGTGAGAGGTGAAAATTCTTTGGATCAGTGGCGAGACGGCCCGGACAGCGAAAGCATTTGCCAAGAATATCTTCATTGATCAAGAACAAAAGCCGGAGAATCGAAGGCGAATCAGATACCGCCCTAGTTTCGACCATAAACGATACCGACCCGTAATCCGCCGGCGCCCCTCCCATGACGCGGCGGGCACTCTCCGGGAAACCAGTCTTTGGGTTCCGGGGGAAGTATGGGCGTGAACTCCACAGGGAATATAGTGAAACGGTGGCGCTTTTGGGGATCGCCATCGGCAATTCCGTGCGGGCGGGCCTGGGTGAAGGGGGCGCCGTGAGGGCCCAGGAGGGCTGAAGCCGTTGTTCGCTCATACCGCCATGGCTCAAATCGTATGTGCAGGGAAGGGGAGACGTGGCATACCGGGGAATCCGAGCCCTAACCCTAACCCTAGGGCCAAAGTCGAAGGATTACCGATGTTTCTTACTAGAAGTTTCCGACTTGGAATCGAATAGCCAAAAGTGCATAAATTTTCAAGTAGTGATTTCGAGTGCAATGACGTTTTCTACCAGGCGTTGTGAATATGCGATGTAATGCTTCGAATCAATTGGTTCACCCAAATAATTTCAGAAGCCTTGGGGGCAGACTGGCCACCCACCCCAATTTTTCTGAGATGAAAATTCTGGCAAAATATCATGGAAAATTTGGGAAGGAAAAGGGCAAAGTGGAAAAATGTCGACCCGCAAATTGGAATGGTTCCGTACGCCTATGGTTTTCCCTTCGATCCCTCCATAGACCCCTGGATCCCACGCAAACGAAGCCAGAGTAGAAGAAAAGTTAATAAAAAGATACCAGTTGTTCATATGCGATGAATCATCTTAAAATGCTAATACTAAAATCTGAAAGCAACACATGAATGCCTTGTATTTGTTTGCATGATGCCTGAAAGAAGAAACCACTGATCACGCAACCAGGCGAGAAACTGGGACGATCGCATTGTGTATACGAAACAAGAATAGTGATTCCTTGCCAAATATCCAACTTCTGACGGTAACAAAAAAAAAAAAAAAAACCCCAACTTTCCAGAATATTAAAATATGAAAAATCATCCAAGAAGGCAAGAAGCAAAATAATTAGCTGATCACACAGCAACACGTCGGGATCGTGCTGTCAACTTGAGTTTCAAATAACACGACCCATCCTTTGTTCATTAAATACATGCAAATAATCCTTGTGCCTTAATCCTCACTCCTCCGGAATGGTACGGGTCTATTTGCTTATGCTGGTAATATGTGCAATCACAGTGCATGTATTATTCCAAAGCTTGGGTCACTCCAGCATTGTGAACATCTGCATGAACTTTACGAACTGAACTGGCGATTAATAACGGCAAACTCTCAGCGAACATAAGCAGCAAACATTTGGAACCATGGGAGCCGGTAGATGCCCCTCAAGAGTGACTACTGAATATTCAAAAAATGCGGAATAGTTCACACTGGCAGATAAGGGTTAATATTATTACAATTTAACCGTTATGCCCTCCAGGGGGTCGGGAATTGGCTGCCCACTGGTCAAAATCGGGATTTTCAGGGCGCTTTTGGCTAACATTTCTAAATTTTAACTCAATATGATAGGGGTGCGATGAGTAGCGCAGACATGCTCGATAACCCCATAACACACAGGCCGGGGGGAAAGATGGGAAGATGGTCGTTGCGCCCTCCAGGGGGCCCGGAAGTTTTGGCGCATTCGGCAGAATCGGAATTTTCAGTAACTCAGTATATGGGGGGCGATGTGTGTCGCGCAAGACCTGTTCTATAACCCATGGACGGCGAATTTGAGGCGGACATTGTGTTGCGCCCTCCAGAGAGGCCCGGAAATTGGGCGCCCACTAGTAAAAACCGGATTTTCCAAGGGCCGGCCTCGGCATTACATTTCGAACTAGTAACAATATAATGGGGATGCGATGTGTAGCGAAAGTACTGTTCTCTAATCTCATGACCGCTGACCTGGAGGGAAACTTGTAGTTTGCGTTCCAGACAGGACCGGAAGTTTGGCCAATTGGTAAAAAAAATCGCGATTTTCGAGGGCGCTTTCGGGTAACATCTCGAAAATTTGACACCCAATATAATGGGCGTGAGGTGTATAGCGCGGGACGTAGCTCTATAACACATAAACGCGACCTGGAGGGAATCCGTCGTGCGACCACAAAGTGCCCGAAGTTGGGCCCACTAGTCAAAATAGGGCTTTTTCAATGGGCTTTCGGCTAACATTGGTGAGGGATGGTCGCAGCGTGTGCTCCAAACTTTCCTTTTCCTTTTCGTTCAGCGGTTATGGGATTATGAAACACGGTTCCGCGCTTGTTGTAATCGCACCCCAACGATCTTGAGTTACAAGTTCGAAGTAGCCAAAGCGCCCTTGAAAATTCCGATTAGATAGTGGGCCCAACTTCCGGGCCCTCTGGACGGCGCAACGACAATTCCCGCCAGGGTCCGCGGTTCAGGGGTTTGAAGAAGAACACGTCTTCCGTACGATCGCACCCCCTATGAGTGCAAAACTTCGAAGTGTTTTACCCATAAGGGCCCTTGAAAATCCGATTTCGGCCTTGTGGGCTCAACTTCGGGCCTTCAGGACGGCCGCAACGACAGGTTCAGCGGTTATGCCGTTGTGAATCACGATCTACACTATACATCGCAATCCCCTCGAATTGAGTACAATTCGAAAAGTTTAGCCAGAAAGCCTCTTGAAAATCTCGATTTTGATAGTTGGCCCAAACTTCGGGCCTCTGGATGGAGCAACGACGAATTCCTCATAGGTCATCGGTTATGGGGATTATAGAACGCGGTCTCTGCGATTCGCATGCCCCCCTCCTATTGGGTTACGATTCGAAATGTTATCCAAAAGCGCTCTTGAAATCCCGATTTTGACAAAGTGGGCCCAACTTCGGGTCCTCTGGAGAGCCCACGACAATTTCCCGCCAGTTAAGCGGTTATGGGTTCAAAGAACTCGGTCTTCGCCTACGCATCGCACCCCAATCGTATTAAGTACAATTTCGGAAATGTTAGCAAACTCTTTGAAAAATTCCGATTTCGAACTAGTGGGCCCCAAACGTCCGGGCTCTCAGAGAGCACAAACGACAAATTCCGCCAGATCAGCGGTTCATGGGTTTTAAAGAAACACGGTCTTCGCTACGCATCGCACTCCCATCATATTGAGTTGCAATTTCGAAACGGTCTGCCATAGGCGCCCTAAAAATCCCGATTTCGACTAGTGGGCCCAACTTCCGTGCCTTCGGACGGCGCAACGACAGGTCAGCGTTTATGCGTTTGGAAACCCCGATCTACACAATACATCGCACTCCCCTTCGAATTGTGTTATAATTTCGAAATGTTAGCCAAAACGCCTCTGAAAATCCGGATTTGGACTAGGTTGGTCCAACTTCGGGCCCTCTGGATGGCGACGAAACAACGAATTGCCCCATAGGTCATCGGTTATGGGTTTATAAAACGCGGTTGCGATACCGATCGCACCCCCATCGTAGGGGTTACGATCTCGAAATGTTAGCCCAAAAGCACCCTTGAAAATCCCGATTTCGACTAGTGGGCCCAACTTTCGGGGGTTCCTCTGGAGAGCGCCACGACATTTTCCGCCAGGTCAGCGGTTATGGGTTCAAAGAACCACGGTCATCGCTACGATCGCCACCCGCCATCGTATTAAGTACACTTTCGAAATGTTAGCCAAAATCTTCCTTTGAAAATTCCGATTTGACTAGGGGGCCCAAACGCCGGGCCCGCTGAGAAGCACAACGAAATATTCCTCCAGGTCAGAGGTTTACGGGGTTATTAGAAGACGCTGCACCTAAGAACGACAATTCCCGGCCAGGTCAGCGGTCAGGGGTTAAAAGAACACGGTCTTCGTGCGCATCGCTCCCCATCAGATTGAGTTGCAATTCGGAAAGTTTTTTTAGCCAAAAGCACCCTTGAAAATCCCGATTTCGACTGGTGGGCCCACTTTCCGGGCCTTCTGGACGGCGCAACGAAGGGTAGCGGTTGTGCCGTTTAGAAACACGATTCTTCATTTTAACATCGCACTCCCCTCGAATTTTGAGTTAAAACTTCGAAATGTTAGCCAAAACGCTCTGAAAAATCCTTGATTTGACCTAGCGTTGGGCCCAACTTACGGGCACTCTGGTTGGCGCCGCAACGACGAATTCCTATAGGTCATCGGTTATGGGGTTAATAGAACGCGGGTTGCGCTGCGCATCGACCCCATCCTATTGGGTTACAATTTCGAAAATGTTATCCAAAAGCGCTCTTGAAAATCCCGCGAGTTTGACTAGTGGGCGGAACTTTCGGGTCCTCTGGAGAGCGCCACGACAATTTCCCGCCAGTTAAGCGGTTATGGGTATGGGTTCAAAGAAACTCGGTCTTCGCTACGCATCGCACCCCCATGTTATTAGGGTTTTACATTTTCGAAATGTTAGCCAAAAGCTCCTTTGAAAATTCCGATTTTGACTAGGGGGCCCAACGTCGGGCTCTCAGAGAGCACAACGACAAATTCAGCCAGATCAGCGGTTCATGGGTTTAAAGAACACGGGTCCTTCGCTACGTCATCGCACTCCCCTCATATGAGTTGCCATTTCGAAACGTTCTAGCCATAGGCGCCCTCTTGAAAATCCCAATTTTCGACTAGTGGGGCTCAACTCCGTGCATTCGGACGGGCCGCAACGACAGGCAGCGGTTATGCCGGTTGAGAACCGATCTACACTATACAGCGCATCCCTCGATTGAGTTACAATTTCGAAATGTTAGCAAAAAACGCCTCTGAAAAAATCCCCGATTTGACTAGTTGGCCCAACGTCGGGACCTCTGGATGGCGAAACAACGGAATTCACCATAGGTCATCGGTTATGGGGTTATAAAACGCCTGGTCTGCGATACGCATCGCACCCCCCATCGTATTGGGTTACGATATCGAAATGGTTAGCCAAAAGAAACCCTGAAAATCCCGATTTTGACAGGGGCCCATCTTTGGGTCCTCTGGAGAGCGCCACGACAATTTTCCGCCAGGTCAGCGGTTATGGGTTCAAAGAACACGGTCATCGCTACGCATCGAACCCCCCCCATCGTATAGGTACAATTCGAAATGTTAGCCAAATCTCCTTGAAAATCACGATTTTGACTAGTGGGCCCAACGTCGGGCCCTCTGAGAGCACAAGACAATATTCCTCCAGGTCAGCGGTTTACGGGGTTATAGAATACCGTCTGCCATAGGCAACGACATTTTCCGCAGGTCAGCGGTAATGGGTTTAAAGAACCCGGTCTCGCTACACATCGCACCCCCCCATCATATTGAGTTTCAATTGCGAAATGTTTTAGCAATTAAGCGCCTTTGAAAACCGATTTCGATCTTGTGGGCCCACTTCCGGGCCTTCTGGGTACGGGCAACGAACAGGTCAGCGCGTTGTGCCGTTTGAGAACACGATCTTCATTATACATCGCAATCCCCTGAATTGAGTTACAACTTCGAAATGTTAGCCAAAACGCCTCCTAAATCCTGATTTTGACTAGTTGGCCCAAATTCGGGCCCTCTGAATGGCGCCGCACGACCGATTCCCTATAGGTCATCGGTTATGGGGTTATAAAACGCGGTCTGCGATACGCATCGCACTCCATCGATTGGGTTACGATTTCGAAATGTTAGCCAAAGCGTCTTGAAAATCCCGATTTTGATAGTGGGCCCACAACTCCGGGTCCTCTGGAGAGCCGCAACGACGGATTTCCCGCCAGGTCAGCGGTTATTATGGGTTCAAAGAAAAACACGTCTTCGATACGCAGCGCACCCCCATCGTTATTAAGTTACGATTTCGACATAATGTTAGCCAAAAGTCCTTCGAAAAATCCCGATATTGACTAGGGGCCCAAGTCGGGCCCTCTGAGAGCACCACGGACAGTATTCTCCAGGTCAGCGGTATGGGGGTATAGAATACCGTCTGACACTAAGCATCGCCCCCCCAGTCATATTGGGCTACGATTTCTAAATGGTTACCCAAAAAGCGCCATTGAAAATCCGGAGTTTGACTGTGGGCCCAATTCCGGGCCCCTGGACGGCGAAACGGACCACTTTCCCGCCAGGTCAGCGGTCATGGGTTTAAAGAACGGGTTATCGCTACGCATCCGCATTCCCCATCAAGTTTAGTTTGGAATTTCGAAATGTTTTTAGCCAAAGCGCCCTGAAAAATCCCGATTTCGATGGTGGGCCACTTGTCGGGCATTCGGACGGGCGCAACGCAGGTCAGCGGTTATGGCCGTTGAGAACACGATCACGCTATACATCGCACCTCCCTCGATTGAGTTACAATTCGAAATGGTTAGCCAAAAAATGACCTATGAAAATCCCGATTTGACAGGTTGGCCAAATTCGGGCCCTTGGATGGCGCAACGACGAATTCCACAAAGGTCATCGGTTATGGGGTTATAGAACGCGGTCTGCGATACGCATCGCACCCCCCATCGTATTGGGTTACGATTTCGAAATGTTAGCCAAAGCGCCCTTGAAAATGCCGATTTGACTAGGTGGGACCCAAAGTCCGGGTCCTCTGGAGAGCCCACGGAAATTTTCCGCCAGGTCAGCGGTTTGGGTCAAAGAACACACGGTCTTCGCTACGCATCGCACCCCCCATCGTATTAAGTTACAATTACGAAATGTAGCCAAAAAGGCCTTCGAAAATCCCGATATTGACTAGTGAGCCCAACGTTCGGGCCCTCTGAGAGCAAAACGACAGTATTCCTAAAGGTCAAGCAGTTATGGGGTATAGAATACCGTCGCACTACGCCATCGCTCCCCCGTCATATTGGGTTAACGTTCGAAAGTTAGCCAAAAGCACCCTTGAAAATCCCGATTTCGACTGGTGGGCCCACTTTCCGGGCCCTCGGGAGGGAGCAACGACAATTTTCTTTCCAGGTCAGCGTTAAGAGTTATAGAAAATGGTCTGCGCACGCATCGCAATTCCTCAAATTGAGTTACCAATTTCGAAATTTAGACGAAAACGCTTTTGAAAAATCCCGATTTTGACTTACGTCCTGGCCCTCTGGAGGGCGCAAAACGACAATTTCCCCCCAGTCGCGGTTATGATGTTATAGGAACATGCCGCATAGCATCGCTCCACAATCTATGTCGGATACACTTTCGAAAGTTAGCCGAACGCGACCTTAGAAATTACGATTTCGACTAGGGGCCCAATTCCGGGCCTTCGGAGGGCGCAACGGCAATTTTCCCCAGGTCAGCGGTGATTGGGGTGTAGTACACGCGTCTGCGCTATAATGGTTGAACCTTTTAGTCCGAAGACGATCGAGAGCAGCCTTCTCGATGGAGCGTAGCGTTTTCCGGCATCAGGGAATGATTCGCGATGCATAGGCCACGGTTTGTGTTAGCCATGAGTGCTAGTACGGAGTTTGATGCACATCACACGCTACAGTGATCGGTTGTGACACATCGAAGAATTCAACACAGGAGCTCTCGAAGAGGATGTCCTTAATTTGCTCTAGAAGGCCTTAGCTTGTGGCGGTCCCCAGCAGAAATGATATCCTCCTTCTGCAGTTGGTCTGATAGCCGCTCAGTTATTGTAGACATGTTCGGAATGAGCTTGCGCTAGTGGTTTTACTGTACCAGCAGACGCTCCGTGACCTTATGGTCTGTGGCGGAGGCAAGTGTCTTGATTGCGATTTTGTCAGGTCCGGGCGTATGCCCTCTGCTGATATATGACGTGTCCAATATACTTGACCTCTGGTTAGTTTTGAAGCGGCACTACTGATGTTCAGAGTCAACCCGAATCTGACAAACGCTGTAGAGACTGCTGCCAGGGGTGAATCAGGCTCTTCTTGTGAGGTACCCCAAACTAGATGTCATCAAGTCCGTTTCGACTCCAGTGAGGTCCCCAAAGTGGTTTTTTTTTGATTGCATTCGTTCTGGAACACGTCCTGCTGCGGAAGTTATGCCGAATTGGCATTCTCATGTAGCAGATCTGCGAAAGGTGTGTATGGAAGGTCGTCAAGAGTTGACCTTCCTCATCGAGAGGTATCTGCCAATACCCGTGGTGACATCTAAACGTGGTTGAAAAACCTTTGCCCCTGCGAGACGTCCGTCACGTCACGTCAAATTTATTTCCGCACAGTGACGGGTGAGCCGTAGACACCCGCCTGTGAACATATCCGTCTTTCCGTATCCGTCAAATGCTATGGAAATAAATTCTACGGATAAAAATCGTTGGGAATGGTTTTAAATCTATTTTTATTGCATATGCACCAGTGTAGGTCTGAATGGAGTCTGAAATTCATATCAAAATTAGAAAAATTTTCGTCGTGAAGGAATGCATGTCCAGACAGTGGTAGGTGATGTATATAGTCTGATTGCTGGATGATTGATTTACACGAGGTTCGGTTTGCGCACAAAAACAATGACTAGTCACAACATTCGAAAAAGCAGTGATGACGAAGTCGCAGTCGTACCCTCGTTGTCCACATGCGCAAACGGAGGGGATCGTGGGTCCACGAAATTAACCAGAAGAAGAAGCGGGGGAAAAAAAAAAAAAAAAAAAAAAACCAAAAAAAAAAAAAAAAACAAAAAAAAAAAAAAAAAAAAAGGACCTAGGTGAATACCACAGATTAGTCAGTAACGTCCCCTAGGACGTATATTCCATCGAGCTACATTCCTACCATACACTATTTGAGGTATTCCGCTGCCCATAGAGGACCCGTCCAATTTGGTTAGAGGTTGCGAGCGTCTCGGGGAATTGCGTGACATTCACGGCGGGAAAATGTGTGCATTTTACGGGCCACTGATTTTAAAACAAAAATCGAGACAATCGAGCCAATTTCAAAATTTCAAATTTGTTTCGTTAAGAAAATTGTCACAATTTTTACAATTGTTTCGCCCACTACGAGCCCCAATGCCAACTGGCGAAAGTCAGTATGTTATGAACAATAAGGATAGAAGTAAAAACTAATCTTTAGCTATTGGTTATGTGCATGCCAGTTGGATTCCAGCATTGGCGGGGCAACATGAATCGTGACCCAAACAACCGATCTCCTGTGCGTTCCATGATGCTTTTCACCGCACTTATGATGACATGTATGTATGGAAGAAATATATTTGCCGAAAAACAGAAAACAGTGCGTGCAGCGCGAATCTTTTTTTCTTATTTGGCCCTCCTCAATATAAATTTAGGCAATCTTATTGAGAAATATGTGTAGGCTTTGTGTTAATATGGGCATACTGTACTTCGTTGCTACCTCATTTCATTGATACAATTCAGGAATTGCATGTTGGAGCATTGGGGGAAATGACTAATATAGCCACCCCCCCCCCCCAAATATCACAATTACTATATATATACTACCCCCCCCCCCCCCCCCCGCGGTCTACACATGTGCCTGTCATGTGGAGATAAATATTCTGAATATGCTAATTGAATATTCCTACTATGCACACCCCCACTACCCTCCTTTCTTCCCTTCACCAGCAAGCCTACACTACACCCACCCCCTAGGGAGGAAAGCATCCAGTATTAATGTGGCCCTACTCAAAACTCGGACACGGGGTCAAGTGACAACTGATTTGGATCAAGCAAATCAGATACTTGCAGTAAAGAGCCAATGTAATGAACTGTGTACCACTGTCTCCCCAGGCATAGCCGCCGATGGGCTTCTTTTGTGCCAATTTCAGAAATTAGCATTAAAACAATGATGGCGGACTCCAAACTGAAGACGATCGTACTCAATTCGGCTTGTGGACGTCCAGGACTTGAGCAATCCGGAAGGGTTGCGTACGTCTGCGTTCAACTTTTTCTGGACGTAATGAACGTGACGGAACGGAACGCACCCGTGTGGACAGCGCAACGCCATGATGAACGTGTAAAGTGATCGGAATTAGCGGGACGTGACGGAACGGAACGGAACGTATCCAAGGGTGGACAGGCATTAACAACTCTTTGGCCGTTGATCCAAATTTTGAAACTTTTTCGGTATGGCCGAAAAACCACTCCTTGCAGACGAATAGTTTGGCAAAAAGAGAAGGGCGAGTGGGGTCGTTGCAAACCCGTACCAGGTTGAAAATGCCAGGACACTCGAGTAGCATCCATTGAGGGGATGCATGGTTGATAAGGGGGTAAGTAGAGTATGTGAAAAACAGATTCAAGGAAGCGAGAGAACTGAGGGAAAAACTACCGGCGATCCGGTCGAGCGGTGCTTGCAGTTTACCCGGGGTATCGATTGACTCGGATTCGTTCCGCTCGGGTACCGGCCCCCGACTAAGTCGAGTGTGCGCTGAAGTAAGAATATAAGGTTCCCCACTCGGTGACCCTCCCGTTGCCGATATTCGGTATTTTAAATTCCCGTTGTGGTGGCCAGGGATCGAGTGTGCTTAGCCGCAGGACTCCACGGGGAAAGGGCTGGGAAAATACCAGGGTAACGATTGACTGTTGGATCTGCCTCGCTCGCACATCCCGTTACGGTAGATAAGTTCGCGGCGCTGAGTAAGAATCTAATGTCCCCCACTCGGTGCCCCCTCCGTTGCCGATATACGGTATTTCAAACCCGGTGTTTTGTAGTGCCGATTTGCTTAGCCGAGATCAGGGGAAATGGGCTGCAATACCCCTGGAATCGAGTGAACTCGGATGCGCCCCGTGGGTACCAGCCGACAAAGTCGAGTGCGATGAGTAGAGAATAAGAATATAAGGTCCCCCACTCGGTGACCCTCCCGTTGCCGATATAGGTCTTTCCAAGGTCCCGGGGTGGTGATCGCTTGCTTAGCGAGACTCCCGGCCAACCATTGCAACGTCCTGTTAGCCCTGCTAACTTTGAGAACCAATGACTAGCTCGACATTCGCGCTCCGGTTTGAATCGGAGGAAAACGAAATCATCTATACCAAACCGGCGAGACGGGGGCCTACAAGCCTCATTCATAGCTCAAATGAGGCCAGGCGTCTCTAGTATTTTAATAAAAATAACCAAAATCCCGTAGGTATAATCCTTGGACGGGGGAAATTTTTGAAAGACCGCGCGGCTTTCCGACCCAGGAACATTGGCCAAAATAGCATCGAAAATTGGCGCTCCGAGCGCGGAATCGGAAACGAAATCATATACCACATCCGTGAAGACGGGGGCCTACAAGTCCTTCATTTATAGCTCAAATGAAAGCCAAGAGTAGTAGTCATTTTATTTAAATAACCACAAGCCGTTTCTTTACAACGCCCCTCTATAGCTCAAGTGAAAGCCAAGAGTCTGTCGAACGAATATAAAACTGCAGGTATCGTGGTTGGGACGGGAGAAATTACAAGGCGAGGGCGCGTTTGCAGACTCTGGAAAAATTATATTATTGGACTATCGCGATGTTTGCAGCGATTAGTACGGGGGGACCTTTCCATGTGTTCCAAAACTCATGCCATGCCCGAGGGGCTGTGAAATTTTTTTTCACAGGGAATCTAGACAAATCGGTTGCTCTTTTGGGGGTCAGCATCGCCGAGTCCGTTCGGGCGCGTGGGCGCAGAGGGCGCGCGGGGGGCACAGCGGGTGGGAAAAGGAAGCGAAACCTCATTTTTTATCGTGTTCGAGCAGGGTTGCGACTCACGCCCACCGGGCGGAGACGGAAGACCCACGCGTACCCGCTGACTGTCGGTGCGGACGACAGAGCATGTCAACAGGCCGATGGCGCTAGGTGCCTCAACGAAGGAGGACGGGCGTACGAAAAGTCAACAATTCCCCCATGGCCTCATATTAAATTGGTAAAACAGCCTGCATTAGCGGCAGGACGCGACGGACCGGTCGACCCGTGAGCCCAAAAATCATCATGCCCTTCCCGAGGGAGTATGGGCGTGAAAGTCACAGGGAATATAGCCCCCCCCCCCTCAACGGTTGCGCTTTTGGGGATCGGCATCGGCGAGTCCACCGGGCGGACGTGGGTGCAGGGGACGCCGCCGCGAGGGCGCAGGAGGGCTGGAGCTGTTGTTCGCTCATACTGTCATGCTCAAATCGATGAGAGCGAGCGATTTGGTTGACGCGTTTCGCTCCTCCCGGGGAAATCTTCGTTAAACATGTCGGGAAATTTATACCCTAATTCTGACCACAAAACAGCCGTTGGGGGAATTGTCCGGGTTGGAGTGGGTCCGTCGACGTGTGTCACAAGTGAAACGCGAAGATATTAATGCTCCTCAAAAATGTTGCTTAAGTTTCAACCTATCCCAGTGTTGTGTAAGAAATTCAATTACAACGATCTTGTGTAGAATTTGCACATTTGGGTATTTTTTAAACAACCCTCACATAATTTTTCTTACAAAACACCGGAATATGTTGATAGTTACCAGTCGTGTGTAGTGATTCCAAACATCGAGTGCTAACCACAACGTGAACTGCATAATACTTCTTCGTAGGCTATGAGTTTGAGTCCAACAATACATATAAAAGCTTGACGAATTCACAAGATTACGCGCAAGTGTTGGAAACTGAATACAAAAAAGTGCGGAGGTAAGCATAATTCTAACAAGGACGGGCAAGGCCAAGAGCGTGAGCATACATCCTAGTCCTACCAGCCACAGTCCTCATCAGATTGTGATCGAGTGGCTTGACAAGACGGAGTAAGTACAAATCCATCTGCACCGCCCATTCTCCTCCCATTCGACTATCTGACTTTGTTAAGAGCATACCAAATATGTGGCGGGCTGAATGCATAATGTTTTTTGCCACAGTTGTCACTCAACATCGCTTGGTATTTTTTTAATGTATTTTTCGCTAACTGAAACGAGAGCTGATAACGATTACCTACACAGCTCTCATTTGCACTCGTAGAAACCGCGATACTACTATCTGGCATTTTACATTTGAGTCCCTCATCTAGCAGGATGAACCCTCAGAGTGGTGCTATTTTCTTATAAAGTTACCCCTAACAGGTTGGCACTGCCTGCCAGTATACAGGTCACTCTGAACTTCCTATAACCTATAACCTCAGTGTAGCCAAAATAGGATGCTAGGTAATTCATGCTGCACCGGTATTGTATCGGTTAACTGCCGCACAGCACCCTGCCTCAGACGTCATTATCCAGCCCTCACTTTTGCATCCCCTACAATCTACATGGGTACACCTTTGACACACAATTTTGTTGTTTTTTGCAAAAACGAAGTGGAAAGAGTGAATGAATGAATGAATGAATGAATGAATGAATGATAAAAAAACACAGAACCGATACAAACTTACTGCATTGGAGCACCACAATGCATGATGGTATGTCAAACCTTCACCAATGCTGTATTCTGCTTGTTTTTTGTTTTGTTTTTTGTTTTGTTTTTTTCATGAAAACTGACTAACTACACAAAGAAATGATGTTGTACTGACACAAGTGAATGACATTTAAACAAATCCTGTAGCCTATGCAATGCCACCTCTTCACTTAATACCTGGCTCTCTTGATCATAAGTACAACTGGTCAGAAGATAAGATTTTTTTCTCGCCTATGGTTTTAGTATGTCTTTGGAGGTATGATACGGTTTTTACCTCAGGGTTGTCGAGTGAACTCTTCCAACATGATAAATGAGAGAAAATCTCTCCTTTTCTCTTGCTCTCTCTAACCAGCTTTTCACCATTTTTCCCATACACCCATCAGGTAATTTCACTCTTCCCTAGAACAATTAGACATCGTAGGGGTACCAGAATTGGCTCATTACATGCATGTATTTTCGGTATGGAATGAAGGTCGCTCAATATCCCAGAGGGGCCAATCTTCAAAAAGCGTCCCCGCACAATAACTGGTGACGACGGCAGATAAGATGTGACGTTTGTGTGGACTGTATATACGAAGAGGAAGAACCCATTTTTGATGGTGTCAGGTCAAGGTCAAGCAAATTCACTGAAAAGTAACTTTTATATATCTCGGCACCGGGACATTTTAGGTGGTTGGCGTATTGAGAATTTTGTTTTCTGATCAAACGCATCACGTAACCTACTGCGCCTCCTTTGACCTTTTGACCTCATTTGACCTATGACCTTGCGAGTCAATTCTGGGTCAAGTCTTTAAACCATTAGTCATTCCACTGGCGTACTGAAACACGTCCTATCACACACTATTTCTAGTTATGTCCTTTGTCAAGAATGAAACAGCCTTGGAGCACTGATGACTTCCAAATTTATAATCTAGCTTCGCAACGAACATATCATGATGTTGGCGTAATAAAGAGAATTTTGTTCGTCTGGTCAACTAATCATGACCTACCTTTCCTCCATTCGACCGTCCGACCTTATTTGACCTGATGACTTTGACATTCGGGGTCAATTCTTCGTGAGACCAGACTCGCCTGATTGCAACAAAACCCCAATTGAACAATTGCTACGGACGTACTGAAACACGTATATCACACGCTCTCTCCAGTTTGTCCTCTTTGAAGGGTTGAAACAGCTTCAGAACATTGATAACTTCATGTTCGACATTGACCTCTCGGCACTGAATATTTTGGAGGAATAACGTAAGGCAATTTCTGTTCGTCTGTGTGATTACCACTAGACCTAGGGCTAGGACAAATGCGCGATCGCGGTTTTTGCGGCGCGAATTGCGCTTTTGCGAATCATTTGCGTTCTTTGGTAATTTTGGTTTTTCCAAAAAAAATCTACAACGAACGAAATTGGTGTTGAATAAGTCAAAGGATAGGCCAGTTCAAAGCAGTAATTGTTGTTGGTATTATTTGTTCTGCTAAATAGAACAACCTAGAAGCGTATTATTTCTTCCATGTTTTTTATCACTAGTTTAGCACACAAATGGCCTGATTGGCGGCCAGTTTTGCCATGATAATTCTTACAAATACGATCGCGTTTTTTGCGATAAGATCGCGCTTTTTTGCGTTTTTTTTCCAAAGTGCGATGCGTTTTTTTGTTCTCAAAATCGCGCATTTGTCCGAGCCCTACGCTATACCCAACTTTCCGTGAACGTACAATTGTCAAGATTTCAGAAGTCGGCATCACAGTAATTCCTGGATATTAAACCAGTTCAATAAATCCTTCACTGACGGTGTCCCTATAGCCGAGCTACTGTAGCTCTTTTATCACATTTCCACTCAAGGACACATACACATATACTTGAGCTGCCCACTAATTCCCTTCGTAAGTTTACTAATTCAGCCTGCTCAGAATAGATATTCGGATTTCGGGTGATCTTAATTGAATGTCTCCTTATGTTACAAACGTTGATATTACTCGAAACAATGGTAAGGAATCACTATGTACAGTTGCGTTCTTTTTTATAGAAGCGCAGAATCGCTAATTTCATGATATTAATTTTTGAGTGGGACAAATGGCCATCTTAATCTCTGTAATGCGGTCGCCCCTCCGTATATACCGGAAATTATATATCTTCATAGGTTCGGCCATAAAATGCCAATGCACCTCGAGCAAAGAAGGATAAATAACAGATCTTGATAAAACATCATATCACAAAATATAGGCTATCAGGTATTTACAAGTATATTATACACGTGCATAGAACATCAGAATATTGCTTTTAGGGTGAACCCCTAAATTCCGAGTGGTTGGCACAGTTGGTAGAGCGTCGGCTTTCCACCTGGGATATCGGATTAGAAACCCCGGTCAGGTCATACCAAAGACTTTAGAAAAGTACCTGTTCCGTCTCGCTGGACGCTCAGCACGAAAGACTGGATCAGGTTAATAAAACAGCACTGGTCCGTGGTTGAGGTCACCATGCACCGGGTAGGCTCGGCCCTGTGTGTCGGGATTATGTAGTGGTATGCTCTTGTTTCCTTTCCCTAAAATCGATATACTACTGACACTGAAGTAGTTTTAGTGTCATGGTTTTAAAGATGTAACCACTCTGGGTTGGTTGGTCAAATATGCAACTTCCATATTACGAAATTGCGACTGGAATATCACATATGAAATTGATATCTCTTGAGAGGTCAAAATTGTAAATTGTAAGCCGCCAAACCACAATGTTTTTTTTCTGGATCTAGTTCACCAACTTTCAGGACGTTCCGCGCTGGTGTAAACATTACATCACCAAATATCTTATCTTTTACCTATTCATTTCACAAAGAAGGAAACGGATGGGTGCTGCTTACGATCCGCAGTATGCACATCTAGCAACCGTACTTCGAATCCGGAGTGCTCAGCAGGGGGCGTGCCACGCTCGACGATGTAAGGTTTCCGTATAATCGTACATTCTCTCACGCTAACTATCACTGAGAACGGATATATGATATAAGCGCCATTCAGTTTGGAGCTTTGAACTAACAAATTGACTGTTCTACATTCCGTGTGCCTCCATGGAGTAAATTATAAACATCGCTCTTCTCCGACTCATCAGCCACTGAACTTGAATACATTTTGAAATGCCTCTCCGAAGAGCAATCGCGAGTGCTTCCTTTGAGAGATCATATGATGTATCATAAAAACTCGTTGCTCTTAGTCGAAGTGCAAAATCCTTATAAATCGTTTCTTTTTCATCTGTGAATAACTATGTGGCAGGTACCAGAGCTAGTCACGACTTTCTCCATGATAATTCCGACGAGACCTGGTTGCCCTAAATTAATAACCACTGTATTGGGGTAGTTCCATTCACGTAATGAAAGATTCTTCTCAATGTTTTATAAATCAGACGATCGAGCATTCCTGATTACTATGTTTTGGTCTAGGTGGCATTCGCAGCAGCAATTGCTTGAAAGCTCGCATTTTGAAAGACCTTTCCATCAGAACTCTATGACTATGACAGTTGCTCATTAAAGATGTGTCGAGCCTGGACTCCAACCGAGGTCGAGGTTTTCTGAGGCAGAGAGGGGGCCCACTCTATATTTGTCCATTTCACCGTCTGAACGACTTTCGCAACGTGCCTGAAGAGAATGTTGTTGTCTGTTGACTCTAAGTGTCCACCGAAGACAACTGTATATACAATCCTTGTACCTTTTCATGCCTCTATGAACAGTTGAAAAACCTCGTATTGAGTGGAAGTTCGCACGAAAGTATCCAGGAGATAGGACCATGACGAAGCGTGCGACTTCGTTGTAGGGCTTCAACCAGCTGGGATATGGTGCCTGAGAATATATGAGCGATGTACATTGTCAAATGAGTTGACTTAAATTTAACACACTCTCGTCTAAATCAGTTATTTTTGTGCCGCCAATCGAACGCGCGTCGAATGCTGTAAACGGCACCCAAAAGATTGGAGCCTACAAAGCAATTACTATTGTCATTGAATTTAGGGTCGATCTCATCATCCTAATTATTCAAGATTCTCGTAGCAGAGAGGATCATCTGCCACTCGCTCGTACTAATATGCACACGACCCACAGAATAGAACGATAGCCTATAGAGAGGCGAACAAAAGTTTAAATGTTTTACACTGCTAAGTGCTATAGTCAACAAATACGGGGAGAGTTTATAATTGCTGAGTAATGCGGAGTTGACGGAGAAGACAACAACCACCGGCAATCGATGACGATCGAAGCCAGTATGGCGCTACGAAAAATTGTCCGCGTGGGTTACCCCCGATGAGGGAAATATTTCATGTCCTGCTACGTGTAGCCTACCTCGTCTACATCCCTTTATCCAAATCTTATTTTCAGTACATCAATTTCTAGAATAGGTAGGTCTGGAGCGGGAGGGACGGTAGCGTCCCCGAAATATTTGAATTCGGGGTAGCACCTCCAGGAGCATATCGAATCTCGATCGTCTAGAGAAGTTCCCCCTCAGAATCACGACCCTTCGGCATGTGAACCTTTTAAAAATAACACAAAAAACTTCCTTTCATTGCATTTCGCTCTGCCAGAACTATTCTTGATCTGCTGCTCTTTTTCATCTGACTAAGCTTGGCCTAGTACGGTCCCACATACTAACCAGCCTAATTGTAATAGGATGTGGTAAGCACAAACCTGGTAAAGTCTGTATAACCTACGTAACGCGACTTCCTGTAACTTCCTCATTATTTGTTGAACTTTTACAGCTCATGCAATTATTGAATAAAAACGCCGAGTATAACTTCGTATTGATGTAATGGAATTCGTCTGTAAAACATGTTTGCTTCATTTTTGAAGAGAAAAACTCGTCGCACAATTGGGCGACTTAGTATTTAACCATCGAAGGTGTTTAATTTAACGCGTATACCATATGTAGAATCAAATCTTTGTGGCTTTCGTTCCCGAGCATTCACCTCGCGTTAAACGGGTCATCATAAATACCCTCTATTGGTTTCCTGCTTCTGATTGGCCAAAAGGTTCATTTGAGAACATGTCCGAATCGCCATTCGAAAGCCTCTCTATTTGATACCGAAAATTGGGAAATTTATATTATCTGGAATCTGATTGTTAGCTGGTGAGCAGCCAATAGTTACCATGTACAAGGCAGCACACAAAGCGAACTTTATTGTAGGTTGAGGAGTCTCGTCTATGTCCGACATGCTCAGTGCCCCCTCCGCCCCGTATCACGATCTTGCGCAATATTTATGCTTCCTCAAACTGTTAATGTTGAGTTGCGATTTGCTTTTTTCCGAGCAAGGTGTCACGGGTCTCCCACTGGCTTAGTAGTATGTATCAATGCTCTCGCAGAGCGATCTTCGCAAGAGCTTCTTCCTTTGAGGGTCTCGCGACGGTCACCGAAATATCTCAACCTTCTATGTGCTACTACGGAGATCAATGGCTTTGATTGGTCACATCATAGAGTTCTTCGTTAGTATCCCAATTGTTTTATTGGTCCCTGTCCGCTGATGTGAGAAATTTTGCGGAGTACTTCTTGGAAAGTGTCCCTTGTTGTGATCACTATTTTTCGTTTGTAACCCACAGTTGCTCGAATTATACAGGAAAATACTCTTTATTAGGGCATCGAAAATCCGTTTGATGATTGTTCCTACTCGTCTGCTCTTGAAAATTGTTTACAGAGGTTGAAAAGCGTTTGTTGGTATACCAATTCTTCTTTAAAATTGTAGTCTTCGGTTGCCAACCACTCTTCCTCATATTTACATTTCTTCCACTTTTCATTGCCATTTCTTTGATTGAAAAATTTTTCTCTCAGTTATTCCTCCATGATGAACTCTTTGGAAAACATATTAGCCTTTGTTGGATAGTTGTTATGGAGATACATTGTGCGGGGCTTTCACAATGCCCATTCCTATGATGCATCATACAGTCTACATAACGCAGCGCGCACGCTAACACTAACACTAACATCTACGTGGTACACAAAATGCTAAGCCGCTTACGGTTGTGTTAATTTTTATTCGTGCCCGCATATATACAACCCAGCTAAACCTGCTCACAAAATACTGGCTATGCAAAAACACTCATCTCTCCAAATGTTAGGCCCTAACAAACGCCTACTACGGCAATGACCTAGTGCGATGGTTAAATTATTATTCCGGATAATGGACACAATAAGCTGTGGGCAGGCAAGTCAATCACCCAATGTTCAATTAGCCTTCGGAATACGATGACATGTTTGGGTGCGGGGTCACTGACAATGCCTAGGTGGATACCGTGCTCTCAACGACCGAAGTTAGGCTACACAGCTTCGGTCTGTTTCCGAAAAGCGAGTAAAACCTTAAAAAATTATGAAAAAAACATTACCTGCATCAGTCAGCAGAAGTTAACCCTTGTTCTGTCTCGGATATCTAACTAAGAGGTTGCTAATGAAATTCGGTGTCACACATCATTGATCGGTATCTTCTAAATTGTGATCTAGCTGGACGCGGTTAACAGTTTTCGAGTACATAGTTCAGTTCTGCAAGCGCAAGTGAGCATAAATCGTTGTAGAAACTGAATGAAATGGATTCGCTGGATGTGGGTATATATCTGACTCGAAACTATAGGGTTTAATATGTTACTCTGACTATTTGACATAAGAGGATTCGCTATTATGTGTCACTGGACCTGGTTGAGGAGAATGTTTATTGAAAACAAAAAATCGAAGTAAAAAGGCATCTTTAGGAGTTCGTTTCATACTCCTCGAGTGTATTTATGAATGGGGAGAAAAACGAGCGGTGCCTCGGTTCTTTTGTTGCATTTAAGACTCTGAAGACGTCATCGTAGAAGCTAAACCTTCAAACTTCCTCGAGGACGTCACATCGTCTTAATGCCAACAAAGACCTCGGCAATCCTCGTATTGTCTCTGCTTAGATGTAATTCCATAAGTCATAGTTCCATTCCGTATTCTGTATCATCTGTGTCTGCCTGAGATTAAGAGTAGGATATTCGTTACGAAACTGGTGTCTGAACTGGTTCGGGATTGCTAGACTTTTTGTGTACGGGCTACGGTTGTGGTCCTGTGACCCGCCGTCACTCCTGATGTGACCGTTGTTCTGCTGCAGTTCACGCACACACGCACAACGCACACACATACAAACACACACACACCGCGCGCGCGCACCCACCACACACACCAACATACACACGCACGTTTGATGGTATATTTCTTTAGCCCTTGTCAAGGATCCAAAAACAGCTGAATAACAGTGGAAAAAAAACGAGGTGATGGATACACCCTGTCTTTGCAAAAAAACTTACATCCCTCCGGTGCTGTTATCAACCTCTGGAACATAGACTCTGTATCCCGCTCGCAGTTGATTTTGAGATGTTAGGACAAAAAGACGGTCAACATCACTCCAGGCGTACGAGGATATATTGCATCGTACGTACGACACATCGATGAGAGAAGGGAAAGAAGTAATAGCGTGAAAGACTTACTACAAAAAATCAGGTATCACATTGTTTATACGGGGGATAAATGTGCTTGAATGCAGTTGCTGGAGGAAATGATTGAACGGAATTTGATTTGATTTTTGATTTATTTACGGCTCAGAAAGAGGTCATCTGGGAACCCTGGCCGTCTTCACGACTACGTTCTCGAACGGTTTTATAACAGCAGAGTGTTGTACCAACCACGTTCTCGGACCCAAACGTCGCCCATCGCTACTCCAGTACAGACACCCGGGGATGAAAAACGGCGGTGCTGGAATTCGGACCCGGAATGTTTTGCCTTCAAAGCGTCCCGAATACCTGACAATCTTCTTTTACACTTTCCAGGGGACATTTCATGGTCCAAGAAGAACATTCCTCAAAGATAAACACAGTTACTTCTCCTCAGGGTGCCCAAGAAAAATATATACAAGGAAATAATAATAAAAATAGACCACCCCCCCCCCCCCCCTCCCCACTTCTCTCAAAATGATTCAGTTGTGAACTAAGCCATCGTTATCATATATAATCAAGCAGGAAGGATAGGTCCCACGAGCTTGACGAAAGGTTCATACGTACACTAGATTGACCGTCGTTAACATGAATACAGAAATAAGTTCCATAAAAAGGAGATTACCATGCATGCACTGCCATGATTGAAGAGGAGTTCGTCACTAAACCTTAGTCGGGTGGGTGGGGCAGTATTTTGTTGCACTTCACCTTGTCTGAGTTTTCCGACACACAAGACGACACCTCACGAACTTCCCTGCTAACTTCCAGCAGTCCGAGAGTTTTGGTAGCACTGTCTCTAGTTTTCAAAGTCACTCTGGTATCTCCAATAGGCCTACAATGTTCATGGGTATGGTTTCCAAGATGAGATTTGTTGTGAAGTAGGGTTGGTAAACGGCCCAGGAGTAATTGCCTTCTTGAAAATTGTTGTCTTTACCCCTGTTGGTGAAAGTTTGTGTCTTCAACTAACTGTTGTTTGAGTGTTTCGTTATTGATTACGAGCTCTCATTTACTCACCAAACAGTTCAGGTTTCCCAAAATGGTCCTTGAGATAAAGCCGAATGTCGAGTTTGAAGACTCGCCACGCAACAATGGCCGACACTAAGATGTAGAACTGCGGGGGGCACTGACGCTGCACATCCTAACCTGACCTCCGTCTGCGCGGTTTTGTCTGGGTGATGGAACGTATATTGTAAAAGTAACGTACGAATAGGTAGCCTACAAATGAAAATACCAACTTTTAATGTCACAAAGCAATTAAGGCTACTGCCTGCCTAGATTGGTAGCATGAGACCCAAATAGGGCCTATATCGACCATGGGATGAGTTGTACTGAATACTGGAATAATGGACAGGAGGTTCGGTAATGCGTTAGCTACGGCATGTACGGCGAAGGTTATCATATTACTCATTTACACATATGCTAGATTTATCACAGGTTCTCAGTCATTGCCTGGGTGGGTGGCTGTCAAGAGAGGCTGAGTCAATGTGTTCTGTGAGCCAATGGGTGGGGATGTAGTCGATGGGGGGGTGAGTCAATGAATATATTTGCTTGAGGGCATCGTGGAAAAACTGATCAGTCGTTACAATATTCGAAGTCATCACGATCTTAAAATCCAATATCGACGGGGCTAATCACTACCAGAGACTTTTGGCACAGTGATTTGGCTGGGAACCTGTGATCGGTGTCCCGCGCAGGCGTCTGAGGTATTCCACTCAGACTCCCCATTGAGAAATTGAATAATTACCAATTGAGCAATTGTCGATTTATTGAACGTTCATGAAATGCGGTGCTATTTCCTCTTTTGTTTTCTTTACGTGTTGTTGTACCCCCAATCAGAAGAAAGGAGGGGGCATTTGGAGGAGCGTATAACTCCCCCCCCCCCTCTCTCTCAACCTCTCTCTCTCTCTTCCCAGCGACCGCAACTGCCTGGTGATGGCAACAACTGGGATTAGATTGCTGTACAACAAAAATATCACAAACTACTTAAATTAGGATACATGTATATATTATAAATATGATATATGCTTAATTTCTGGCTTTGGGCGGCATCCTAGTCTTTCGGAATGGACCTGGAGGATAACCTCCCTCGGTAAGCTCAAAAATGTTGTGTAATAGCACACCTATCCCGGTGTTGTGTAAGAAATACACAATCATTGTGTATAATCTGCAAATTTCGTGTATTTGCCCTACACTACTTTACCCCGAGGTGTGTAATTCTCACAACACCGGGGAAGGTGTGTAATTACACGGGTGTGTAAACTCTACACAACCTATGGGCGGCGAAAGTCATGTTTCTCCGGGAAATCCCTTTTCATTGCTGAGCATGAGAATGTATGAATTTAGAAACAGGAAATTCATTATCCCGAGGTCCTAGCATTTTGGACGGCGTTTTTAGTTTGTATGGACATGACGTTGGAGTCATAAACTCACTTTCGTATCGGGGAAAGTCCTGCCTTCTATGGGGAAAGACTGCGTAATACCATTTTCGACCATAAGAAGGATTACTCTCCTAGGTCTCCTCCCGTACCTGGAACATGTTGAGAGTAGCATACATGGACGTCACCATTGTCTCAATCCGCGGCGAACACCCGCCGCTGGTAAGGGAAATAGAGGAAACCATTGTCGAGTAACCTATCACCTATATGTTCACTATAGGCCTTGACGAAACCAATATGAAGGGACACATATGTCATTTTAAAGAGGCAATGTTTGTCTGCGGCAGAATGGTGTGAAACACGCGATCACGACCCTTGCAAACGTCACGACGAAAAAAAACAACCTGATTGCACAATCGATAACGATACGGTTACTCGTCGTCTATGGTAGGCAATGCGAAACAGTGCCGATTTCCGTGAGACGGGCTTTTCGCTGTAGTTTCATGGGACCGTTAATTATTCGTATGTGTTGCGACCGAGCAACAAAGAAAATTGATCGCCATTTTGGAAAATATGAATGACCAATGCTATTTTCAGTTAGTTCGGAAATACTCCTGTTTCAGGAATACAAAACGGAAAAATACCTGCCCACAAGATACAACAAAACTTGCTTAAACAACAACCGGGCTTGAATGATACCCTGCTGTTCTACTGGGTTTAAGCATGCCGTCTACCTTCATAATTTTCATTTTGAAAAACAAAATCAAGTTCTCTACCGGGAGACATATCATTTTCTGCATTATCATTCGAGTGAAAATTCTTCGCAATATCCACAAAAGAATCAGATTCGGTGGGTTATAAAATATGCTCTTTTTTCATCTATTGTACTGTCAAAGCAATTCGCTGCTTTCTCGGGTGTGTTTAAAAATTCCACAGCATCACGGAACCGTCTCATTATTCACGAGGTGTTTTGAGACCAATACTAAGCAGTAAAAATAGAAGTAGGTGCATCCAGACTCCGCCTGAAGCTCTTAGGATACAGTTCAAAATCACCTCATAGGAAGTATAAAGTTCAAGATACCTGCGGCATAATTCTCTTATCATCAGTTTAAAACAGATTATACCGTCAGATGATGGCATGTCGACTTGAACCTCCGATTAGTTTCGGAAAAACTAGAGACCAATGGTTCAGTAGCTCAACAAGGGAAAAAATGTTGCAATGTGTGTGGCTGTTATCTGTGATTGGACGTTGTGCACCCTTCTCTGAACTGCTCGGAACGCTGGGATTTTCTGTTAAATAGCAGTCGCCCACTTCATTTTAGAGGGAGGGGCAATCCCTTTGGGGCTTGTAATATCTATGGTGAAAAAAATCCAGATACAAACAAGCACTGGCCAAGGAAGAGAAGATTCTGATATAATTTTCAAATTCTGTAAGAAACTTTTATAGAAGAAAAACATGGTTCACAAGTTAACATATAATAGCTTGCAGGACTTTGACCTTATATGGATATCATGGATACCCCATATGTAACGCTAGTTAAGGATTACACTGGACCGCGAAGCATCCACGGCAATTTTGTCAACTCTGTAGCAGAAGTAGCAATTAATATTTGGGCAACTTTTTCACAGTACACTCTTTATGACGCCTTCTCCTTAACTTCCCTCGAACGCTTCATATGGTACACAGGTAATGATGACACTAACGAGCACCCATGTAGAAATCCAACTTTATTTTGTTAGAGGAAGGTAATTTGACTCATTGGGCGTTCTTTCTGCAATGACAGTTTTACTGGGGGTGGTCAATATGGTCACTAAGCAGTCAATGAATATAATGTCCAACATAACATTACCCATCATAAGCATGGTTAAAAGGATACGGGCAAAAACGTGCAATTTGAACAGAATTGCTTACTACTCTACTTCCCTCTTTACATAGTCCCGTGGGTCTCTGACGCATAGTCACGGCGAACTAGTCAACATTACACTGGTCATGTATCATGGCATCCGACCTAACCTAAAGGAGAAGTAGCATTTTGCAGTTTTCTACATAATTGTCCATTGTGCTCCTTTGATGTCGTTCGACATCTGGACAGATAGATAGATAGATAGATAGATAGATAGATAGAAGATAGATAGATAGATAGATAGATAGATGATGATAGATAGATAGATAGATAGATAGATGATGATAGATAGATAGATAGATAGATCAGACGGATGGATGAGGATAGAAGATAGATGGATGGGCAGACGACGAGACATATAAAAAACATCAAGGAGTGAAAGTCATCAGTGGAAATTGAACTTGCAACTTACAAGTTGAAGACGGAATAAAATTTCACTATATGACTTTAGCCCCCCCCCCCCCCCAAGGGTATTACAGTTGACATGCGGCGCCCAATCTCATTACGTGCCCCGCGAAAATTACTTAGGTAGCCATGTGAAACTGCTCTTAAACCAACTCCTATATCGACATTTTCTCGCCCACTCTTATTCCATACAAATGTCTCTGTTGACCTGTTTAGTCTTAAATAATAGGTTTCGGGATTTTTAGTGCAACTATCGTGATAATACAACGAATATGTTATGAGATTTTATTTTTTATTTCTTTTTAAACATAAAAGGGTAGGAACTCGGTTAGCGGTGACGCTAATCTCCACCGAGGCCCTTGTAAAAGACAATAATAAATATGTTAAAGGAAAATTAAGGAACATAGATGGACGTCGAAAAGTTATAAATAATAATAAAAAAATTAAAAAAATATATAAAACACGTGAAAAAAAACATGAAAAGCTATTATCACTCTCATTCATTCGGATCACCTGTCTATGTATGTGTGTAACATTACCTCATTGGTGGATGAGATAATGTCATCAGTTTGACAGTTTACCTACTTTAGTGTGTGGTTCTCCTAGCACGGTGTTATGGGAAACAATTATGTGAGAGCAAAGGTTCTATGAGGGGTAAGCCTATCCTACAGTGGGGTGCCCATGGCTACTAAGACGGTCCAGCGACGTATATGGGTGTGAGTGTTGAAGTTAGGCTGTGATAGCGTTTCGTGTGTCGTGCTGTTTTTCCATAGGTTTCCACCAAATATCTCGAGTTTTAAATGGTGAAACACTACTACTAAATTTCACAATGAATAAGTTTTCACGAAACGAGACCAAAAGTTAAAGTTGTGAAATTCAGTGGGGAATATGAACATTTTGGTGCGAAAAATTGATATACAAAATATTTGAAAAGTTGATACGTTAGCATTAGACAAAACAATTGTGCACTTAATATAATTTCAATTCATAAACACAAAAACAGTGTTAGAGTAGAAGTAGAACTGCAAAACGCAACACAACATCCAGCGCGCAGTGCAGGATGGGCCGGCCTTGCGTAACAGAAACGCTTGTCACCCATTGCTGTAAAAAGGCATTGCTGTGTTGCTCACTTTAAACGCAGAAAAATAGTGCAGCTGAATGAAGACGATCGATCTCCCTAGCTGTTCCCTTTTTGGTGTGTGGGGGGGGGGGGTCACAAAGTGTTTGGAGGTTGTAAGATTTGCGCTACCAAAAAAAAAGTCAAGGGTCCACAGAGCACAGTGTTGTTAACAAGATTTACAAAGAGAATGTTGGAGAGGGGGGAATTTATGGGCGCGAGTTAAGGGAATATCTTTTTTATTGTTGAAAAATTGTTCACAATGGAAAATACTGTACTCTACTGTACCTAGAGTGAAAAATATTTCAGAAGCACATAATATGTTGATGGAGAAATCATTCATGAAAGAAATAAGTTTCCCAATGATTGAAGATATGTAAGAATATGTCATTTGCAACAAATAATGTTTGTGCAACACTAATAGGTTTGCAACAAGATATATTTTTTTGCAATGAAATTGTATTTGCTCCTCACAATTATATTATCAACGTAAAAAAATATTAACGTAGTCTTCGCAACCTCTGATATGCTTTCAACAAATAGATGTGGCAACGGAAAAATTTTGTTTGCTCTACATATAATAATATTATAAACGAAAAACATATATATTATCAACGCAGTCTTAGTTCAGTGTTTCAGTGATTCATCGTTGCCACTGGCATAGAATCACGCCATGCTGCCTTCCACCCGCTTGAATCAATCAAGTTGAACAGCCTCTCCAAATGATTGCGTACTGCGTCCATTATTAATTCGAGAACTTGATTAATCGAACCGACGTGAAAATTAAAGTAGTAAGTTAGTCCTTGTAGTTGTATTTGTTAACACTCAGCACACACTGTACCGAAAAACTCGCCCGATGCCGGGCCAGCAGGTAGTTTTTTCTGAGGGAAGGTTGAATCAAACTGGATGTCCCATGAATTTGCACATGTGCTCGGAACCAAGGTTAGAATCGAGTAATATGGCTCAAAGTTCTTGCTCCGTTGCCGCAGTTCTAGTTCCGTTGACCATGGTGATGGTGGATATTAGGTACACAATATCGGAAAAATCAAGTTTCAATTTATATCGCCTAAACAAGTGACATTCTATATATCCCTGGCCCTCAATTCTCCTGGGAAAAAATTACTCTAAGCATGCCTCCGGTCATCGTGTTCCACTTCCACAAGTTACGACGACAACTCCAATGACTGGAATCTACTTGCGAGCATTTCATTCGTCTATTCTGGCCCCGCGATTCTACAAATATATACATCATCATATGATTAAACACATAAAAAAAATAGTCCCGTTGGAAGAGTATTGCAATTCCCTCGGGCCACATAATCAGTATCTTCTCATATCAGCCCTTGATAATTCGGTATCCATATAGTACGAAAAGTGGAAATGCCATGGTTGCAGCGTTGAGGAAGCACTCAGTACCCTCAGTATACAGTACAGTAAATTCACGTGCATTTCACGGCTCACGGTACTCTGACGGTTAGAAAGCAACGGCTGTCCCATGTGGCTAAGTTGATAATTTATATTTTTTTTTCGTTGCAAACTATTTTTGACAGCAAATGTATTCTTCTGTTGCCAAACAAATAATTGTAGCCAAATATATTTTTTGGTTTTAACATTTTTTAGTATCTACAATATTCGTGTTCGGAAAAAGTTTCTTGTCATGGACATATCTGCAATGGAATTAATTG
The DNA here is from genome assembly GCA_026419785.1 of Sclerodactyla briareus. Classification (NCBI taxonomy): domain Eukaryota; kingdom Metazoa; phylum Echinodermata; class Holothuroidea; order Dendrochirotida; family Sclerodactylidae; genus Sclerodactyla; species Sclerodactyla briareus. Next base: position 31,277 of record JAODTK010000456.1, read on the forward strand.
TGGTACAAACATTTTGTGGAAACAATATAATTATTTCCTTGCACATTTTAAATATTTATGTAAAATAGAATAAACTCTTGCTAACATAAAACAAAAATTCTAGGTACTATCTTTTTAGCAAAAAATTTTGTTTGCTAACGTATATTGTTGTTGCAAACAATTATTTGTTGCAAATGAAATATATCTACATATATGTTTCATCGGGAAACTTATTCCATTAACGAACAATTTTTCCATCAAACATGATTTTGTTTGCTTCAGAAATATTGTTTTGAGGGGAACAATATTTTCCATTGTTGAAGAATATGTTCACCAATCAGAACATATTTCTTGATTGGCATATGATATGTTAGCAATAGATAATATATAGTCTCCTGATAATATATTCCCTTTTCTCGACGCCATGTAATTCGGGTTTGTTAGCAAAGGTTAGAAATGATGGTGCATGAAAAATATTGTAGGAACACTCACCAAACCGTGTATTTCGCTGTCTCTATAGCAACTAGGAATGAACTGGTGGTCAGCTTCTCTCACAAAAACTGCAGAAAAATCCTCGTTGACCGTGACCCTCCACCCTGACCAGTATGTTCCGCCCACCCTCAACGGCCAACCCTGGAGTCTCTGGAGAGAGTCTATCGAGCTGCAGCTGAACTGCATAGAGAAAATACAAATCAGCATCCTTGATCAACATATTCAAATACATTGAGACGTTTAAGTTACACTATTCATCACATAGTTACATCACTGGCGTGGACTACAGAAACGTGAATGATGCACGACAGTAAATGGAGGAGAAATAGACGGGATGTATAAATGTATATATAATATCAATAATCTAATATCACATACATAATATATATATATATATATATCTATATATATTTTATATATATATAAATATATCTATATTATCTATATATATATATATAATATTATATACATATATACTAAAAATTAGGAGCCTCCAAAAAGAAGCATGGTTGACGGATTAGTTGGTAGCACCATTATATTCTAGCAAGAGGAAAAACTGTAAACAACAATGCTACGTAAATGAATAGGCTGGATCTCGAATGAGAATGTCGAAATTCGCGATGTGAGCTAGAAAAATGTAGTAAAACAGCCGATATGTTTTGGATGCAGAGCTTCGGGACAATACTAGTCCTCGTCATGGCAGTGACCACAGAAGGTGATAACTCGCAAAAGACTGTCTGAACTTTATAGGCCTAGGAACAATGGTGGGGTGAGGCTAATTAGTGTTTCCGGATTTGAACAGGAGTGGTATCCATTTGGGTTAATCCTCGGGAGAGTCCAATTTGCGCCTCAGTGATGCCAGGGGAGATAATCCCTTCAACAGGAATTATACTAAGAAGGCCCAATTTCGCGCCTTGGTGATTGACAAGAGGCAAAATAGGGAGGGGGGTGCCGATTGTTACCATATCTCTTTTGTGAGGTAGGTCGTTTCCGAAATGTTCAGACCAAATGGTGTAGTCGTTTTTTCAGGTTCAATTCACAGTAATTTTCTTTCGCTTGCGGGATTTAGTGGACCAATTTGGGTCATGGCAAGAGGCCAATCACTCTCAGGTTTTCAATGGAGTGACTGACCATGTTGAAATGCTAGCAACCGGCTGCTCAAGTTTTTGGGTCTTGTCTTGAATGGCTGCCCGGTGTTGGGTCATTCGCTCCCTCAGGGTGTTTTGTTTCCCCGATGTATGAACTCCGCAGAGGTTACCGTAAGTAGGTAGACCCGGTTCTTCGAGACGCAAATTTCCCCCAATATTCCTGTTGAATCGGGAAATATGCCGGGGATGTCGGGAAACTTTTTTGAAACAAGTTGTGCGATCTACAAGTTTGCACGTTTTGCGGTTGGATGGGCAGGGGCGGGTGCGGGGTTTGTTTGCGGCTCGGTTGCTCCGAAAATTTGGCGTTACTAGAATGTCAAGGCCGATTCCGCAGGCTGCTGTAGGCACACAAACCGGGGGGTTCGGACAAGGGATTTTAGGCGTTCCTGACTTTGAAGGAGGGCAAATGCTTGGAATGAGAGTGGCTAATGTTGGGAGGGCAGGATGGTACTCTGGAGTTGGATTGACGAGTTTTGTACGTCAGAGTTTCATTTCGCGGAGTCTTTCTAGCCTTTGCAATGGATTCTTCAATGGAACTCGGAAAATACTGCCTCTTTGGAGGATGTTTGAAGTGGCTGGCACGAGAATCGAAATCAGCATCTGAAGGAGCAAAGCGTTCAGACGAAGAGCTGAGAAGGAATGTTCTTCGTGCAGTGGGGGTGGGTGACAACTGCTGGGGAGTAGGAAATTGGCTGTCCGTTGAGTTTTGTGAACAAGTCTGTTTGAGTGACGTTTTTCCAACGTCACAGTGGTTTCAAGGACGTGGACTCTGTAGCTTGAAAATTCTGCGGTGAATTTGATAGGACATTGTGGGTGAAGGCGTTGATTTGTTCGAGAAGAGGTAAGTTCTTCTTCCCAGGGGTCAATATAATGAAGATGCTCATCAATATGAAGGAGCCACACAAGTGGCCCCAGGGCCTGTCCAGAGAGAATTCTCTTCAAGTTTCCCATAAGATGGTTGGCGAACAGAAGGAGCCATTGTAGTGCCCATGATGTGCCTTGGACCTGCAGGTAATGTTGAAAGTTCTAACATTACGCAGTCAAACACAGTCAAACACCAGGGTCTATGGTTCGGTGCGAATGAATTACTGCAGGAGGATCACTGGGCTTCTCAATGGACGTCGGGCTCACCGGAGCAGAGCTGAAATACATCAAATGGGCTGATGGGGAACCAAATGGATTCTTGAACGATGGAGAGGATGGTGTTGCTATGTTGTGAGTTATTCATGACGTTCGTTGTTGTTGTTTGTACAGTGAGGGGGCCCTTACTTCATTATTTCGATACCTATCTAGTGTTGACAGCATTTGGGTAAATCTTGCACAGCCTGCTTCTGTTTCCCATCCTTTTATCCACCACACTCGGGGCCTCACTCAGAAGGAAAAAAGGTTTCGCTTAATTTGAGCAATCACCCTCATATGTTGCATCTCCCCAATATATATATATATATATTATCTAGATATATATATATATATTATATATATTATATTATATATAATATATATAGATATATAATTATATATATATTATATATATATATATATATATATATGTATAGGGGATCAAATCCGGTGCCCAACAACTACGGCAATAGCCATTCATTTGGGCTACCCAAGATGAATGATATGGTCACGACGGGCACAAGGCGAAAAAACGTCAGAAATGCTAAATCTAAACCTTTCAAATCGTCACGAAATCGCCCGGGGAAGGCGATGTTTAGCCCACCTCCTAAGGAAATACACACAGTTTTTCTTCTTGTAATGCTAATTGAGAAATGAAACAGAACCGCCAATTAACTCGAGATCACGAGCATTCGACTAGCAATTACTAAAATATTGAAGAAAAAAATCATATTTTGATCTCATCATGATATCGAAGGAGGGCCATTTGACACCTTATTTAGTTGTTTGGTAGTTTATCTTCGGTAAAATGGGGGGCGGGGTGAAAGAGCGGCGCTGAATGGTAAAATACGAGTCTTTCGAAACGAAAACGGAACGAAACTGACCTCATGGCCTCGTGGAGGTTTTCTCATTTTGGGGCTATCCCCAGTTTTGTAGCGGGATTCATGATCTTGGTTATAAGGAAACTGCGGGTTACTATAAGCAAGTGTTTATAACCAAGGTCATTGGTAATTTAGACTTGCTGCTTCGGGTTTCCCACATTCAGCACCTTTTGGGGGAACCACGGGTAGAAACGAGGTAGAATTGTTCAACAAACAATAGAACCCTGATGTGAAGTAGAAAACGACTGTCGGGTTTAGTTTTATTATCTGAACTATCTGATGAGAAAAGGTTGTGCAGAGATATTGATAACCACATGGGGTTATTGCGTATGTTATGACTGACAAAAGTATTTCGATACCGAATTTGAAAACGTTGAACCAACAAATGTGGTGAACTCAGGTTAGAAAAAAGGAAATTGGTAAATTACTAGTGAACGAGTGTTTTTTAATGAATATAACGGAGAGCTTCATTGTCATTCCTTTTTTTTCATATTTCGAATCTTTTTAGTGGAGTTTTTTCCCCACGACGAAATGCTATTTTTGATATCTATATTCTCCTGATAATGGGCATAACTCCTGCCATGATTAAGCATTTGAATCAGAGAGGAGTTGAGTGGGACGGAATCACACTTTCACTGATATAAAAAAGTGAAAGAAAATTGTTACCAGCCTGACATTTTTTTTTTCGACAAAATTGCCTTGTATGTCCTGGTTGAGGAGTCTTGGGTGTGGTTAGTCGAAGGCGCATCCAATACTCATTGGAACCGTAAAGAGTTCAATAATATAAGATACACAATTTCACACTAAACGCATCGTTCATTGAAAAAAAATCTCAACCACTTCCAATGATTTGCGCTGTCTGAATCTCAATTGTTTTATCTGACGTGACTTATAACAATTTTTCTTATCTCTGTTAAACAGTTGTACCTAATAAGCCGAACATGGGGCGAAAGGAGGAAAAACATTTCTTGAACATTTCCTTGTGACTCCCTCGTGGTTCTTGGGGTCAATGGAATTGATATTTATGATTGTCTCTAACTCGGGGTTTACTTCGATTTCAAGGTCACGGTAAACAAATGTTAAATCGAAGCGAGTATATCATTAAGGGAGAGGAATGGTAGACCTTAATTAAAGAGTTATTACGGAGTTTCAGCCATTGCAAGGTTCAGGCAGGAACAGGTCCGTGCTAACGAGGAGGAGTTCGAAGATTGGGAAACATTGTATTTCATTCATAGTCAGACATTCATCAGGTTACAAGCATGCGGAAAAAAAAAAACTTCCAAGAGGCTTAAAAAATGGCTATTAATACCTATTTTCACACAGGACAGCTTCACACTCCACTTCCTCGGTTCACCCTCGTACAACTTTTGAAGGATCTACCAGCGATTTTTTCCATTCCAAATCAATAAGCCAAGACAATGAAGTGAAGTATTACCTTCGGCGGACTCTAACTCCTAACTTCACGTCCTGTTGATCTTTTCCACGTTGTTCGACCACGCACGTATATTCCCCCTCATCTGGAAGCTTCAAGTGACTGCATCAAATTGTGTCGCCATCGCGTCCATGGCAACCACATGATCGTTACTGAGGTTGAGTCTCTCCCCATCCTTGAACCACTCGATTCCGGCACAGACGTCTCTCGCCGCACAAAAGTGAATGTCTGTCTCCCTCTCATCGGCAAAAGAGAAGACTGGAGGTGTTCCCCCAAAACCGTGGTTTACTCTTGGAGACGAAATGGCAGCAACATTTTGAATTTACAGATATATGGTATGCGAGTCTTGTGTTAAGACATATCGTCTTGGTAGTTCCCATACTCGAAGCCTATGGTAGACACGATGTGTTCATTAGTTGGGAATCACACAGCAATATAGTGACCAGCGCGAATCTGAACGTTATGGGTCTCATGGGTGAACTGTTCTAAAAAGGCACGTTCGCCAACGACCGTCCTACCCCTGTAGCAGTCCGCTGCGGTCCCCTCGACATGTCCCCAGTTAGTATCTGGGTTCAGTGGAACAGTAGAGAATCATACTCTGCCCTAGTACAGGGGTAGTAACTCCCATTTTTGTAAGGAATCTGTTCTCGAACCCCCTGAATAGATTCATACAATCATGTGGGACATCTAGATTTGAGAACCATACATAGCCCTTTCCTAGAAGAGTCACAGGAGACGTTCGCCCTCATACCCATTCTCATCCTGGTCCATCATTGATCCATGCCATGTGCAAGGAGAGGAATCCCAAGAGGAAACGCGGAATGTGGGAACCGGAATATAAAATTATGGAGACCTCTTGTTTGAGAGGCCGGCAATCGAAGCTTCAGTTAATCTGGAACTGCATGGTGATCTACTGATGAGATAATTTACAAAATAAATGTGCCGGTTTTCTACTTCTCGTCATTTGTCGAAATTAACAGACACGTTAGTTCCTATTTTCCCGTCTGGCCACGTCGAGTCGCTAGTCTCACTGAAGACGGGAAGCCGATGTTGTTTATAGAAAACCAGACGGCCGAGTGTAAAAGGTATAGGATATCTTACATTCATTTTACTAACTCGATTTTGGACCTAATTGTCTTCGAAGAATTATTTCAGTAACAGTTGATGTAGTGCTATTGTCAATTCTACGACGGTGCGCACATATCGTGGGGGATGGAGCGACGGGGGGATCCTGACCACCCAGGTTTGTGATCTGTCTCACTACTGGCTAAGGCTGAACTGCTCGAGAGGACGTGCTGATCATCTCGAATGGAGGTAACTTTTGACGTGCATTTATATTCTAACTATAGATGAGCTATATTTCTGTATGCTATGTGCCCATATATTCCGCAGGCTGTATTCAGAACAAATATCTTTCGGCCGAGAATCATCTTTGTACGTGACGATAATAACATATCATACGATTCAAAAATTCCACAGGAACATAGCCCTATTAATTCATTTTATTCTTTTTTCATCATTGTAAGATGCCATCTGCATAGGATCTCGAAAAGCAGACTACACATATTGGTTCAATGGTTCAATTTGTCTAGGCAATATATCACGTCGTTTAAATTCGAATATAGCACTTCAGCTTTCCAAAATTTTCCGACGACTTCACTCCTGAGCTGCTAACTGGCAAAGTCGCGAGCGGCCATGCGAGACAAAGTCGATCGCCCTTAGACCTAAAACTTCCTTCCGGGATTGCTTAGCGGTGAAATCAGCAGGAAATTTCGCAATCGAGACCAACGTTGGTAGAATACGATACGGTGCTATAGAACGAAAGGGAAGTACTGTTTTCATTGTTCGTGAGTCGCCCGTCACGTGCTGGTATCAAAATTTGGAAAACCGGGATTCCATTTTGGGGTATTACTCTTTTTCTGCTTATCTGAGGTACTAGTATGCCTGTGTGAACGAAGCCACCTTTCAAAAAGTTGACCAGACAGGCCGAGACGTTTTGTTTCTGAATTCCAATTGATTCGAAATGTTTCCAACTGATGCCGATGCATTCGCTAACCCAAATAACTGTCACTAATGGGCATAGCACATTGTATTTAGCAATGTGCTTCAGACTAACTTTGACATGCCATTTGTAATCTTCTCGTATAGCAAATGTAGCTAATTATTCCACAATTACGGAACAATCCAGGTAACATATTAACTCTGAACGTCCACAGGTATTTCTTTGGTATTTAATAGGTGGACTTGACTATACAATTTTGAGTAAACTTTAATTGATAATAATATGTGAATGCCATAAATTACATTTGAGTGTCAATAGTTTTGCAGTGAAACTTTACGTGAACTTAGTGAATTACACTTCGTACTCTGAATAATCATTATTTCGCTTGTAATGGGGAATTGTATTATAAAGGTACTTTGCTGGAAAGACAATGGAAATGAATGTTTGAGAAATACGAGAAATAAAAAAGAGCAACTATACTTTAAATACAAATATGAAAATGCACCATCACCTAACCCCTGAACTGGCATTCATCATCTGCATTACAGTTAGAGCGAGAAGGATATTAAGCGATTATCTCCATTGCACCTCATCACATGTCGTCTTGACTGGTCTATACCAGCAGGTTTGAGTGATCCGGTAGGGATGATATTTCTGTGAAAAATGGATTAGGAATCAAATCATTGTTTTCTATGAGACAAATCACACAATTGCTTAGTTTTACCCTCATGGACGTAGCTAGGGCAGGCCGTACCGAGAGATTTGTCTTGGGGGGGGGGGGGGGGGGTTTGAGGTCGGAGCCCAAGGGAAGTGCCCCCTAAAATGGCCTCACCCTCCCTATTGGCAAATAAATTACACATTTAATGGGCCCCTTGGCGCATGCTGCTGCAATATCGCTAATTAACAGCTGCAAAACCGCTACGGAACCAGAAGCTCAGTTTGGTTGTTTTTCACTTGGGTCATGGGGGTTGTAACCCCCCCCCGTGGGTACGCCACTGAGCTAGGTCAAATGATTACGGGTGAAATGCTTTGAAATTGCAACTGGATGAACACAATTCCGACTGACTGATAGGACTATAGGATAGGCTACAGTCCAGGGTCGTATATTCCAGGGTTGTGCACGCGGAGCATATAATCATGATGTGCACTGTGCAGTAATGGGAATAACTTTTAGAATATTTAAGCGTAGCGTCACCATTTGTTTGGGCGAAAGTAACTGAACATTTCGAAAATAGTGCCTCTCAAATCACAGGCTCCACGGGAGCAAGTGTTCATTTATGCATTTAACAATTAATTATGATTAGGTGGGTAGGGGTTATAATATGTCACCCAGCAAAATCGCATGCAGTCGTTTTAAAAACTGTCCTATTGTGAACAGAAATTGTAAGAGTCAGTAACGAGTTGCGGTGATTGCATAGATTTTTTTACTAATATGAGAATTCAGTTGGAAATTCGAAACCTAAATTCCAGAATCTTTAAACCTATTTTCTATGCCTAGTTCAATTACCAGCACCTTTGAAAATCCGAAGTACTGAAGTCCGAATTCTAAATGCCAACAGCGTCTTTGTGATAACGATGAATAACGTGAAAGAGCTTTTCATGTATGAGTGGCAATGAGAATGAAATTTTCTATGATCAAGTAAATTAGCCAGACCTACCTTCCAAATAAAATCCATTTCTTTTTATTCAAAGTTGATTTCATTCAATTTCTATCTATCCAACCCTGGCGCAACCTGTATTATAAGTGCCAAGGAGTGTTCCGGCACGGAGTGCAATATTTGTAGAGATGCAAACGATCACCAATTTGACCGTTTCATCGCGGTCCGAATTGTAGCAATTTGATTGGAATGTTATCTATTTATGGAAGAAAGAAACTTACGCCCAAGTCCTGATTATCAAATGTTATGTCTGAGTAATTAGCCAGAGCTACTTTCCCCTGAAAATTGAAGAACCAGAAAACCAAGTGGCTTAGTGATTCCTTGAATCTCAAGCCTTTCACTTAGAGTTTGGTAACCTCATTTGTAATGTACTTGTACTCTTATGGGACACACCAAGAATGGCTACATCCACTATGCTTGTCACTTATGAGATAAATCCATTCAGGTAGCGTCGATTATGCTCTTCACAAGCTGACCATTGCCAAAAAAATATAATCTATTTACAATTCCAATTTCCCCAAAAATTACCCCGGTCTGCATCAAAACCAATATGGTAAGAAAGCTACACACCGAATTAAACCTTGATTGGAACCAGCATCCAGGACCTATCCTCCCCACAAGATTTTCAGCCTTTGACCCTTAAAAAATGGGACCTTTGAACTGACCCCAAAACATTGGGATCATGTATTCTATGGGGAAACCCACATACAAGCATGAGCTTAATCCATCAGTGGGGCGAGTTATGCTCTTCACAAGCTGAACTTGCCCAAAAAATATCGATTTTTAACAATTTCCCCATTCCCCCCCCCCCAAATGACCCCTGGGTCTGCACCACAAAACAATAGAAGGCTTGTACTCCCCATACGAAAGCTACACACCAAATTTCAACTTGATTGGACCAAGAATCTGATGGACTCTCGTATCATCTTCACAGATTTTCAGCGTGATGACCTCTAGTGACCTCAGAATGACTTTTGACCTGACCCCAAAACAACAGAGGATCGTTACTCGTGATGGGGACCCACATACCAAATATTAACTCCATCCATCCATGTTGGGTCGCGTAATGCTCTTCAACAAGCTGAAATTGCCCAAAATATCAATGTGTCACAATTTTTCCCCTCTTTCCCCAAAATGACCCCTGCTCTGCACCAAAAACAATAGGGTGCCTTTATGTCACAATTTTTTCACAAGGTTTCCATCTTTCCCCAAAATGACCCCTGTCTGACACCAAAAACAATTAGGGTGCCTGTATTCACACTTTTTCACAATTTTTCCTCTTTCCCCAAAATGACCCTGGAATGCCACAAAAACAATAGGGTGCCTTGTACTCCCCATAAGAAAGCCTACACACCAATTTCAACTTAATTGGACTAAGCACTCTGGACTCATCCTTTCACAAGATTAATTTTCAGACTTCAACCTCTTATGACCTCAAGATGACCTTTGATCGACCCCCGAAACAATTAGAGATAATGGATCATTATGGGGGACCCAATACCAGTATGAGCTTCATCCATTCCAGTAGGGTCGGGCTTCTGCTCTCCAAAAGCTGAAATGCCCGAAATATCAGTTTCGCACCCAATTTTTCAATCTTTACCCCAAAACGACTCCACCCCCGCCAGGCAGCACAAACAACTCCCCCCTCCCCCGACACACACCAACAACCTATCCTACGCAGCAGTCAAGGATGCCCCAAATATATCTTTAGGAAACATCCCATTTGTCTATAAGTAATTGCCTATTGACATGTATAGAAGCCCCCAGTCACAGACCCTTCCAAGTCCCGCTAGTCCTTGAATAAACAAACTGATGGACAGATTGATGGGCTATCTATTGTGGTAGCAAGCCCCAATAAAAGTAATGTGGGTTGTGTCAGTAAGAGAGCAGATGTTTATTCAGAGACATATGGCATTGTTCACAAAGTAAGTGAAACTGGTGCATCCAGGCACATAGGCCGGGGGGGGGGGGTGGGCACGCGTCCCCAGGTAAGAAAGAGCGGACTGAGAAATGTTACAGTATTTTTGAGGTATAATCAACCTGATCAGATGGAATTGGGTAAGAGAGGGTTTGCTTGTGAGCAGCTTATTACAACAGTAAAATTGTCACAGGAGCTATGGTTTACTCGTTCCTCCGGGGCTTATTCTAACAGGAGCTATTATATGATGGAATTCCAATCTTATTCATTGACATCAAACACATCAGATCCAGAAGGAAAAGTTAACAGACCCTACCAACTGTGTTTGGCAAAATTCTTACCAAGTTGGAAATTGGAATGATTATGCAAATAGGCACCCAATACCTCTCTGACCCAGCTGCCTACCTTTGAAATGATCAGGAACCAAGGTGGATCACATCGACCGAGTTTTGGAAATCCAACGAACGTGAATAAATTAAATGCCTAAATCATAGGCAAATAGACAAATTAATGAACTCCCGTGACCCCGACTTCACTTTTAAATTTTCTCGGGAACCATGTTAGACCACATCCACCAAGTTTCGTGAAAATCCGACAAACTGAAAAATTTGCCATAAAAATTTTCTTTTTTTTTTTTTTATTTTTTCCAAATTAGACACTTTAGTAGATATTTAGGCTGAAAATCTAATCAATTCATCTACCTGTCATCCAGGTCCTACACACAGCACAAACTACATCACTGTAGCATATACGGTTCTTGCGTAATCTTGCTAAACGAGCGTTTAACCAATGAATTACATAAATGAGCTAATTACCCACCTTAATTACTTTGCTGCCAAATTAATCAGTCGTGTACCACCTTATTACACAATGTGTGTAAATTTATACAACATTTGTAAAACAATGAATGGGAATGTTATTGTGTCACCGACATGAGAAATAGTAGGCTTTTACAATTCACAGTAAACATGGAATCGACTTACCGTATCACAGGTTCCACAGGAATACAAAATTGTTATGGCAATGTTTTTAAGCCTCATTTAGAGTCTGAGCACAAAAACAAACAAAAAACCTTAAGGTTTTTTCTTTACAAATGCAACCCACTGCATTAGCTTAGGTTACCATGCTCAAAAGCTTTTCGACCTCTCTTGACCTGGAACAGGAAATACGGTTATTCGGTTATTCCTTTCCATACTTGCACCTACCTGCCGAATCTGAAGGCTTGAAACTTTTCCAATAACCATAAACTGTAGGTTATGTGTAGAGTCCGGTTAGTTCCGGGCGGAAATTTCCAAAGTTCCGCCATTTCCGGTAGGGACAAAAATTGTTAGGGTAGGTTAGGTTTCGGGTTCTTCTAACAAAACCTGCAGACAAAAACAATGTGGTCAGATATAGGTTCAAAGCAGGCTAAAGAAAATTTACTAGGCAGCCCAGCCCAACCAGATTGAGATGTAGCCTTGAAAATCCGTCTAAATGGAAGGCTGGCTTGCTATTCCACGTATCCCCATAGTTGGGAAGAAATCCCTACCCATCCTCCTTGCCATTCACAAATCAGCGTCAACGCTTTATGGTGATATACATGTATAGTCATAGGCCGGATTTATGCATCAATTTTAGACGTACTGGGCTAGCGTGGGCAGCCTTTCGATGAAAAAGAACCGGCTATAGAGTAAGCTGTATGCCTAGGTCTGAGCTTGAGCTGAATTGTAATGTACAAACCACCACGTGTCTCTGTAGGAGAAAGTAATTTCCCGAAGTAGTTCACTTTTTGCAGGTTACTCCACTCCTCAATCCCCTCCCTGCTAACCCTTTCCCTCATGAAAAAAACAAAAGAACAGGAATTGAGTACACGTACCTATCCTGAACGTTTTCTCTTTCTGTCTGCTTTGTTCTGTTTGCTTTGTTCTGTCTGAATGTAAACCTCCTTTCTAGCTAGCCAGACTAGGCCCAGTGGATTATTATAATCACTCTAACCTCGCTTACTATACGTGCCGTGTACAGAGTACTACCGTAAATGGTATGGTATATCAGGGGTTTTTATTGCAGAAAGCGATAGGCGACTTCTTTGGCAGAGGTCAAACCTCTGCGAGGATGAGCTTATACGTTAGGGAATTTCTTCGGCTAGCTTAGTTTATTGCCGTCTCCGAGGATCTATGTGAAAGGAAAACAATATGATCACATTGTTTGAGCGTGTAATGACTGCCGTGGGCAATTGTATCCGTACGTACTTGCACTGTGTATACGTAGGCGTTATGCAGTCACCTCCAATAGAAATTAGACCGCCATTTGCTGGACTTGCGGGTATTGTACTGTTTAATGATGACGATGATACATATATCTATATGGCTAAATATTGCCTGGAATTTGTGAGAAAAAAGGTTGACACCTATCGGAAAGTTTGGGAACCACCCCCCCCCCCTTCCCGCCCGGCGCCTCGGCAGTAGCCATGCAGGCCCTGACAGGAAGAGTCATTCCACGGATTATAACAGGGGATTGATCAAACTATAGGGGCACAGTTTGCTAATATACAATATGAAAACACAAAATATTCACAGGATCATTGCCCCCTATTCTGACGATATAGTTATCCGACACTAGTATAGGCTACAGATTTAAGTGTTGCTATGCTATGGTTTTTCATGGTTATACGGGCCGAGAAGAGGGAATACATACATACATACAATTTTATAATGCGCTGCTTCATCAAGATATGCAGGCAGTGAAACCAATACACAAAAACTAGTATGATTACAGTAATGTTTGAGGTGTTTTTTCTTGGAAGCTGAACTTAAAGAAGGAGACCCTCTGATTCGACTGGACTGGAGTTCACATGTAGGGAGGGGGCCGCACTGGAAGCTGGAAATGACTTTTTCTCACGACCCCATGGGAATTTGTGGTGGTGTGTTCGTGAGGCGAGGGGGAGGGGGGGTCCATTGCGATTCGAAGAAACGGCCGAGACGGGTTCAGAGCGTCACTGTTGAAACTATTTCAAGACCCCAGCAGGGTGCAAAACCGGAACTGCTACCGATTGACGAGACTGTGAATACTGACGCGGCTACTTAAAAATAAATAATTGGGTTGCAATAGGGCTAATACAGCCCGGCCAGTTTAAAGGACCCGAATACGTCCGACGACAGAAGACCGTCCGTTGTTTTGGGTGACATCAAAAGTCAGTTATATGAATAGTAGGGGGTTGTATAGTATTGATATGTTACCTCCCGGTTACATGGTTTTGAAAAAAAAATCGTTCTTGCTGGACTGAAGTGTGGGGATTCACTGGAAGGTTCTAGATGTCACCTGTTCTCTTCACTATGGTTATGCGCGGATATTATTTCCTGGACTTTTAGAAAGCATTTAATAAGGTGCCTCATAATCTTCTTTTGCTCAAGATGGATGAATTGGTATGTCGGCGAAGGGTATTTAGTGGATTCACGGGTAGTTTTCAATATGGAACCCGCGGATTATCATTCATATGCATACTTCTGCTTAACAGAAGGTCACCAGTGGTGGTCCTCAGAATCGGTTCTAGGACAATTAACTTTTCCCGTGACATATATCAATTATCTCGATTATCTTTACAATTCCAGCGTTTAAAAATGCGACTGTTCGAAGGGACTTGGATATACTTTCCAATGTCTTCAGACAACGGATGCTTTTCAACACCGACAAATGCCAAAGTCGGATGTCGCTATGCTAAGCTAAATGCTATCTTCAGTCCTCCTAGTAAAAAAACGAGATATCGCATCAGGTGAAGTAGAAGAAGATATCAAGTGTACCTCGATTCTTGTTTTGAAACCTTATAGGCAATGTACATAAGCTGCTCAAGAGGGTAATTGAATTTTCGGCCTAATTTGGCGTCAATGCTGTTTCCTTGATAATTATATTTTTATCATCCTTTTGGGTAATGTCGTGAAAGACCTCACCTCGAGTATCCGTGCAGGTGTGGACTCTCACTTATCAAAGATAAGCAATTGATAAGCAAACGTTCAACGGAAGTAGGGCTACTAGATCATAACCTGGTCTGAGAGATCCTAATCTGCTGAACTCTCTAAAAAAATACCTATTCCAATTGAAAGCTTTTTTTTCTAATGGGGTCACTGCCTTCATCTTCGTGGAACCGGCGTTGCGGATCACCATCAGGAAATTTACAAAGAGTTATTACTATGAATAACCTCCCAAAGATGATGTTTTGCTAGAGAGCGTAAATGCTTGAAAACCAGCCTGGCTCAACGATTTTTTGTATTTGTTTTTTTCAAGAATCGTGGGCGTATCTTGTGGGTCTGGTGCTGTCTCTTTGGGTGCTTGGTTCAGGGCCAACTATGAGGATTTAAAATACATTCTAACTATTTTCAGATACATAAACTAAAAATAAACTGAGCTAACAAGTGGCCTTCGAACATATTTTAATTGTTTTTTTCCCCAAATGGGTAATGGATCTAATAGACGGGTTTTGATTTTGAGAAAATATGACTGCATTAGGCATTTTTGAGGAAAGCAAACAATAGGTGATTCTGGACAGCGTAATTTTGTGCTGAATAGAATCACTTGTTTGGTGTTTCTCAACATCGTCTAATTAGTCAGTAATTAAGGTCAAGGTCAATAAGTGCAAATTTCCTTTTTTTTCACAAGCAATAATTTTTTTTACCCTCTTATACCCGGTGTGATATTTTGCAATTATCTTTCATATTAAACCACGAACAGTCTATCAGCAAATATCGAAATTAATATAGAGGGAGCGCCACTGGCAACCTGGGGGAATGGATGGGGGTGGGGTGGAATTGAGAGACCTCCCTCACTTTCCGGAGATTTCAAAATGACTCCCTCTGAATTGTCTACAATCCATTTGAGCGAGAGTTTTTCTGAAGAGAGTATGGTGGCGGTTCACTTCTGTCTACTCAATTCTCAAAGTCCCCCTTCCCCCCCCCCCCGACTTTTCGAAGGCTGGCGCTGCCTATGAATTGTGAAGTTGAAGAATTATTCCTTTGCAGCTTTCCTATTTCTCCATGGGATGAGTTTGTACCAGCCTTTTATCATCTAATGCACCTTTGATCGCGTTCTCTGGTTAAATATTATCCCGAACCACTGGAAGTGTTTTCGGGGATAATATGATTTGGTGGTGTTGCCGCCGCCACCACCAACCCGGCCCCGCCACCGACACCGCCGCCGCCGGAAACTAGCCGTTAGCGGCAATAACTCTTTAGCGTTATCTAATTGATCTGGAACTTGTGCACATTCCCGTCTGGGTGGAATCTCGGCTGAGTTCGAACGTGGGCAATTACTGTTGTTTCTGCTGCCCTCTATTTGCATGTTTCCAACGAAAAACTGAGTTTATCCGATTTACATGAAACTTGGTGGGTGTAGACACACGTTGGTCCCAAAAAACATGACAGTGGATGTCAGGTGACCCAGTTGTAAAATTTATGTTGTTTTTTCCCTGCGAAAACACAGAGTAAGTCCGATTCACCCTAAAACTTGGTGGGTGGGGACGGAAGTTGATCCCGAAAACCTACAATTATTTTCAAGGTCATGCAGAGGTTAATTTTTTTCCGCGATTTCTCTACTATCGGATTTGAAAAAAACTCGGTAGATGTGGACTGTTATTAGTTCAGAACACATTGAAGATCATATCAAGGTCACATGAAGTCATTTTGCATAATTCATGCGAGACTTCTAACTTTGTCGTTTTTTAAACAAGAACTTGGGATATGGTGGACTTGAATGCCTTGACAACAGGTATGGGCATTTCGAAGTCCCTGGAAGAGTCATGGCCAAATTCACTGTTCTTCCTCCTAAACGAGGTTCACCCTGCTGTTTCTGGCGTGGATAATTACGTCGGCGGTTTGACCTCTTTTTTTTTTTTTTTTTTTTTGCATCGCACAATCTCGGACTCACTGCATTTGCATGCCTTGTACATTGAAGTTCCCTTTTTTGCAAGAGCACCTATCAATCACACAACCCTTAATTAGTTTACTGACACAATGTCCTTGCATGCCTTTGGACCCGTAGTCAATCGTTGACGGTATGACTGGTTTGGAATGAATGGCCTCTCTCCACCTAGGCTTTGTAGTTGGCACGCTGTGTGGTGAAACTTGTCAGCATCACTTGATGGTGGCATCGAGTCCGATGCCTAGCACATCGTGAACAGCTTCGCCGGCTCCGTCACAATTCTGCATGAGACCCCGTAAGTGACAGATGAAGTTCTCGGCATCCTATGTTACCTCCTCTGACAGAGTTGGAGACTTTCCAAGATCATTCAATAGATGATGGTGTGGTCCAGAATAAGATCCCATGCTGACTTCTTGGAGTGTCCAGATAAGTATGACATCGTATCACATCCCGCGATAGCATGGAATGCTAGCATGGTTTGATAGACTCCCGCACGTGGGCGCAAGCTATCCCTAATAGTGTGAATTGGCGCATATCTTGGTTTCCTCAGCGTACCACCTAGCCAAAACTCTATAAGTGGAAAAGACTAACGGAGTGCTTTTAAACCTGATTTGAAACATTCACACCTCCGCTGCCATTACAGAATAGGAAAGGCCTTTGAATAACGGCAGCAGCATGAGAGAAAAAGATATTTTACCATAGCTGGCGAGATTAACATGAGATACACGTGTAGAACCAAGTTTGTAAGCGGGGTGCCACCATGCATGTTCACTAGGCTATCCATAGCCACAATCCACATACATTAGTCCTTCATCATTATTCAGTACCTGCTGGGTTTTTGTTTTGTAATTACAGTAGGCCTACATCTGCTACGTTTATTACCGTCTCGTCGGTCTCAGCACCGGCGACCCCGACTTCCCGATGCCAAGATCCATTCATTAGGATTCGAGCCCAAAGCCGGCTAATCGATACTGATAAAATAGGTCCCAATACCGTCTCGAGACCGTGCTTCATACGTGAGCCAACTAAAGGAATAAGTATCAACGTATATGCGGACTATCCTGGGGCAATCGATTGAGTGCTGGAGGCGAATGTGGACCCGAGAAGGGATGGGCAAGAGCCCCATCCTCAAGACAAACGAGCACGTGATCCTGGAGCATCCTGAGGACCACTGGTGCAAAAAAAAACTGGCAACGGGCCGTCTACATCTGTACAGAGCGACTCGGCACATCGGCTTCTGTGGTGTGGTGCCCAACTGTCGAGGCAGATGACAGCATGGTCTTGACCGAGGACATCGATGTGGAGGCCCGTTGGGCTGGGTAATTTGAGACATTTGTATAAGCTGAACCCCCAAGTCTGGAAATTCGAATGTGATACTGTTTTGCAGCTCCAAGGCTGAACCGCCTGTTACTTACGTGCAGCTATCAGAAAACTTTGGAGCATTGGGAAGCAGTGTGAATAGCGCCCATTGTGGTAACCCACATCTCCAAGCGCTTCACATCATTACCCCTGGCTCATTGGTACTTTTCACACCCACACTATACAGTGCACAACCCTTGCCTGTTTCGCACCTCTGGCACTCTGAACATTTAGGCCGCATCATCGGTCCCCTGGGGGACTTCCTAACACAGGAGCAGCCACATACAGCGCAAAGCTATATAAGTTACCTCACCGGTACCCATTTACAACCTGGGTGGAGTGAAGCGGGAAAAAAATCGAGAGAAAGCACCTGGGTTACGATTCTCTACGCCGTAACCACTTAGCCACCACGCTCTCTGAACTAATCCGTTGTCACCTTCCTTTCCATCATCGGTCCTGACAGTCGGTTTCACTCCCCAAGAAGTCCACTGGAGTCTTTGCTCTCCGTGTCCCTGGTTTAAGTAGCGGATGCGGAATTGGTGTAGAGACTATGGTAGACTCTTGTGGCCCTTCTGACTCCTTCAATTCTGTGTGTAGGAGCCTCTCTGGAGAATTTTCGAGCAGTGTGGTGTGCAACTCGTCTTGTACCCTGATATCCTCTCTGTATTCTGGAAAGTGATAGTGCTGTGGAATGTGGCTGGTGAAGTCCTTCTTCTCCCCCTTTCACTTTTGTGATACATTCGTGTACGCTGGCCTCCAACCCGTTTTCAACCTTTATGGACTGATTAATTGAGAGGGTTTTGTGCGTGGTACCGACTGCGGAGTCTTTTCCGATGGTCAGGGCTCTGACTGGACTTCGCGGATGACGCTGCATTACACGCCGAGTTTCTGGATTCTCTGGTTAAATGCCTTTTGGAACACTTAGTCAGGAGTCAAATCCGTTGGGCCTCCATGTGTTTAGGCCCAAGACAGACCCAGTCTTTTGGTGGAATCTTGGACAGTGCTGTCCAAGTGTTGGACGAGATCGTGGAAGTCACCCCACGTCATTCGTTTACTTCGGCAGTGTCATTAGTGACTCTGCTTGGAAGAAACAAGGCTCCGTGTGTTTGGCTCCATGTGGCTTCCATCCTTGCTTTAATTCCAATCGTAGGCGTGGACGCCACTTTGGGCTGATACGGCGATTGTAATTCCTATTCCACTACCTCACTTCACATGCATCGCATTCTCGTTATGTCACGTATCTAAATGTCCAGGGTTCTCGGGAAGGCGGGGTGTGAAGGTTAGCTGCCTACTTCGTGATCGTCAAATGCGTTTCTTTGGGCAAATGGCGCCTTTTCCGGCGGACAATCCTGCCCACTGTTCCCCTGTGGGAACGGACTCTGGTTGGTTTGGGGCTGACCACCGGGACCCCAGAGCTCATGGGTTAGCCGCAGCTTCAAGGGTACCTCAGGAGGTTGGGAAGGAAGGGACCCAGGCCCAGGCCTGGTCGCTTGCCCTGAGAAGCCGGCGATTTGGAAGCGTGTGGAGCGCCTATTTGCCCCCCACACGTCTCCCTGAGGTAAGTGAGTGAGTGAGTGAGTGAGTGGGGAGTGTTTAGAAGTGATTCAGCCGTGACGGGGGCGGTGTCATGATTTCCCTGACGGGCGAGATGGGGTTCTTTGAGAAGGAACTCCAGGTGTGTAACAACAGGAAGCTGATGAAGGTTTTGATAGTCTTTTGTCAGCCTGGTTCAGCCAGTATGACGATGGGTGGAGGAGGGGGAAAGGGTGTTGCGGAGGGGGTGGCACCAACAGGAGTGACCAAATAACTCACCCCACCTGAGGAATATGAATACTTCCATGGATTCCATTTTTCCGTTTTTCCTCTAAGTCTCGTTGCCCCGTTCTTGGCCATTTTTAACTATGCTCCAACAGTGCGGGAAACTCCTCCCGACGAGGGAGGGGGGGGGGAGGGGAAATGTCCATTATGTCCGCTGATTCTACTGCCGCGGTTTGATTTTTGGAAGGGAAAATGCAAAATTATTGACATCATAGTTAGTTAGGTATTAAACGAGCCATCACCCTGTGGAAAAAAATACTTAGTGACCTTTTACCCTAATTAATTGACCTAATTAGGGAATTGTGGGTTGGGAGGGGGCTCAATTTCATTTCTATTTTGATATTTCAATGCTCTGTATGATTTATTGAAGAAGAAATGCCAAATAATTGACATCATAGTAATTAGAAAGTAAAATGAGCCATTTCCTATGATAAACCTGAAATTTGCACTTAATGACCTTTGACCCTAATTATTGACGAATTAGGCAATTGTTTTGGAAACCCAAACAAGACATCATATTTCAGCCACAAAATTATCTTCAGGGAATCACCTATTTGTTCTGCTTTTCCTCAAAAATGCTCAGCAGCTTAAATAGGCACATTTCTGGATTTTTTGCCTAGACTATAAGAAGTTCACTTTTGTCTTCTCCTGACCCAACGGGACCTTTGATATTTATCCAAAAATAAGACTCACAGCACTTTTCTTGCAATTGAGTGACCAATGTCGAAACTTCCAAAAGTATTGTATTATTTCAACACCGAATTTCAGCGCCTTCCAGGGTACCGATACAATGAGAAGTATTGCCCGATACTCGTGGACGCTGTAAAGAAACGATTTTGGAGCATTTGCTGGGTGGCGCTAAGTCAGAACGAACATGCCTGACAATGACGTGTCAGTGTTCCTCTGCCATGCTAGGAAAACGCAGCCATTCACACCATTGGAGAAATATTGAAGTGTTGTGATGTAAAAATGGTGTGTTGTTCACCCTGCGTCCTTTGAACGTTATATAAACAGAGAGGACTCACTCAAGAAGAATGCGCGGTAATCGATCGGAAGATTTGTTCAGTTCGACAGTGTCCCAGGCGTATGAAAGCATTGTTAGGTGGATAACATACCCCTTCTTTTTCTTATTCCTGCTCCGTACAGTGCCCCGATGGATGGAGTGCAAGAAAATTAGCCATCTTTTCGCGCCGAGACGAATTGAAGTCATGGTTAACTATTAACATTAGTGCGATACGATACGATACCAAAATTCTATCGGACGTCGAGTTAAAAGGTTCTATTTTCAATAGGTGTGTTTTCACACAGAAAAGTACAAGTGTTCTTTTGTCGCCTCAGCGTGGAAAAGCTTGGCAAAATTTCTGAATGCCCCCAGTGTTAATAATTGTAATTTCTAAGCAAATCGAAGCCTGTATCTTTCTCAGTACATGTAAGGAGCGGGGAATAGTGGTCATCGACCCATTTTAAGCAAGCACAACACATACAGCCTTTCCTCTAGTCGTGGAGACATCGCGGGCAACTAAGACACCTGATTCACCCGTTTTTCTGGACATCACTGACCTTCATTCCATGGATGAATTCATCAGTCACGACTCATTCCGCGCGAAACACAATCACTCATGAGAGCGCATGCCTGGAAGGGACTTCCAGCCGCATACACCCGCCGCCGTCCAATCACCCTCCTACTCTGAGCAAGCGACCAGGCCTGAGCCTGCTCCCTCCCCTAATTCTCCGAGATACCCGCGCAGCTGCGCCAACCATGAGTTACGAGGCCGCTCTGGCAGACGGCCCCAACACAAGGGGTTCAGAACACGGTAGACGGAATCGTCCACCGGGAGGCCCGTTATATGCCAAAAGAAGCGCAGTTGACGATCACGAATCAGGCAGCTGACCTCGCCCATCCCCGCCTCCCTAGGTACCCTGTCGTTTGAACACCCAGCCCTGGCAGCGGTATCCAAAATACGGCAAAGTTAGGTAGTCAAGAAGCTTCCGTCTCCGCCCCAGTCCCCAACATGATCATCCACGCCTCACTAGTGTATAAGAAGACTGGAAGCACAATTGAGCTTACAACACGGAGCTTGATTACTCTGCTCAGAACAGCATGTAAAATTGCCTACTTCTCCACCTGTGTAACCCTGCTGCTTCTCAGCAGTGACTCATGCATGATTAAAAACCGGTACCATAGGCGTTAGATTGCATACCCCCCCCCCCTCCATAGCTTATTACCGGCACCCTCCTTGTTTCTTTTCCTGCCTCTTTCTTCGCGTGTGGGTTAGGGTGAAGTTTCCGTCAAGACGTCAGGCTGTGGACCGGACCCCTACCAGGAAACTCCTTTACCTCTCAATTGAGAAAAATCGATCCCCTCCCGTGCCCTCCCAACTATCCACAACACCCCCTCCCCCGGCCACTACTATTCAACCGCCTATTTCCTGCCTTTGCAGTTACATGAACTGGTGGACGCCGACGCCACACGCCCTTCTCGTGCCCTCACTGGCTCACGCTATGTTGTATATTATATGAGGAGGGCATTATGAGTCGAACTGAAATCATGGTTTTGTAGACTATGTATGGCAGCAAAATCGGGCCGAGCAGCCATGGATACGGTCATGTACAATATATTCATCAAAAACCCGTGATTTTTTCACAAAAATCACTTTTCCAACGCCAACAGTGCCCAAATTAGCTCGTTTTGCGTTACATACTCTTGCTGGATTCGCAAGTTTATCACTGCCCATCGCGCAATTTATCGCATCCGATAAATTTATCGTACGAAAAAAGTTAAAATATTTTCAACTTGACGTCCAATAAAAGTATCGTATCGCGATCGCACTAGTGTGAACAGCCCTGACAAAAAAAAACACAAAGAGAGGAAAAACGTACTTAGGCTACAAGTTCTCTGCCAGTCACGATGACGCTGAGAGTGGCTGAAAATAGCATATCATACCGGAAATTACCGAAAGCATTTGGTGACGGGCGTTTACCCACTCAGCTGCCCACTCACCAACTTACTCACCGAAATATTTTCACGCGAATATTAGACCGAGTAAATAGATATATATATATATATATTATATATATATAATATATATATATATATATAATATATATATATATATATATATATTATATATATTATTAAGATATATATATATTATATATAATAAATTAATATATATATATTCATATGAAGTGAAGACTCAAGGAATAAATGAAATGAACTAAGAAGGATACGGCAGATGTTTTCATAGACTAAAATAATGTTTGTAACTTACCCATATATTTCTCGTCGGTTTACGATATAGTATAGGTAATTGAAATAGACTGGGGAATCTTGAAGTGAAGTGACTGGGGTTGAAGCGGGATACAGGTCGGGCAAAAAAAAAACCCATTGGCGTCAGCTGGTATTACAGCAGTGGCTTGGGGTTTCGATTTTTTTCGAATGACCATGGTCACTTGATCTCATTGATCTGCCCCCCTCACTGCAAATCGTGTGAATCAAAGGCGCCGTTCTGTTTTGGAAATTGGTGAAACGTGACTATCTAAGCGTAGCGGCGACTACGGGTTCGCGCGGAGCGTAGCATCTTTTATTTTTATGAACCCCCCCCCCCCCCTAATTGCCGGAACTTGCACGTCCTCAGCCACAATTATGATTTTTTACACTGGGTCATTCATTTTAATATTTAACGGTTTCAAAAGTCTCATGAAAAATTGTAATAAAAAAATCAAGAATACGAGTTCACTAATGATAAATTTACAACGCATCATTATATGAGCCATATAAACACAAGAAACTATTCCATCTTCACCTTCTTTCACCGCCCTCTGACATTTGGCGTTGGGTCCCATCAACATGTGGCTGGAGCTACAGGTAGGTTTGACGGACGCGAAACACCACAACAACAACACAACAACACAACAATACACGAAAAGACTGAACAGGGATTCTGCCATGCCCTGTTTTTGACTGCATGGTTGATCATTTCTCCCTGTCTCCAATCAACAGTTTAACACAGATTCACAACCCAAGCCATCCGTTATTGCGAATACAGGACTCTGATTGGCATAATCTCAGTACGTGGCCGTACGCGTATTTTTGCAATAACAGTAAGCTGGTCAGAGAAAAAAAAAAAACAAAAAAAAAAAAAAAAAAAAAAAAAAAAAAAATAACACAACATCGAATACTTGCTCGATTCGATGCGTCTCAAGTAAACGCAATACTTTTCAAACGAATTTAGGTTGCGTGAGCCTTTAGAGGTTTATGTTTACCCGCGCAGATCCGGCTTTCAGCATACGCGCGCTTTACTGCCTCAACGGAATACGGGCGAAACTACGCGGGGGGGGGTGGTTTTTTTTTTCTCGTTGCTTCGTGGGGGAAACGTCATGTTCCCACGCGCCGACTCTCCGTTCCCCTGGAGCTATTAGATTACTGGAGAGTCAACGCGCTCAATAGATTGTAGCAATTTGAAAAGGTCCCCACGCCCAGACTGCACGCGATCACCCTCGGATGCGTTAAAGTGTCTTGACCACTACGGTATGGGCTACTCTACCGGGGACAAATTACGCGAATTTCCCCTGGACACGACTGACACGCGTATTACATTTTCGTTGCGTTAAATTGGTTTGATCACCTACGGTCTGTGTTAATCTTTCGGGACTTTTTCCGGTAGCGCGTCTGAAGACAATGGAAACTGGGTGTACTGCATTTTACACCCGGCGTATCCCATGGAGCTATTATCTTAACTGGATAGGCCAACGCGCTCAATATATTTAAGCAATTTGAAAATGTCCCCCACTCCCGGACTGACACCATCACCCTCGAGTCAGTTAAAGTGTTTGAACTATCTACGGGTATTCGCTACTCTACCGAGGACATGTTCAGGTAGAAATTAAATGGACACGGCAACTGACACGCGGAATTAATTTTCGTGCGTTCTATTGTATTGACCAACTTCGTCTGTCTTAACTCTTTCAGGGACATTTCAGGTAGCGCGTTGAAGACAATGCAAACCCGCGCGTACTGTCATTTTACCCACACAGCGTCAGCCAGGCATAGGGGGTTAGCGTGGATGCCGGGAATAGCGTCAAGCCCAGCCATAGGGGCCGTTTTAGCGTTGATTGCCGGGCCTAGGGTTCGACACGCTGGTTTGTATTGCGTTCAGTGGAAATACGCACTACTCGCACTACTAATCCTTTTGTGTTATGGTTACGCAATGCAATTTCTGCGATCGAACAACGCAATAGCGGCTTATGTCACTTTTAGAGCTCCAAAATATAGGATCTAGAGATATAGATATCTCGAAGGTTTGGGTATATCTCATCGGTCCCGAAGGTACGGATGAGATATGTAGTCAATTTGCCAATTCACCTATATTTACGGTTTGCTGGTTGCATAGCAACGGTTGCTTGGTAACCATAGTGGTGGTTTGGAAACACTATCCACGGAGGGTACCATGGTGGGGTACCCAGGTGCCGGGGATCCAGCAATGAGGTGCACTCGCAAAAGTGTCCGTTGTGTGGGGCGTGTGGTGTGTGTGTGCGTCTGCGTGTACGTCATTTTGATGTTGTGTGCAAATATCTCCAGTTGGGAGTGGCTGAACAAAGTGAAAATTTGCACATGCTGAATAGCACGAAACACATCGTTGCTCTCAAAATTAGACGGAAACTATCCAAATTGGAGAATTTAGGAGGGAAAAGACAATTTTTTTTTGGGCAATTTTCCCATTTTTACAAGGTTTTCAATATTTTTCAAGATATTCCCTTATTCCAATGGCTTGAATGATTTCAAACTTTGTAGCAATGTAAAGAGGCACAAATAACAACTTTTCCCATGCAATCAGCCCCAAAGTTACCAAAAATGCCAATTTTCGGGGGGGGGGATAGATTTTTGGCCAAATTTGAGAATTCTGAAAATCTGTTCAGTTTTTGGTATATTTAGAGATTGGGAGACTAAAGATTCCAAATTCAGAAGAAGGAAAGATATTTACGATTTTAGAGATTGTTATGAAGAGAATAATTTTTGGGGAAAAGGGAAAATGGATGTTTTCAGACATATTTTGATGAATTTTGTCCATTTGACACTAGCGAAAAGGTAGCAAGTAGAACATGACATGAATAGTTCTACATTGCGATGAGATCCTGCTACTCTGGGGATTGCCCTCTTGTTATGACTTGGGGGTTGTAGAATTGGAATAATCTACAGCAGGTCGACTTTGACTGGTCAATAAACAGTCTCGACTCTGAATTTGCTTACTGGACGAACTTGGCGTGCGCCTCGTCCGTTATTTACCAAAATTCATAGTTCTCGACTGTTTATCGCCAGTAAAAGTCTCCCGTTGAAGTTTATTCCTTATATAAACAACAGATTGAATAGAAGTTATTGGGCTGGAGAAATGTGAACAGGGTCAATAGGGTGATGATGAAGCAGAATCAGTCATTTGAGTTTAATATATCAGCAGTGGAAGTGGAGGAAGTGAGTGACAAGTGTGAATTTAAGAAAACCGGTACGAAAGTGAATGAATATCGTGTTCACACGCTTATACTCTCATCTAAAAGTTTCGAGACCAGGTAGGGTGGCTATCATAACCATCAGAATTTCCAGTCCTCGTCTGAGGCATCACGCGGCACACGCAGCATTTTGGGAACTCTTTTATTCTTTCAATACTGTTAATTCCAGCGTTTTTAAACCACCCCTAATCATTCCAAATCGTCGAAACGTTTTTATTTGAGGACGGTTAATAAATATTTGCTAAGCTAATGAACTACATTACGAGGAACCATTCAACCAGACTTTAGTAATCAGGAGCGGCGTTCCGTAACGTATGACTACTTTTCATACTTGAAACATCCCAAAAGTTTCCTCCGTGCATCTGGTTTATTATAAATGAATTTCTCAGCGATAATTTGGGAGCCATCTTCAAAATTCACTCAAAGGATGGTGGGGACATAGTATACCCTGTCCTCACCTTTGGGTGCGGGACGCGTCACCGGTCCCATGCGGGCGGAGGAAACGGCCGCCCATGGCCCATAATTATGGCAACTTTGACATCCTGAGACCTTCAAATAACCCCCGTGTTGTTTAGGACTAACCACAGTCCTCACCTACCAAGTTTCGTGTAAATCAGACTAAACCCTGTATTTTCGGCCGTTAGACATGCAGAATGGAGAGCAGCCGAAAGGCGGTAGGGTTCAACTTTCGATTTTGCAATCCGAGATTTTCCAAGAAACGAAGTTAAGTTGGGTGTACCAAAAGTTTAAGATCAATCGGATGAAGAATTGAAGAATTATCTGCACAATGTATAAAACGGAGACGGCGGAGGCAGTGGACACAGCCCCCAAAACATATATCATGAAAACTGCAGTGTTGCGGGGATATTGAATAAGTAAAGGGATGTTTCAATTTTGCTATTGAGGCCGACCATCTTGTACTACCCATTTTCCAGGACCTTACACAACCTTTTTACTGAGAACGCCAATTCACGAGTGGGAAGTCGTGATTACGGTATTTGTTTTAAGCTCACTTGCCGAGCGTAGGATACTGCACATATTGTCCGCTGCGATTCCCTCACCAAGTACACGGAATAAAGTAGTGGCCTTTATTTGGCCGGTACCTTGATGGGGCGAGGATGGGGGTATATCATCAACACCCCAGACGGCAATTGCCTATCCCTCGTTTGTCCTGCTCCAATTCCTTAGCTTGAGAGTCCAGCCGAAGAAGGCAACAGGTACCATTTTTAAAGTCAGTTGGTAGAGCACCACCGGGGATTTGAACACCGGTCTACCAGGTGAGAAGGGCAACGCGTACCAACATGTTTAAAAATGGAGGAATAAAATGGATGAAAGCCATAAGTATTAGTACTTGTTTCAGGCCGTATCAGAGTGACAAACTAACTCATAGATGGTTTTGTAGGTGGAATACAATATCGGAATGCGGTGTAGGTAGACCAAAATGTAGAGCAGTGAAGGACAAAATTTGAAAGTGTCTATAAAGGCCCGTTCTTTGTTTTTGCCCGCTGGTTTTCCGCTTGAATGCCCGGCGAATGTTGCCCCTCAAGTGGGGGGGCCTTGTTATCTCTCCCGCCCCAACGTTTCTCTAATTCACTTCTCTTCTTCTCGATTTGCTGTGGGTTAGGCTTCTCGCACTCCCTTAACGTAATATAGAGTGAACATATAATTTTATAATTTCCATCACATTAGGTTACTGTCATGGAACTTGGTGCTTCAGGGTGCAAGGAGCAATAGACCAATCCTTGGTTCGCAATTAAAAAAAGGGTGCTTGCACGCCCCTAAGGTCCGTTCGCAAACATGTGGTGATGTGGATGAGTCGGCAATCCTAACGAAGGCCAGCACCTCACTAACCATTTTCCTCCATTACTATGGGCCTACATATCTACATCATTCAGAGGTCAAACTGGAAAAATAGTTCCACATTGAAGATAAGTAACGAATATAACATTAAGTAATCACGATCGCTCATTGATCGCTCAAGTGTACGCCACCTAATGAAACTAGGGGGGTCACGCACTGACATCGTAACGCCAATGAACATTTATACCCTCCGAAGCAAGCATCCGTTCTCGGAGTCGATCGATAGGTACATGGTTCCGGGATAAGTAATCCAACCTTCCGAGTCCTGCAATTTCAAATTATAAGAAGGCCCACATCAACATACCATGCGTGTTTTCAAGCGCTCTTGGCCTCCGCCTCCGACGGTAAATTACTAGCACCAGCTTCTTGAATTGGTAAAACTCCCTTGGTAAATTGACAAATCGATATATTTATCTCGCAATCTTGTTAGCTTGGTTTCCTGATTTATCTTTCAAAAATATACAGTCAAGTTTTTTGTTCGTGTTAAGATGTTTTCTGGTCATTTTGTTGATAGCCATTTGAACCCCCCGATACCACTTTAATGATCACTTCCCTTTCCTGGTTTTTAAACACTTGATCATCAACCATAGGCGGCAGCCGGGGGCGGGGGGCGCGGCAGCCCTATTTTCAGTGTGGGGGGGACCGGCCCCTCCTAAATTTCATTCAAGTGGGAAAAAGAAAATCCTGACAGACAATTACCGTCACTATTAGCCATGATCAACAACAATGTTTGAAATGTCTGTAACAGCATTAAAATTGTCACATTTGCGAATAAGAACTCACATAAATAATTTTAAAGAATGCTGTTGTCCATGTCCTAAAATCCTGTTGGAATTTGCTATAACTGTACTGTTCATACGCCATTATTCACTGTACCGTATCGGTATGGCTATGTCACAGAAGTTAGACACAACTAGTCGATAGGGCTTCAGGAAAACAAAGTTAGGTAACACCTCAGGAGTTCCTTTTTAAATTAGTGTGTCTAACATTCATTCACGACCATCCTCGTATCAGCTGCTGTTTTGGTTTTTTTTTTTTTTGGGCTGTTGCCATTTTGCTAAGTTTTCTAACCGCGCCAAGCTAATTCTGTCACCTGTCAACTCGCTGAGAGTGATATATCGTTGAGTTAACTGTTGTCCATTGTCTTAACAAATATGACTGTTGGGGGTAAATTCAATAGGTCCCTACGTTGTGTCATTTGGGCTGTCTTGGACTGTCATTTCTGTGAAAGATTTCAGCTCTCTGCGGTAACCAGTCGTAACACTCGGTACTATATATCGTCATTTCCCTGCTTTCAACACTGCCTTCCATTCACGATTCCCATGGAGTTTAGGGCATCAAGTAGAGTTAATTGGGAGTCAGCAGTCCGTATAATCTACACTGCATGTTGAAAAAACGATCATAAATATTTTTGTACACCACCTCTAACATTTTTTTAGGATCTGTTCATTTTTGGACCACGATACATCAATATTAAGTGCAAGAAGCAATCGGAGGTTAGAGCTTTTAATATTTTCCAAACTAACCCGCGTAAGCTCCGCGCCGACCGATGGTCGCGCTAATGACAGGTGTTGTAGTCGAGACCGGCGCATCCGCGACCGAGATCGAGACCGACGCGAGACCAGTGGGCTATCGAGACCGAGACCGAGACCAGGACCACAACTTCGAGACCGAGACCGGGAGCGCAACTTCGAGACCGAGACCGAATCTATATAGTGTATAGGGCAACAATCAAAGTCCGAAATGATTGTAAGGCCTATTTACACCCCATGTATGCTCTATTTTACATTGATAGACAACCTCGGCTCATCGATAATTTGCCTTTTCTACGAACGACAAAAACAAGTCAACACTCTTCTTCCCGATCTCTCCACAATCAATGAGGAATAGCGCTAACCGCTGAGCATAAATCAAGGGTGGTGCCATGTGAGCATGCACACCCCGCCCCATTGCCCATCAGCCCCCCCCCCCCCTCCCGCCTCCCCAAAATTCGCCAAATTTACCGGTGAAGCCATGAACCAAAAACACACACCCCTCATCCATTTAAAATAAAATCGATTGTGAAGCACATGTAAACTGCCACTGGAGAAGTCATGGATGAGCCCCCCCCCCCCCTCCCACCTCCCACCTCTTCACTTGCGTCTCCTCTTCGCTTGGCTGGGGCATTCTTTTTGCCATCCTTCATGCAAGCCATCAGAATACTACGGCTTCCTAAACAAGGGAAATTAATGATCATCTCTCTCAGTCTATGTATTCCAATTAGCTTCTTATGTTAAACCCCCCCCCCCCCCCCCACTCCAAGACAACGCTTTCTTTATGTGGCCAGGTGGGGTACAATTGTGTCTCCATCCATAGCCCCATCTATAGAGATTCCAAAATAATACCAATAACTGACCCTTTCTAATGCAGTAGTCATTACTTTTTTCCTACCATGCTGACCAATTCATTATCCATGTACGTCACGTTAGGCCCCTCACTGATGTCAAAATGAGAATTCAGTCCTTTGGGTGCCTTAGTGATGCTCTATGCGGTTCAGGCCCTCTTTGCCTGTAACATTTTGATCATTCCTAGCTCTCGGGGTCGGTTGCCGGT
The DNA here is from genome assembly GCA_026419785.1 of Sclerodactyla briareus. Lineage (NCBI taxonomy): Eukaryota > Metazoa > Echinodermata > Holothuroidea > Dendrochirotida > Sclerodactylidae > Sclerodactyla > Sclerodactyla briareus. The sequence goes on from JAODTK010000456.1 coordinate 61,925, forward strand.
TTTCTGAGGACCATGGAAGGTCCTGTGTTTACCACGGTTTCGCCTTGTATAATGGGTTCTTTTTTCTTGGGCATAGTATACAGGTGGAGTCGGTGCGCTGCAGGCCTGCCGTCAGCTAGTGCAGAGGCCCGAAACCCCGGGGTACGCCTGGGAGGCTTCCCTTTTCATCTGCGTAAAATCCCGACACCTACCCTCCTCGCTAGTTTTTTTCGCGACTAGGTGTCACCCTAGGTCGTGTTTCGGGTGCCCACTCGAGGTCCGTGCTCTCCGAATTAGTCCTTTGGTTGTGTCTTGGTTCGATGCCATGGGTTTTCCACTTGCCTTCCTTGTCCTCTCCTCTTATACTACCTTATCATTGTTATTCAGTTTCTCATACGACACTACCTGCAGCCCCTCACGTGACATCTGTTCTCGATTTTTTCTTTCTCTTCAGCGAATATACGCGGTCTCTCACCGCAATCTCAACCACGTCCACCAACTCTCATGGCTCAGCACCTCACTACTTTTTTTAACTGAAACAACAGATTAAATGCACCTCTTGATTTAACCCATCCCCAGTGTCCCAACTATATCTTCTTCATGATGTTTTCATTTTAAGGCTGGAGTGTGCGCCTGTCCCCTCCAGCATCCCTGTCAGCCGCCTTTCTAAATTTGAATCTCTGGTGTGATGACTTTCCACTTCTCGGGCTCAAATCTCTCTTCCCTCGCTTGACTAAGGTGTTCGATTGTGTTTACCGTTCGCCAATTGTAATATAACGAGGCCTTATATTACGCATCTCAACCTTTGCTGTTTGACTTACCTAATTCAACGAGCCCCTTAGAACGATTGTCCTTTTCTTTTTGAAAGGGATACTATAATGGGTTTGATTTCAATGTGCATAACGCAGACGGCTCATACAACTCTAACTGGCTCTGATAGAGCTGGTGTCGAAGCCCTGAGTCCCTTGCTAGGTACAATGGGTCTCCACCCAGCTCTATCAATTGCTCCCACCGTTTATCCAAGATCGGCTTCGGACTCTGCTACTTGTGGGATCTCTTTTTCCTTCACTACTCAGCCCTCTTATTTACAGTCCAGCAAACTGTCTCGCCACTATTGGTCCTCTGACCATTGCTCATTACCAATGTCTATCATCGAACTCATATATGCAGCTCCCCAACAAAGGCAGAAACTCTGGAAACTACTCCAAAGCTGACTGGTTTGGTCTTCGGGGACTTTTTTCAAGTCTTCCTTGGGATGACACTAACTCTCAGAGCACCCCTCTACCTCTGCTTCTGCTATTTCGCGAAATATTCTTTTAGGACTGAACATGTTATTCACAACACATTTAAGATCCGGACTCCTCTCATAACCTTCATGGTTCAAACCATCATGTAATACTTGCCGTCCAGGAGAAGAACCGACTGTATCGAGCTTGGCTACCTTCTCCTTCACCTGATTCCGTCAAGCCTATGTTATGCTGAAATGTGTGCTCTGAGACTATTCGATTGAGGCAACAAAATTCTTAATTTCACGTATGGCTAATAAACTTGCATCCTGCCCTTCTGGTAGTCGTTCATGTTGGTCGCTGGCCAAATCTTTGTCCCAGAATTTCAATACTTCCAAATTCCCTCCGCTGGTCAAAACTGATGGCTCTTTGGCTAGTGATGCCACCTCTAAAGCTATACTTTTGCCGAGCTATTTCTTCTAATTCCAATATGAACACAGATGCTCATCATCCCCCATCCTTTCGCCAGCGTTTGTGGAAAAGATCTTGGATGTGATTTTCACTACTCGCCAGGTCCGCCAAACATCAATAGTTTAAGACATAATAAAGCATCTGGTTCCTGATGGCATTCCTCTATCAGTCTCATGAAGTGTGCCCCCGAACTGGCGCCTTCTTAGCAAGCTTTACCGCTTTTGTTATTCTATGGGATGCTACCTCTGTGTGGAAACTGCTCATGTCGCCCCGATCCCTAAAAAGGGTGACAAATCCAACCCCTCCAATTACAGGCCGATTGCCATCACCTCGGGTCTCTCCAAAGTTATGAAACTATAGTAACAAGCATGTTTTGAAACTTTCTTGAGTTCTCCTCTCTCATCAGTGACCACCAGTATGGTTTCCGGCATGGCCGATCTAACTGGGGACTACTATCTTTTGTCACCAAACAGTGGGCCCAAGCCATTGAGTTTTCGGGGAAAGTAGGGCAATTGCCCTTGATATCTCTAGGGCCTTTGACCGTGTTTGGCACGCCGGACTACTTGCCAAATTAACTTCATTTGTGTTCAGCCCCCTCTAACCTCTTCCGATCTGCCAGTTTTCTTACCGGCGCTCTATCTCTGTTAGGGGTGATGGTGCGCTCGCGAGACCTTCCGTATCAATGATGGGATCCTCAAGGTTGTGTTTTCTCTCCTACACTGTTTACTCATTTTGTCAATGATTCTCTTAGCTTACCCCTATAGTATTCACTTCTTTGCTGATGATTCTACCCTCACCACTCTCTGTCTTCTCGCCCCCGGAAGCGGAACGATTGTCTACAAACCGTTCCCTAGTTGCCAAGCAGAACACCTTAAGCTGAAAAATGATATTCATTTCTATTTTGAACTGGGGCAATGCCTATCTGGGTACCTTAAAAGAAACAAAAAAAAAAGCCAATCTAAAACTCAGAACTGATGTTTCTGGTCGGCGTGTTCTGATGCACCAAGCTATTTCATGGCGGACCAGCATGCCTCCTCAGGACTACTTCTACTTAATATCCTTGGTTGGAAATCAGCAACAACCTGGCCTGGAACTCCCATATCCAGTCTATCGCTTACTAATGCTTCTAGAAAGTGGGCTTCTATTCCGCACAAGGAATACTTCACCTCACAAAAGCTACTTCTGCTTTACAAAGCCCAATTCGCATCCCTAATGCATATGGTTGCCATTTTGGGGTGGGGCTTGCGCATCCTCTCGCAAGTGTCCTTGATCGTTCCAAGAAAGGCCAATCGTCTCATCAACGATGAGCATCTCACTTCCTCACTTGAAATCTCTATCCATCGCGATCTGTATCATCTCTCTGCCTCTTAACGTACTTTTATGGTCACTGTTTCTTCTGGAGCTTGGTGATGCTTTCCTCCTTTACTCGAGGTTCCTCGCCATACTCGCTCTTCTCTTCAGCCACCCGTTTTCGGTGCATCTTCACGTCATCGCACAGAAACCTATGCTCGCTCCTTTTCCTCGCACTTCGCGTGCCATGAATAGGCTTCCTCGGGATGTATTTCCCTCCTGATTTTGACAATCCCCCAGCGGTTCCGAGTAGAATTAACAAGCGATCCTCTCTCTTTCTTTTAGTTTCTTGTGCTTGGGGGTTTGCCTTTTTTTGGTTTAGGCAATTATGGGTTTCCCCTTCCTCATGTCACGTTGTTTAAAAAAAAAAAAAAAAAAAAAAAGGTCAGGTTTCCACTGTGGACCTTTTCAAATCCCAGTACAGTTTTAAGTTTATGCATTTTCACTCATCAACAGCTAGCAAATACCCCCTGGACAAACAATGCCCCACTGGGGCTTAGGCCTCGTACTACTAGTGCTTCGTAGATCTGAATTGCTATAAGTTCCTTAAGAAATACTTCATGGATTGACATAGCCGATAAAGGCACCAAGGTACCTGGTTAATACTTTGTACTGAGAACAATCCTCATTCAGGCCTTTGCAGCCGATGTCAGATCAACTTTCGCGAACCTTGTACCAATTCATAAAGGTCTCACCCATCTGGCAATCAAAACAAATCCATGTTCACAGTTCATAACATTGATAATTGATATTCTTTTAGGCTACTACTGCAGTTACTACTCGCATTATTTAGTTACCAATAATACTGCTCCCACATCCCCACTAAATCAGTTATTGAAATCACTAAATATTCACCTCTTCTCTTCTATCGCACCTCACCAGTATCAGGATCAGTTTTGTATTGGGGTAGCAGACGTAACGGAGGTTCCCCTATTATAGGCCCGGGTTTCTTTTTTAATTCATTCATTTTTTATCATGGTCATGTTAGATATTTAAGGGTTGGATAAAAATTAGTTTGAATAGGCCTAACAATACGGGTTTGAAACTCTCGTGGAAGACACAGATTCTATTCAGGTTCGAACAGCCACACCACATAACACTTATTCGGAGCAATTTGACTTCGGAGCTAATGCCCCATATATCCACTGTCAATCAGGCATTCTTGAAGTCAAGCAACACGAATGAACCCGTTACCAGGCTTTCTGACTCCTGCCTACTGTACTATGACACTGTGAGTGACTGCCAACAAGTTGAAGCTCGCAACAATACTGGGCCCTGGGCTGTTTCCCACATTGACCAATTACTTAAAGGCCCACTCCACTTGCTAGTTGATAGCAAAGCTCAACACATGAATTGCAGGATGATTTTTTTTCACTGACCTAGACATTATTCCTGAATGACAAAGACCGACACCATAATTTTTTTGGTGGTATGAAGCGAGACCGGAAGATTTTTCGAGACCAGAAAGGGTTCGATACCAAGACCGAGACCGAGACACAGTGTGTCGGAACCGAGATCGAGACGCAGACCAGCAAAAATCATGTGGTCGTGCGAGACGGGTCTCGAGACCGAGACCGGTCTCGAGCCACTACACACACTGGGGGGGGGGAGGCTGATGAATAGCTGATGTCTGCTGAAGATGCATCTTTCTATTATTCCCTCCCCTTCCCCCCTTGAATTTATTGGTTTCCACCATCACTGATTGAACTAATATCACATACAACTGCAGGTAGTTATTTGGTTTGCCTTTCTATTTCAAGCGACTGAAGTACCCAGTCCGATGTGCAGACAACCTGCCATTGTTAGCTTGCCACCCATATAAACAGATAACAGATGCACCTAATTGGTGTAATTATATTCTATATAGTCACTCCAAGAATCAGCCTATTGTTGTTTAATTATTTATTCTAATATTATAGATTTGAGAATAATAATAATAATGCAGCGCCAAAAACCCTGGAGGACCACAAAAAACATACTACCGGTCGACAACTATTGCCATTATGTAACATGAGGATTATAACAATGTCGGGAAACCACATATCCGCGGAGTGATTGCACCCAAGAGTGAGGAACAAGAGTTCATACATAATTCGAGACCGATTTTATCTCTATTTTACCTTTTATCCTGATTTACTGCGGAAATCGTGCCAATCTACTCGTACACCTTTCCGTGCAACTGATTTCTGTACAAATTTGACTGCAATTCGCCCGAAGATCTTGGGAAGCCAAAACGTAATCATTGGTAATTACGGAATTTCCGTTACCAGTGCTCTGACCATTTGACCAGTTGCGCGAAAAAGCATATTTAACAGAACGTGGTGGCAGCAGCCCGTACGGTATTTTTTATGGTGCGTACCCTCCAGTAAGTGTGCTATGTCTGGTCAGTTTGAGTTGGAGGGCATTGTAGGGTGGGACCATGACCTATATCAATCTATTTATAAAGAACCTGTGGATATTTATAACTATACGTTAAATCAATTTCGGATGTCTTGAGCAATTGGACTTTGTTGCTATTGAACAGTAATAGAACTGCTCTGGTGGGCAAGCAATTGTGACTTTTCCTCAATTTAAGATCACAAGTGCCCAAAGACTGTAGTGCACAAGTCGGAAGGATATTTGACATTGGGGGTAAGTAATAACCAATGGATCTCCTACGAGTGACTTACTAAACTGTTCGTAAATATATAGGTATTAGCATTGTTAGGGGCTGCTGATCGGCTGCTGTTCTCGAATGCAAGAACCATTGGTATAGTTGAGGACCTTTCCGAAAGAATGGTGAATATGGAAAGGATGCAAAAAACGCACAGGACGGCGTAAATACTTAAAGAAAAAGGGGTTGCCACTCTTGAAAATGAAATCCCTGATCATCGTAATGGCAGCAAAATCAATTACGGATGACAACACACTCTGTATTACCGGTAACCTGAAAACTATCACAAAGAATTGTCAACGCGTGAACGCAGTCCCTGTCACCAGTGATACCGAAAGGTGATGAATTTTGAGATTCCGTGGGAACATAAGAGGAAGAACAAAGGAGGTCCCGCAGTAAACAATCTCCACCCACGGCTGTACATCTGGTTTCACCAGCCTCACAGGTTCATGCTAGACACTCCCAACTTGCAGACTGCTGAGCAGCGTCAACCCGTGTCCCAACTACGTGCAGCCAACCCGTCTCGGGACTCTACACTCGTTTTTGTGTCTGTTGCCCATCCCCATACCACCATCACTCAGGTGAAGGACCACCTGAAACCATTGGTGTTTACTATGCATTGAGGTTCATGATCTGTCTCGGCGTTGTGGTAATGCCCCCTGAAATCGTTCAAGGTTGGTGTTCAGAACCATTTAAAGGACACTGTGCTGCTTAAGGACCAGTGGCCCGATGGTCAGAGTCGAACCGTCCATCCCCGACATTCAAACCAGCCCTTTCGGAGGGGCCCGTCGGGAGAGTCACACAGACGATCCTTTAAGCATTTCTCCAGTCTTCATCAACGAGAAGAGAACCAAGGGCAGTATGGAGACAATCGATACTATGACGACGGGGTCCCCGTGACAGCCCCCCCCCCCTCAAGATGGTGAAGCCATGGGTACAGTAAACCTAAGAGAATCAGTTTTAACTCCAAGGTATCGTAGCAGTCCATGTGTACATCTCCAAGCTACTGGCTGAAAGCGACATCGTTGGAGACTTAGCTCAGACCGGGAGATCTATCTTTCATTAAGGATCATTCTGGCCGGTCCTAGTACCTGTGCGGAGTATTGTCGTGTAGTAGATCGATGCACCCCCATGTTAAATGTCTGGTATGTTAAACATTAATTAGGAACCGCCCCTATGCATATTTGATCGTGTGTTACTCTATCTGTTGATCTGTACTAGTTCAACATCTTTAATTCAGCTGCTACTTTTTGATCAGAATAAGGTGGTAATGAATTACTAGATCACCCTCTTATTCCGAATTTATAATGCTCTTCTTCTATGATAGTATCCTCTTAAGATTGTGTCCTTCATTTGTCCTAGTTCTACAATGGTTTTGATGCGAGTCAATTCAGCTTCCATCATCTAGCCCAATTCTCAATGTTGATAGGTAAGGCTGCTACCCTTTATACTGATAGGTCGAATTCCCTCTTGTTGTTTTAGTCGTTTTTAGAAGTGGCCCAGGGTACTCATCTGATTATCTACCAGTTTAAGTAGGGTGGAATTATTCCAAATTATTAGAATGTTTTTTGCCCTCCGAATATTCTCGTCGTTTAAAACAAACAACCCTTCAGGTATTGTAACCCATTCAGATTACATGTTTTTGGTACCTACACTGACGTTCGAAATTTAGGATAGGAGATAGGCCTTGAATTTTTAAACGAGGATAGAGCGGTGAGTGGCAGGAACGGTAGAGTGTCCGCAGGCAGTGCATGAGGTCCCTGGTTCCCCAAACCCGGTGTCGTCAAAGACACCAACTTGCACCGTCATTCTCGTGTAGGAAAGTGGCTGCACGAGTGAGGAATAAACTCTCCGTCTGTCGGAGATGGGGACGTAAAAATGGCGATCCTGGAGCAGGAAATTTCTCACCCGGCCTCGTTACTCAGGCACTCTTCGGAAAAGAGCAGGCGAGATCGCCGGTGGCCTTCCCACACCCACAAAAATGGAGCCTCTACATTTCGACTAAGGATGCCTTAGGTCAGCTGACCCTTCGGTGGAAAAGCATAAAACGAGGCGGATAAGTAAGTAAAGTTACACGAGGATTAGTTGGTGGTTATTAGTAAGAAGTGTGATCATTAAGGCATTAACGTAGGGGCCGGCCCCTCCAGATTTTTTTTAAGAATCACAGTTTAATTAAGAAAGAAGAATTAAAGGAAGAAAATAAAAGGAAACAACTGGAATTTTGTGTGCGATTCTATTCCATTGACGTCTTATCTGGGGGAACACTAAAAGGAATACATTATTATATGCTAGGGAACTGACACACAGCAAGATCGTGGAGGACAATTCCTCGAACTCCTGATTGGGGGCGTGCGCCCTCCATCTTTGCAACCCGGACGGCACCGGATGGCGGAAAGGGGAGTGAAAACCACGACTACAGTAAAACCATGGCGCCTTTTGATGAGGGACGGTCACCCAGCGGAACATTCATAACACCGATGATGAGGGACAACGATCACGCAACATGACGACGAGGTGTTGAATCCAAGGCGGAGGACGTGCCCCCTTCAAAACATCCATTGCGGTAAGCAAGAAGATGGCAGAATGGCACGATGACCTGTGGCGAGTTCTACCTGTGCGAAGATACCGGAACACTTGGAGAGAGGGCCACCGGATTTCATTACGGGATTTAATACGGCCTCGTCCCACCCCAGCGTGTCCGCGCACCGGCACTAACGAAGAGATGTCTCTTCCGCCCCAACCCAGCGATGTCCACACCTATTGCCGCCTTGATGCTTGGCCTTGACGATGTCAGCTATAGCGATGATCGCAGCGAAGATTCTACCAACGATGTTGGCTGCAAAAGAACCCAAGATGCCAAGATTGGATGTGACCAGTCCGCGCACTTATTTTTTTTATGGATCATTGTTTTGTGATTGGAATTTATTGTTGGGATTTCACATTCAGGGTCTTGGAGTTTTTTACACCCTGTGAGTTGAAAGTATATTTTATTCATTGGGTAAAAAAATAGTTAAAAGTTGAAATCCGTATTTTGGGATAGTGTCGTGGTATTGTTGGTTGTACGTCTCGGAGGTTTTGTGTTCTCGGACGTGGCATTTCCTTGATATATGTTGTTAGGGGATATTTTTTTATGGAACTCGTATGCATTGTAATGTGGGGATCTTTTCACATATGTTAAGTCATATGCTTGTCATGCATGAGAGTGGTATTTTGAAATTTCCTCTGCTTTCGACTAAGCCGAACCATTTTGGATAGTCGTTTGAAATCGATTAATGTTGCTCTCGCCAAGTGCTCTGGTTACGTGACATTTCTGGAGCCATTTGGTAATGTACGTTGCATCCGTTTTCCATGAGTGAAATTATAGTATAACATTTGTATGACTCTGAGGTGATAGGTTCACACAGTGAGTCGGATTTTTTTAAATCATGGTCAGTATTTGAATTTTTTTTGTGGGACTTCTATCTAGTGCTTAGGCACTCGTTTTTCGGAGAGAAATTACTCTGTATCCGAGTTTTAGGGAAGTTTCTACCTTTACCCTAGTATAAGCAGGTGATATTTTGAAGTTAGAATATGGTACTTCGCATTACTGCTATGACAGGGTACCACTTGTACGCGACCAATTTTAGATTAAGTACCGCGACAGCCAAAGTTTCTGAGTTGATATGTCATGGCATTGATGCATCTGTGAGCCGAGTCTTCTTTTTCGATTGGATAGAGCGAGACCCTAGGATGATTATTTGCTTTGCGACATTGTATTGCTCTGGTTTGGCGAGATTACTTGGTTGTTGTGTTGGGAACGATGGGCCTGCTGGTGCATTGCACTGTTTTCTGGCCGTATAGGCTTTCATGTTACGTCTCTCTGCATGACTTTCGTTGTTTCCCGCCTTTCCATTGTGCCCCCACCTTGTACGAGTTTGTAAACAAGGAGGTGTGCAAGGTGTTAGCCAAATCAGAGCCTTTTGTTATTGTTTGATTTATGAAGGGATGTAGTATTTTTTTAAAGGAGTTAAAGGAACTCCAAGTCATGTAAAGTACTGCACACATATTGATTATTCGAATTTATTGTTTACTTTAATTGGTGTCATGTGGATGGGTATTTGTTAGATATTTTGGTTCAAAGGAGGAAAAAGGACCTTGTGGTGGTTTTCGAAATTGCTGTTGGTGAATGATTTTAGCGGTATCTATGCAGTTATTATTAGGGAAAATGAAGTGGAGAGCGCAATGTTTGAAGATGAACCAGATTGAATTATGTCATGAGCACTGGTAACCTTTGAGCAATTTTATAGTTCACATGTCAGCACCTTGCAGAATTAGAGACGTTACTTTTTCAAGGATCAACAGTTGCGTATAGTTCTTAAGTAGTGCGTACTTAATATTACGTATGACATTTGATATCCCCAGGTAGTGGCAGTAGGCCTCATGCATGCATTTCTATGAGGAGATGGAAGCTTGTTTCTGAAGCCTGAGAAAAACTTCTGAAGGCCAAGTGGTACCCCTTGTAGTGGAGAATTGTTAGGGTTTCTTTATCATATCATGTCAGTATTATTCCAAGAGCTATCTATGTTTTGGTAAGTCGTATTGCTCACTGCAGATTCTGATATGTACTTATTTGCGTAGTAGTCTTTATATGACATGTTTTGGCCAGATAGAAATGGGACATTTATCTTGATGTATTCATGTATGTATTTGTTTCTTGAATGAGATTCGGGTTGCATGGATTATTGAAAATGAAGTAAACATTCGATTTAGGTTAGTCTCACTTCGAGAAGTCTAGAATGCTGTTGAAGAATGGAATGTACTTTAGTTTATGATGCCACCTTGAATTTACGCTATGATAATATGTTATTTTCTGCTTTCTAGCAGTAACATGAAGTTTACTAGTATTTATCCCATGAGGAGTACATGCCTTGTAACAACATTCCGCCTCATTGTAAGTTTTCGGAAGTTATATTACGGCTATGTGATATTCCGGTCTTTGTTATGTCTTGAAGAATTTGTGCAGTCAGGTGCATGAAAGCTATGCAGCACACATGATCTATGCGGTCATGTTTATAGTCAAGGAAAAATATGCAGGTAGGTATTATATTAAGGATGTGGGTCCATGTTTTTGCTTTATTGAGATCATATGATATGATTAATTCTATTGTGTTGGATACTTGTGTCTCAGAATGTTTGCGTACCAGATGAGAGTGGTTGACTCCATGGCGGAGCAGACTTTGTCACACTCCTGAGTCTCGTGGGCTTGCGACTGAGAGTCACATTGTCAGATTGTTAGAATAGCCTTAAGATCGTACTGGTTATATTTATTGTTGCTGGCTTATTGTATTGATAAAAATTTTAAGTGATCAAATTCATGTTCAAAATTCATGTGGATTACTAAAAGTTTAAAAGGGCCCAAAGGTGTCGTGTAGTAGATCGATGCACCCCCTTGGTAATGATATGGTAGTTTATACAATAATAGGAACCGCCCCTATGGACATAATTTATGTGTGTTATCTATCTGTTGATCTGGTATAGTCAAATTTAATTCAGCTACTTTTTATCAGATATAGGTGGTTGATTTACGAGATAACCCCTCTTTCAGAATTTAATGATCTTTCATATGATAGTATTCTCGTTTAAAATTATTCATCATTTGGTCCTAGTTCTACAATTTTGATTGCGAGTCAATTCATTTGATTCCATAATCTAGACCCCAATTCTCATGTGATAGGTAAGGCTGCTCCCCTTTATAATGTATGGTCAAGTTCCTCCTTGTTGTAGTCTTTAGAATGCACAGGTACTCATCGGATATGTAACAGTTTTAAGTAGGGTGGAACTATTCCATATTATTAGAAGGTTGGCCCTCCGAATATTCTCGTTCGTTAAAACACCTGTCAGGTTAATTGACCATCAGATTACTGTATTGGTACCTAAACTGACGTTCGAAATTATTAGGATAGGAGATAGCTCGATTTGAACGAGGATAGAGTGGTGATGTGGCAGGAACGGTAGTAGAGTGTCCGCTGCAATGCCTTGGTCCTGTCAACCCCGGTGTCGTCACAGGACACAACTTTCAACCGCTCCTTTCTCGTGTGTGAAAGTGGCTGCACGAGTGAGGCTACACTCTCATCTGTCGAATGTGGAAGTAAAAATGGCCGATCCGGCGAGCAGGAATTCTAACCCGCTCGAACTCGGGCAACTCTTTGAAAAGAGCAGGCGAGGTTCGCCGGTGTCCTTCAACACCCAAAACAGGAGCCTGTACAATTTCCGACTAAGGCTTCCTTGGTCAGCTGAAGACAACTTCGGGAAGCGAACACGAGGGTATAAGAGTAAAAGTACACGCGGATTAGTTGGTGGGTTAATGAGTTAAATTTTGAAGTGGGATTCATAGGTCATAACGTTAGGGGCGGCTCCAGATGTTTTTGTAGAAGAACTAGGTTAATCAAGAAAGAAGAATTAAAGAAGAAAAAAAAGGAAACCAATGAATTTTGTGTGCGCATTCTATTTTCATGACGTCTCTATCTTGGGGAACACTAAAAGGCATACCTTATTACTACTGCTAGGGAACTGAACACGGCAAGATCGTGGGCGGATCAACTCCTCGAACTCCTGATTGGGGGCGTGCGCCCTCCATCTTTGAAACCCGACGGCTAACCGGAGGCGGAAAGGGTGAAAACCCCCGACGAACAGTTATACCTGAGGACATTGTTTGTCTCTCTAAAATCATCAATGGCGGACATGAACCGAGCTTATGTGGAAGACCATTAAGTTGACTAGCCTGGTATGAAACAAAAGCAGGGTATGACTATGATGCGCTTGACCTAGAATTGACAAGGCCATTGCCTTTTAAAAAAATCTGCACTAATACAGATTGTGTGCAAGTTTTTGATTTGCGTTATATGCAAATTTTAGGTTAATAATAAGCAAACTGAATCTTATACATTTTTTTTTTGGTTTGATGTTTGCAGCTGTAGTGATCAGTTGGTGCTACCTTGTCCTACAATATTAGCGGGACTTTAACGTGCAATACCGCCAGAGACACATTGCACCAAATCATGGTTAAAGAAAGGTTCAACTAGGCATTCCAGCTATCCTTCATGATTTAATCTGACAATAATATTGGACAATTGCTGCTTAATACCAGCCAAAAAGTTCGTACTACCTATTTTGCCACACCATTTGAACACTTGGGATAGAGTCACTGTATGACACCCAGCAAGGATGATTATGTTAACTGCTCAATGTGGACCATGACCTGATAATTTAAGTGATCATCTGCCATTGTGCAGAACTACTGTTAACCCTGTAGCCTAACAGACCTTCTGAATATGATTGGGCCTTATTCTTCGCCGCGTGATGACACCAGCAAAGGTTTTTTCAACTTTATCAATCTTCTTGAGTTGAAATTATCCAAGCTTGATCCCCTCGATTTACAGACTGGTGTCATCAATGAGGAACAATCTCGTCTTGAAGCATTAATTCTGCTTTGCATAGGCCACCAGGGAAGCAGGTTTGTATTCCAAATCGTAGTAAGCGACCCAAGTCATTACTGGTGTAATTGATCTAAGTCGTTTACGTCTAGGAACGTTTTTGTGAAATTGTCTGGTTTGAAAGTGGTATACCCGAACCTCGACTGGGGTAGTTTATACTCTTAATTAAGATGTGCAAAGCAATTTTAGGACGCTCCCCATGCAGTGTATAGTAATTGCACTGCTTCAGCAACTTTCCAAACTTAATATTTTTTAAGAAGAGGGCTTCTCTTCTTCATTTTTGGACGAAGTTAAGCGGTCATAGAAGAACCATTGTGAAGTCTAGTCTTCAACCTGATGACTTCATCCAGTTTTCGTACGTTATGAAAACAGTGGGTCATAAGGACTAGGGAACAATTGCAGAGAAAATTAATGTGTTTTAAGAATTATTCAGCTCATTGCGGTGCTGTTACCTCATATTCATTTCATGTGCATGAAGTTGTATTTATTGACACCTTACATAGCGCAAATCGCCTGGTTTAAGATCTGTGACTGCCGAAGCATCTACTTCATGGTAAGTCACTGACGTTATGTACATTAACTGTCTTCAACTATATATGCAATGTTTGTCCACATTGTAGTGTCCCAACTGCTTTTTATACTTGTGTAATTATACCCTCCTGAAAGAAAGTCCACTAAACCCTAATCTTGGCAAAGACTTATCGTCCATGACTCTGAGCCATTCATGTAAAGCTATATTAGAAAGACACTTTTTATAACCCAAAGATGTAAGATTAGTGAATAACGCATATGGCTTTTGGAGATGGCCGAGGACTGCATGGCATGCAATTTATAAATGATGTCATGTTTCACTGTACGTCAATACAACTGCGGTTATGTTCTTGAACTTGCTGGGCTAGATTGCTGAGAATTTTTTCGATTTCGTCTGCCACTTCTCCCTATTTTTTAAACTTATATCATCATTCTTCTGCTTTATCAATGTGCAGTTCCTCTATATTGGTACAAGGAATTTGAATGCATGTGTGTGGAGTGGAGGGGTTAGATATACTCTGCCTGTTTCAGAGTACTCGGGGTCCAGACAGGAAGGTGTATTGCTCCTCACCGATTCAATATATTTTTAAATGATTTTTTATTGAGCTGCAGTGCTCGAAGACCGGTGTTGTTTTTGGTGGGATCGCTTTAACAATTCGTTTGCCTGTTGGAATGATATTTCCATTGTGGCATTTTCGCATCGGTCTGCGAAACTTATTAGCACTGTGGTGCATTAATATGCCAGAGGGTCGGGAGCACTCCGTGTTATAGCATGCAGAAAAAACTCTTCGCTAAACCACTATCGAAATGCTTAATTATATTTTGTGTGTGTAGTGTGTTTTCATAGGATCGTGTGGTTTGCCCAAGCTGTGGACGTTTAAAGATGGCCTACACTGTCTCATACATCAGCACAGGGTCTAAACGTATGAAAAACTAAAGAATCATAAATAGATGCATGAGATGGGTGCAATAGTTTGAAAGTGGATTATTAAACTATGATTATGGACGATGTCTCATACTTGCGAACACTTTCACCTGGTTTTCCCTCACGCATACGGACGGACCCACACACAATATTTTCCATCACCCCATTCACTGTTTTGAATGATGTATAGTTTTTCCGCGATAGATTCTCTTTTCTTTTCACGTGAAATTACGGTCTGAACAACTGGGAGTCCGATTCCGTATATGCCCTGAGGTTACCTTCACCCGAAAACCTGGAATACCGCACCGGGCAGGTGTTTCACTGGATGGAAAAAACGTGGGGATAATCAAGATCCATTGTTTGAGATTTGCCGTGGACATTATTACTTCACGAACAACTTCAATCGAGTATTTTGCAGTAAATGTGAAGTCTGCGTTGGTACTGGATTTTTTCAATGTTCAAGTGCGGTGAAAACCTCTCCTCTGGCTATACGACATATTGACCCGTGGTTCCTCGTCGGGTATCTTGAGCCCTTTTTAACTGACACTGACCAAGACCAAGGTCAAACACCGTTCTAGGTATGGTGCGGGCTAGGTGAGGTCATTACCGATTGAATATGTGATATCCGGCTCTAGCCTATCGAATAACCTATCCCATGATGTCCTGCCTGAGTCGGAAGTAATATAATAGAAAACTGTTATGTTAATTCGCTTTCCTTGCGCCGTAAAGGACATTCTTCCCTGATATCCAATTCTATTTCAGGCTCGTCTGAAGGTAAAATATGCAAAATGCTGGACCCATTATTTTCAATGGGTTGGATGTTGCTACCCGTGTATGTTACGAATGCGTTTCAAAAGTTGATTGGCAAAGCACACTCTAAAAATACTGGGTTCGGATTGACCCAGAATTGGGTCAGGGTGAGCCAAATCAATATCTATTCAGTCGAATTTGACCCAACTAGGTCACATCTGAACTGGGGTCAAATTTTGACCTAGAAAAATGCTCTTTTCCCTCCGACCAAATCTGGGTCATTTGTACCCCGATGTCCTCATAGAGTATTACGCAGGAAATTTTTCAGTATCCTAAACATTGATAATATTATATCAGATTACGAGAAGTGAGCGTGGATGGCTGAGAGATTCCTGCCTTAAAACGGTCGACAAGTTCAACTATGAACTAACGAAGTCCGGTATTTGTATTCCTGCATTCCTTACTGTTCCTGATACTTTGCACAGTACCCATCTGACAGACTTTAGTTTTTACCCTCTTCCTTAAACTGCAAGCTGGTGAATGTGGTCAAACGCCTGAAACGCCACCACTACATGCTTAACCCAAATCTATAGTCTATGACTCTACTCTCTAAATACATTTTTCTTTACACTTGTCCTACACTATTTCCACACTTGCTAAACGCCTTTTAATAATATAAACATTTTTTGTATTATATAGACCCCATACATTTGGAATCGCGTAAGTACGCTTAAGAATTTGACACCGTGTTTTTTCCCAAGTTGAGCAAATTTCAGAAGTGAATGTCAAATAACTTTTCAGGAGAATGTTCCTTAACTCTGTCCGAGTGCAAGGAATCTCCCTAACACTGAACTGCTCAATAACTTCATAGTGTTTGGGGGAGGGGGGGGGATTTTGCCCGATCTGCAAGCCGCGTTTATTTGAGACCAGCACATCCGATAACTATACAGAGACAGAAATTGTCGAGAAGACCGAGACCAGGAGCCCAACTTTCAGACCGAGACCAGCAAAGTCCGAATTTATTGTAGGCCTAGTTACAACACCCACATGCGCTATTATTGACATGATAGACAATCCTTGCCCATTGATACCGGCCGCCTCGGGCAGCGATCAGTCCTGGCCTAACTCACTTGGGCTCACCCTTATGTATCAGTGAATCTGCAATCTGCAACCATGGATTCTGCACCATATAAGCGGATGTGACCGTCCCCGTGGGCGCCCTAACCTCGGGATTGTGCCGACGGACACATTAACGTCCGGGAGAGGCGCTATCTGCGCAACGACTGTTTGCACACACAAAATGAGTATGCAACCGACCACACCCGATAAGTTGGTAATTACTCGAGCATCTGTACGCAAGTTTCATGAAGTTCCTTGGGGTTTTTAGAGGAAGACTGGTTCCACCATTATAATGAGGGTCAATTTTCATGAATGAGAGATAACATCCCGGATGGGGCAATATCTTATCAGCCTCACACCCTATTGAGCGCATATGCGACACTCGACTTCCAGTTAGTAACAAGACTCCAGATACTTGATCATCACATTTCGTATTACCCGGATCCCGTTTTGTCCTAAACAAAATTCAATATCCTATTTAACAATTTTTTTCATCACTCACTCCTCTCAAATACTGGGCAGGGGTATTTGATATTACTTCCCCCACAAACATGGTTCATTTTTATTAAACATCTTCTGAAGTTATTTAAGGAAGGGGCTTTTATGAGTATGTCTATTCTTTCCTAAGAGAAGTGCAGAAATCTGAAACGGTCAGATTTCACATTGTAAATGTCTCGTTTTCCCCCCTAATAATTGAATTTTTTTGCACCTTCCTTCTGAATACCTAAACTTTCGCGGCCTTAGAAAACTACAGCACTTTTCCACCTGCACTGTACAAGTCCAAAGTCCTCAAGTGAACACAACACTCGCCAAGCACAATTGATTCATGCAACCTGTATATATGAGAAACTATAGATAAAATAAAACTCTTATGCTACAAGTTATGGAATTTAGATGGAAGTTCTCGAAAGAAAATACATAAATTAGCCAGATATACCTTTCAAGAAATTCCAATTAGAACTGAATAATATGCATTAGGGAGCCGAACTCTCCCGGCCATCATAACAGCAGAGCCCTAGTAAGCCACTTTAAAAAGAGGGCTAAGATTCCTCATTCCTGCCGAGGACAATCATGAACTCTGGGATGTATTGCCGATTCGATATTCTCGATCGCAGACAGCGAGAAATTCAAAGGGGAACCAAAACATACATATCGGCCAACCGCGACGAAACGCGAGACCAATATTTGTGCCCTGGTGAGTATTTTCTTTGTCGCACCGTATGACAAAAATTATGAGACTCGTCATGATTGCGTAGCAATTATCCTTAAATGTTTTAATTTATGTATATTCAATATTTCACAATATTCTCCTATGAACCAACAACGTTATTTGGTATGCAGCTACTAAAGCCTCGACTATGGTTGACGGGTCCCGGTTTCTATTTCAACCATATTCAAACTACGACTAATAACGCCAAGATTGCCGTCTGCACTGCAATGCAACCTTATTGGCTTTGATAGTAATATCTATAATCAAATTAATGTCCACCCGAGGTCGGTCCACAAGGTCGACCGGATGCTCCTTCGTCATTTTTTGTCACAACACACATGGAAAATAAATGTGAGTGAAATCGCCTGGAAAGGCAATGGTTGTCACTCTGAAAATGAGCATCCAGGAAGAACCTTGGAGATCACTTTTGTGTTTTCTTACACCTGCTTGTGTGTGTGTGTGTGTGTGTGTGTGTTGGATTGTGTGGTTTGTTTGTGTGTGTGTGTGTGTCGACGCTTTGCCCATTATCAGGATTGAGCCGAACCGTCAAAGTTCGATTTCAATGAAGCTACGCTTTTGGTATCGGGTTGGGTGAACATGATCTGATTAATTTTAGGCATGAAAGGTCATATGATTAGGGTAATTACCTGGGGTTTAGGTATTTTATTATTGTTCCATGGTCGTTAGTCAGATAACTGACGAACCTTAGTAGCTATGGTGATGTGGTACGTTATACATGTGGTACACTGATAAAGTGACGATAGAGGTCATTTAAATTTCCCTCAACATATGATAATTAAATCATCTAATTTGCATTATTTATGCGAATTCTAGTTTGCCAACTTCTGAATTTTGTGCCGGGGTTAGTTTCCACGTAAGGTACTGACAATACGTAGAAAATTTACCTGCCCAGGGCATGATTGGGGAGGGCCACGTGGAACCACGAGGAACCTGTAAGACGTGGCCCTCTCCACAGAAAAAAAAAACATAAATAATCAAAAAATCTATGCATGGATATCGGCAATTTGATATATCGAAATCCGAATATATTATATCAACCTCACCCATGCCCACCCCCACCTGACCATGGCCTGACGAACTTCATACCCCTCCTTTGCACCCGCCCGATCCACAATACCGGTACCTGACGGGCTTCGCGCAAATCCGAAGGCAGAAAAATATATCACAGAAGTGAACGTAACGAAGCGCGTAAGGAAGTTTCTGTTCTGCTCTAAAGCCGCGTTTCCATGCACGCGGGCGGGCGGGCGGGCTGGGGCGGGCGTCTAAAATCGCTCATCGTTTATTTTCATGGAGCGTTTCCATTCCGGCGGACGTGCGGGCGGGCGGCGGGCGGGCGGGCGTTTTCCTCGATCGGTCATGTAGCGATTTTTTCCGCCCGCCCGCGTGTCCCCGCTGGTATTTCGCAATCAATTTTGGGGATTTCCCTGCAATCTTCCGGCTTTAAGCCGGATAATGAGAGTAGAGGACAATTTTTAGGTTCAAATTATGTTCCAACCAACATTTCGTACTGTTTCAACACTAGGTATGGGATTTTATACAGATTTTGGTCTATATTCAACGCTAGACACCTTTTTTGGAACACTATTTCATGTTTAAACCGATGGATATCAAGTATTTGCTAATTAATCTCCAAAAACCGTCAATTGTGAAGTTTCATGGTGGTCCGTATCTTGACATTCAGAAACATGGTTTTCCAGAAAATGAACACCGGTGTTTAGTTTAAACCCTATATGGCGTTCCGGTGTTTGACAAAACACCGTCACTACAACAACGACAATGACAACAACGACAAAACCACAACGACAACGCGACAACAACGACGACAACACAACACAACAACGGCAACGACAAGACACAGACAACACACCCAACCATAATAATACATAATAACACTCATAGATAATATCAATAATAACAATAAGAACAATACTATATAACAAATTACATATAGAGGCTTACAAAATCGGTTCTTATATTATAGCGCATATCACACTAAAATTGAGAAAGGGTGCCGTGACATCGAGAAAACGCTCCCGCCCGCCGCCCGCGTTGCATGAGACGAGTCTTTCTCGCAAACGCCCGCCCCGCCCGTCCGCCCGCCCCCCCGCCCGCCGCGTGCAGGGAAAACGCTCTAATACCTAAGTGCCTATATAGCCTTTTTTCGATAGTACAAGCGCTTCACAGATTTAACGCCTGATCTTAGTGACGCTTGTCACAACCCGGACTATACACTTCTTTCTTGTTCATTCCCGACACACCATTTCAGTACGCCGCTCCATTCGTGTCCCCCGGGTACTTCCCAATGGGGTGCAGCCACATATGAGGCACGCCTACTAATCACAAGTCTCTTCACAGGTCTCATTTACACGTGGGTACCGTGAGACAGTGAGGAGACATGCCTTTTCAAGGGCACTTACACTACGGAAAAAAGCCCGGGGGCTTTGTGGGATTCGAACTCCGATCTTGGGATCACAAGCCCGGATCTCTGCCGCTGACTGTAAAAAAAAAAAAATCTATAAAGTTTCTCTCTCAACCACGTGGTTACTTATATGGGTCATCTTAGTTCATGACGATAATCCATAATAAGTCAATCTACCCATTCACCGTAGTTGAATGAATCCCGTGTTTTGTAGTTTCGTCGTAAATCGAAATGTATTAACATTTCTCGATAAGCGGTTTGATAAACTTGACAATCCCGGATTAATTGACCTCAAGTTAGCAATTGAAAATACCAATATGTCGGGTTCCTCTCATTTATTAGCCCAATCGGGTAACGTGGACCGCGGCCAATTGCCGTTCATCCAACGACACAGAAACTCCCGCCGAAAAATGGGGTAACAAAAACCCGTAAATTAGAGTATACCTGTATATACGCACGTGCTAACGGCAGTGGTCGGTTCGCGTCACCCAAAACCTGGTAAATTTTTTTTGGGAGTTTCAATAATATTTTATAATACTGCCCCAGTTCCCATTTATACTTGAATAACTGCAATACGTATGAGAAACACTGATGAACTGGAATGGATTTTGTAGTGAAATATCTACTTTTGGTTCGATTCTCTGAGGTTTCTTCGAGTCGAGCTGTCACGCAGGGCAGCTCGGGACCATGCAATTGAACTCAATGCGATAGGCTAGGCCCTATGGTCAGGCTGTGTTGTAAAGTTAGGCTAATGAGTGTTGGTAAGCATGGTCAATATCATTATGTTACTCACTCACTCGGTCCCGAACCCCCCCCCCCCCCCCATGCAGCTTCATTTTGAATCTGACCACGGTGATTCCGGCCCTACTAAACAGTGCATGGTGGCGATACGGGGCGGGGGGGGGATTTGGGGATGTGTCCCACAAGAGTGCTCTTCAAAACTTAAACAATCATTAAACATGGGGGTCGCAAACGCCACCTCCCGACCTACACCCACCCCGTGACACCTCCAGCCTTAGCCCGAGTGGGTGGTGCGGCCTTTGGGCTATTGGAAAAGCGTTTCCGTACCGTGTCTAAAACATTTTGGATAGTGTTTTGAAAACTTTTAATCAATATAAAGTCGGTAACGGGCAGGCTGCCCATGAATAGAAGGAAAAATTCTAACCAGTAAAATGTAAGTATTCAAAACCACCTCTGAAAAACTTTGCAGACGGTTAAAACATTCTTAGGAATAAGTCCAAAACAAATCAGAAACCAGTTTCATAACCGCTACTGACCAAAACATGATTTTAAAACATTCTTTCTGGCCCTAACATTAACATAACATCACAGGGTACTCACAGCCAAAACAAAAAAAAGAAAATATTTAAACTGACACCCTTCCTCCAGCACCATCACTAGCTTGTAGCACCTCATCTTTAATTATGCGGTTAAAATATTATAGTCCAGTTACGGTCCACAACGCAAAAAGAGAACAAGTAAAGAAAAGGGGCCTCTCACGAGAGAGGTGAGATTCGAACGCGCGAAGAAAGTTTCTGTCCCTTCGTGTACACTACGACGAAGCTGGACAGAAAGAAAAACTGAGCGTTTGAAATAGTACTTCATCTATCGATCTTCACCAGTTCAAAGGGCCTCCCTGTCTCTGATTCTTCTTTATGCCCGTTGCATTCTTCGCATATCTGTGAACCTGGTGTAACACCTCTTTGTTTGAAAGAGCCAAATTCAGATGCACAACATTAAACACTGCAATACAGGAGTACGTGTCACTGGAGGTCGCCATCTTTTATGAGTGTGCGAAGTTGATCGGCTCGTGATTGGTGAAAATTCAGTCTGACCTTATGAGGGTTCGGAGGACACAAAAAAAAAGGGGGGGAAAAAAACAAAAAAAAAAAATATAGACAGTTTAGGAAATAACGGAAGTTTAAACATCAAAATCTCATTCCTGTCCAGTTGAGCTCTGTGAAATTAATGGACATTCCTGAACCACAATACATCACATATGACAAAAAGAACCGGGGCCCCTTTGGGGGGGGTCATACAACAGTGATTCAGACCTTCGCCCACCCTAATGCAGCAACAGGGATGAAAAGATTCCAGTTAGTAATTGTAAGTTATAATCATTTGTAGACATGCATGTCTTAGATGTTTCATGGATGTGTAATACCCGTTTGAAATTATCTACGTCATAGCAGCTAAAAGGGAATCCTAGCTTACAATGATGGACACATTCTAGCTTGCGAACACCTACACAATTGTTTCCTTCTACCCTAAGTCAAAAGAAGAAATTAACGTGTGAAACATTAAGAAACAATCCGTGGGCCGGAAAGCCTATATTGTTACTGCATAGTTGCCGGGACAAAATTGCTTACAGAAACACACGAGTCAATTCTATTGTAGTAGAATTCACTATACTGAAATGTACGGAGCTCTTTTTCCCATAACTCCCTAGGGGCTACGACCCCAGCTAACAAAAATTCGTTCATAAAAGATTGATTTGAACCTTATGAGCATTATCGGTCTGAAACGTAAAGATGTGGACCCCGAATGAGTCTTTCAAAATGATTTTAGAGGTTCTACAATAACGGTTTGTAGTATTTACGTTCCGAAATATCATGGGTGAAGCTTCATGTTACTGTAAACAGACTCACTGACGTGTGACGTACGTACATTGCACGGTTGTACCTTCACGTCCTCCGAACCTTTTCGCAACATTAGTTAGCTGGGTACCCATCACTGCATACATGGGGGTGTGAAACAGAAGTACAGTTGACGTCAGAGGTGAAAAACAAAAAAGAAGTATCGTGTACTGTTTGCGCCCCGTGCGATGAGGTTACAGGTATGACCCCAGTACGGTATTTCCTTCCGTGGTGCTGGGGTCAGATCAAGAAAAAACACGTGACGTATACGACACATACGCGAAAATTATCAGTTATTAAAAGTATTTTTAAATCATCCTGAAATGTTTCTATCGAACACACTGATCTACATCTAAAAATGTTAAAATGGCAGGGGTTTACTCAACGCTTCCTGGTATGATACTATTCACCACCGTGTTGTCATTCCGCTTGATTAATCGATTTAGAGCTTGCATATCAGCACTAGCGCCGCTTTAGACGTTCCCTCTCTCCACTGATATCGCGGGGCGAGGAGAACCACCCACCGCCAGGCGCGGATACGGTTTCCCAAAAGGTAGGGGATTGATATTGTGGCTGCCAATCTTGTGCAGACAGACTGATTCCTATTCCACATCACGAGTTAGAAGCGCGAAGTCCCTTCGGCATGGTCTAAGGGCGCGCCTTAGAGCCCTGGAAACTGTCGGATTGTAAATGTTCTCTAGTGCAATCTGAGGCTCAATTAATCGCTTCATATATTCTGGTATCATAAAACAGACGTCCAAAAATATTAATAGGCCTGGGTCACGTCATGTCGCACTTAGATGTAGCGCGGGCTACGTCATACCACATAACAAATCCAAATGTGTACGCAGCGCACGCCATGCGCGCGAAGCGCGAAGTCCCTTCAGCGTGGGTTCAAGGCCCGCCTCAAGCCATGGAAGCTGTCGGATTCTAGGTGTTCTCTAGTGCAACCTGAGGCTCATTTGGGAACATTTCATCGTGATTTTAGTTGACAAACATTCTAGAAAATTATCAATTAATAACAAATATAAATATATATTATGTGCATATAACAGACGTTTGGAAATAATAATAGGCCTATAGGTTAAGGCATGTCGCCCTTAGATGTAGCGCGGGCTACTTCTGTGTACCATACTACAGAACAAGACCCAATGTGCGCGCAGCGCAAACTCATGAGCGCGTAGCGCGAAGTCCAGTGTGGGTCCGGAGTTCGTCTTAGGGCCCTGGAAGCTGTCGGATTCTAGGTGTTCTCTAGTGCAACCTGAGGCTCATTTGGGAACATTTCATCGTGATTTTGGTTGACAAGATTCTAGAAAAATCTCAAGACGATTTCATACCATTCTGTGCATCATTAAACAGATATACGGGAATTTTAATAGGCCTGGGTCAAATTGAGGCTCATTTGGGAACATTTTATCTGATTTTGGTTGGCAAGATTACAAAAAAATATCAAGCTGAGATTAGTATCATTACACCGATGCTTTTATAGCGCAATATCCAAAAAATTCAATGCGCTTCACAAAATAAATTAAATATAGGCTTGTCTGTAGAAGAGGGTTTTCAGTGCTGACTTGAATCCACCAAAGGAGGAAATATCGCGCACATGCGGAGATAGATTATCCCGATCTGTGGTGCAAGGTAGTGAATAGCTGAAAGCCGTATCTCCCACCCGCTTCTCTGATGATCGATTCACAAGAGTGGACTTGGAGGGAGAAGATCGGAGTGAAAGGCGAGAAAACTATATATCAATAAGCTCTGGAGGTAGTTTGGAGCCAAGTCATGCAGGCACTTGAAAATGTACGTCAGGATCCGAAAGGTCATGCGCATCCTGCAGGGAATCCAGTGGAGATCGACGAGGATTCGTGATGATGTGGTTCATTTGGGATAATGCGTGCCGGAAAATTTGGTACTCACTTGAGACGCCGCATTTGATGCAACGGGACTCCATACAATAAACAGCTGCAGTAGTCGATTTTTGGACACCACGAGTGACTAGACGGCTGAACGACACGCTTCAGTGCTGAGGTATTGCGAACCTTTTCGATGTTCTACAGATGGAAGTTGCAGACTTTCACTACGTTGGATATCTGTTCGCGCATAGTTAATTGTGCATCCATGTTAATCCCAAGACATTGACGGCAAGTTGAGGCAATAGGGTGAAATTTGACGTTATATACTTAATATATTTCTGCTGTCAATAGAAACAGACATATATAGGGGTGACTCAGCACAGGTCTGAATACGGTCTCGTATTGCAAGAATCCCGGAATAATAATCTCACCAGGGCAAAAGATGATCAAGTCGACCGATATTTCCCGATGACACGTAAAAAAAGGCTTATCTGCTGGAAAGGGGGTGGGGGATGTAGCCGAAAATCCCTCCTCCCCTCTGGATCCGCGCCTGGGGGCCAATGCCAATTCCGTGCATGCCAATACCGTGAGCACTCATTCAGATTTGGTGAAGCTATTTACCAGACTGGGGTTAAAACCAAATTTTCGAGGTGGTATTTGCATCCCACATTATTAGATGTGTGCAAAGGACTGTATGATAGCAATAGGACCAACAAATATTGCTAGGTCAACTTACTCCTTTTTTAGACATGACAGATTCAGTCCAGGGTATTATACTGTTCTTCAGTGAGTCGGCGTCGAAGTGTTGCCCCACCAACCCACTCCAGGTTGAAACTGAGATGGCTCTTCGAACAGTAAGCGTTACTACCAAATTCGTACGAGAAGTTGCAATTGGAAAAATATTTTTCGGCAGACAGTTATAAAATGGCAAGGTAACCTAGTTTGACGTTCTTAATGCCACTAAGACTCAACTGAAAGCAATGCGTGCAATTAGTCAATGCCTCTCCAGAGGAGATATAGGTCTTCTGACAGTATGTATTCGGCGGTCGTTAAAAATCTGGCAACCGGATTCATGGCGTGGTGTGATGCCTGGTAACCGAAACGTCGACCGAAAAGCGAGGGTCACCGTGCTACTAAACAATAAAGAAGTAGTCTCGACCCGAGGACCACTGGGGTAGTGGCAGGTTAATGGTGGGCGAAGGTTATCCCCGAGTAGTGGGACATCTCACGACCTAAACTTGCTACATTAACGACTTATCGCCGTTGTTTACTGAGAGTCCACTCTACACTAATCATGTCTCTCCGGTCCGTCCGTTCGGTATGTTCGTTCGTTCGTCCGGGTTAGTTCGTTCGTTCGTCCGTTCTGTTCTTCACGTCATTAGTATTCGTTCAACTTCTGAACCGTACCTACGATTCAGGTTGAACTTGGTGGGTGGGTGAAGCAGGCCACTGGCTAGGCCGAGTTCCATTTTCGTTTTTGCATAGATTAGATTTCAATAAATCCAATTAATACACAATTTGTCTACCCAGCCCTTTCCGCCCGTTCGTGTTGTTCGTTCGTTCGTTCGTTCGTCCGTTAGTTCGTTCGTTCGTCCGTTCTGTTCTTCATGTTCATTCGTACTTCTGAACCGTACAGGCAATCAGGTTTGAAATTGGTGGGTGGGATGGAGAATGCCACGGCTAGGTGAGTCACATTTTATTTGTGCATTAGTGCGATTAGGATTTCAATAAAATCCAATTAATACCCCAATTTGTCTTACCCCGGCCCTTCCCATTGATCTCTGTGAGAGTGGTTGTTTACATTACTCCCTCGAGCTGCAGGTTGGCCAATGGTCAAGCAGGAACTTTTAATTTGTCTGCCAGCACAGAGGGTGGCTGGAATTACAGGCAAATGGGGAGGGGGGGTAACAGGCAGTTCTGTGGAAGATCTGTCATCACCTCATGATGTAGGTGTTGTGGATCCAAGTGTGTTCCAACTGTTCCTGCTACAGGCCTAGGAGTTGCGCTGGGTACACATAACGTTTTGATGGTACATATAGCTAATATACAGGCCTTGGAACGAGTTAGTTGGCCGGGTACTTTGTGCTGGGCACTGCTAGCAATTATTATTCTATGTGGTAGACCATGTTCCAATCCATTCCAAGGTATGACAGATGTCAGACAGGCAATTCAAATAGTAGAACAATAAATTAAATGTGGATTGGTGAAGAACATGCAGTGCACTCGCCACAGGAATTTTGCCGTCCGCAGCTATCAAGACGTTGCGACTTGCTCTTGTTAATATGCTCTAAGACTACTGGTTCGGGTAATGGGGCTATCAGTCGATAACCTCGTTGCGAACCGACTGAGCAAGTTGTTGCGTAAGCGTGTTCGGGATGGATGTTGAAGACAATATCACGAGAAGAGACTTCGTTTCAGGGAGATATTCCTTAGAAATCATTGGCGGTGATAGCATCCGTATACGCATTGGGACATGTGCTTATTTTGCCTATTCAGTGTTGGCCTTCTTTAAATTTGGGAATTTTGTTCGCCTCTGTGGAACCATTATCTATATTTGCGAACTGAATGGGACATATTCCGCCCTATCCCTATTCCAACTCACGTGAATTCGCGATTTTTTACATGCGTACGACCGCATACTGCAACAATGGAATCCCAGCACGTTCCAAACGTGATCTTTCCGTTTGTCCCTGGTCAAATCCTAACATTCGTTTCGGTTCCTTTTCTTGTAACTCTAGCTGTCTTTTTGATTTTCCCATGAGAGGTATTTTGGACGCCGATTAGCGTGTTCAGTACAACACGATGACGCGATTGTGTAATACCAGCAGTGTGACCATGCACGTTATCTCAAAAAAGTGACTTTCAATCTTCCAGGAAAAGGGTAATTAACAACAATCAGTTGTTTGATCGTTGCATGGTGTTTCGCATAGTGGGAAAACAACCACGCAACAAACAACAAACAACATCCGATAAATATTCAATCGTACAATAAAAGTTAAAATCTTGTCACTTTGACGTCAGATACAATTATCGTATCGTACTATCACTAGTGTGAACACGCTGAAAAACGGTAATTTGCATATTTGTATTCAATACGAAAATGAACAGGGAAAATGCGAACTGTCGTTTTAGTAGCGAATGAGATTACAGACGAAATGTGTCTATACATGGAGGAACCAACCCTTTGCACCAATGAATATAAACACCCGAAAGAGCTTACCTGTTTCATTAGAAGCATTATACAATGTTGGTTGTTTCCTTCTTGGTCCGTGAATGTGCTTCCACGTTTATTAAAAATGTGACTATATGAATAATATATAACATCGGATTAAACTGAGTCTGTCCTGCGGACATAGAAAGGAATAATGTGTTGTATTTTATTCTGATCATTCACATCTGTGAGCTCACGTAGTCACGTGGTATGTGGCTGCATAAATTAAGCGACCCGGATCCAGTGAATTGGCGGAATTTATATTATTCAGTTAACGAAGCGCGTTTCCAAGACAAGGTTCCGTCCTAGTTTATTCTCGCCAAATTGTGGGCGGCGCCCAATCTCAATTGGCTTATAAAAAGACGGACACTGTTTTTATCGGTCACTTTGCATGAAGAAATCTGCTTTGACCATCAGTATCGACGGTGTCAGAAATTACATCACGACAAAATGGTTAGAAACGAACGCTCTCTTCAACGACGCTTCACTTCTTGTGCTGCCGATCGTGCTTCTGATGGCAACGGTGGGATTTTGTCAAAGGGGTAAGTTAACAGTTTAGTCTAAATCGTATCACCATTCGAATTGAAGCAAAATTAGCATATGAATGGCAATGAAAGTTAAGGCGAACACGGTGCCTTAGCGATCTGTTATAGTCATGTGGGCACACGAATAAAAGTGTATTGAATATATACATACCAAGGCAAGTTTAACACGGGCGAGAAGGGTTAGATTTGATTATTCGCCGTCTAGAGTGGGGGGTCGCAGGCGTCCCCACCATGCTAGGAAAATATGCTTTTGCAAAGCGACTAGAGTTTACTTGCCTAATACGGCTCGAACCGCTCGAAGCCCTGCAAGGGTGCAGGCCCGGGTCCTTTCCCCCTTTTTCCCTCTCAGCTACGAAGCCTTTGCCAGGTACACGGACAATAAAGGTCATTCCTTTATCAGTACCTTATTGTTTTAATGCTGAGTCCCCTGAGAGGCTGAGAGGAATGGTCGAATCTGTATGGTATCCTACCTTATGATAATGTACCGAATATGGGACCCCACCCCAGAGGCATAAGCGAGAAAATATCCTACCCGCTTCACAGTAGTAAGAATTCTATTACAAGGTTCCCAGCTAAGAAATTTACTCTGACTAGTCTGCTGGTACGCGTAATTCGTGGTGTAAAATTGAGCGCTCCGCCCCCCGTTTGCGAGTGACCTAATTACCCATTGGTTTGTTTGAATAATCACGTGATTATGACATTGGAGACAAAGAACTATTCATGTTACGTATATTATTTTTCCAAGATTTTTTAAATTGGTGTGAGTCTCCACCGCCACAACCTGCAAATGATGGTTGACGAGAGATGTGCACGTCAGTGCGTATGCTTTTTCAATTCAAATAATGTGTTGCCTGTCCCCATCCCATTTTAGCTGTTTTTCTGTTTTGGTGAACTAATTACCAACAGTAGAGGACCTGTCTTGCGTTTTGCTTGTTATGTCCCCGCTTTGAACCAGGCAATCAGGACATTGACTACATCCAGGCGTTGAATTCAATTCAGGACGGTGCCAGTCTGCTAAGTGGGGGTTCAGCAAGCGGCACATGTCTGTCTGGCAGAAGTGGACCCCGACGGCGATAAACGTTGGTAATTTGAAGTGTTGGTGAGAAGTCGACTGGTTTAAATGAAAAAAAAAAAATATAGGCTAGAAATCGACAAGATACGCATCACATAACTTCTGAGCGATGTAGTTGTCACGGATGTCCATTAGCCCCATCCCATATCACTCCTAACAAAGTCAAGGATACAGCAATAGAATTAGCGCAATCAATTCTACCCGACGCGACAGGTGGTGATAACAGGGGAAGACATGGTTGTACAGTTCTTTTCATTCGGTAGGCACTCATTCAAGTATTTGCCAGCAATCCCCAAACTATACCATGGTCATAGCAGCAAGAGAGGATATATGTTATAAGTGACCAGAGGCGAGTGAGCATTTCTTTAAAATGGCGCTTGGGCGGAAATTTATCAGTCTATTAATAGGACCATCTTTCGTATGGGTTGCGTCGCTTGATACGTAGGATCCATGGACTATAAACCACCGCGAATCGCAACGAAACTAAAAATTCACGCCCACGGGTGAGGAGTAGAACTACTAGCGACAGCCACCAACGCCGACAGTGTGTAAAAACCAAGAGGGGATGTGACTGTTTAGCCACCGACACCCCTCAACAAAACCCCCACCCAAAAACATAGTTCAAAAATGCAGATGTTTGCACTGACTGAAATCGGTTCAGGCAAAAATACCCTCACCTCTGAAAAATCGCATACCATTAAAATCGAATTTAGTTACGCTGTTATTTTTTTTTGCCCTCACCATTTCTCGTGCAGGTAGGTAGTCTACCAATATTTCAATGGACGATTGTTCGCATTTCATCGTTCCTCTAGGATTCTTCCCTCTTATCGTCTTATCGTACGTTGAGGACTGATGAGATATCGAAAAGTGTAGTCGGTTTGCCATTTCATCTATTCTTACTGTTATTTGATTGCCATAACAAACGGGCTGGTATGGTAGAAATTGTGGGGGTTAGAGGGTAACGGTACCTACAGTGGGGTATCTATGGTGGATACTCATGGGTGCTGGGCGGTTCAGCAGTGTATATGTGTTTTGGTTGGTGTGTGTGTGGGTGTGTGCCGTGCGTGCGTGTGTGTGTGTGTGTGTGTATTTATGTGGTGGTGTGTTGTGCTGCTGTGCGTGCGTGTGGTGTCGGTGTGTGTGGTTGTATGTGGTGTGTGTGTGTGTGTGTGTGTGGGTTTGTGTGTGTGTTTAGAGTGGCTGAATATATTCAAGACGGAATAGTCCACACTTGCATACGCTTTTCCTTTCCAAATTAGACGAAAATGGTTGTGGTAATTTCACTTGTTTACAAATGGCCGAGTCATTTCAAATTTCGTAACAAGAAAAAATAGTCACACCTGTATACATTCAATCAGGTGAGAAATACCTTTCTTTTTCCGATTAAATTGAAGATGGAAGACTGAATGGTCTCAAGATTTCGAAACAAGAGTGGCAGAAATCTCATCGGTTTCCCTGAAAATGGGTAGCTATTCAGTCCTATCTTAAAAAATATTGCAAGTTGCGATAGTGAGAATTTATCAAAATTGTCCAGAAAAACAGCAGTTTTTTCCAATGCCAAGAAATTTCAGCATAAATGTTTGGGGAAACCCTCCGTTGGATACTTTGTACCATGTTTGAAAATTCGAGACCATTCAGTCCTTCAAATCTTTAAAAGATATTGTAAAATAAGATGTATTTTCAGAAATCAAAAATTTGGCGAAAATTCCTCTCTGAAATCCCACGTTTTGGAATTTCTGACTGATTGCATGAGAAAATTAAATCTGTGTCTTCTAAACTTGTTCTTACCTTCGAGAAATGGAATTAGTCAGCCATTTGAGTCACAAAATACGGAGAAATTTGTGAAATGAAAACATGTCCTAAAAAGTGCTCTTCCCCCTGAATTTCACAATTTTCGGCTATATCGAGAGAAAATCTGTGTTGCTAATTATTTAGTGTGGGTAAAATTTCACGTGTTCGCTGACTACGACTGGAGAATTGCGAAAAAACACAATGTAAAAATCTGCGGAACGCAAACGCCCACTCACACACACTTACACACTACGGACACCTCTCGAGTGACCCTTCCATTGTGGACCGCACAACACCATGGGTACCCCACCATATAGGTATCGGTAACCCTCAGTGGATAGTTCTTAACCACCACACATTGTGAGTAGCAACAGCAGCAGTAATTATAGGTGAAATCGCAAAGTTAACTAACTATTCAGCCGGACCTTCGGGAACCGATGAGATGATAAGGTGAAAAGTAACAAAGCAGCCTTATGTGATGAAAAATTACTAACAAAAATATGGATTTCTTTGGAGGGAAAACGTTTTTTCAGCTATATTTCGATATTTATCTGTCTTCCCATTTTTTTATACAGTTTGCAATTTGGAGCTTAAAAGACTGGTTTCAAGTTTTCAGGGATGGCGATAATAATCCCCCAATCTGCCATGGGCGCAATCCATTCGATTCCTCAGATATATTTCGTTTGACCCCAAAATTTGGAGGCCAAAAAATGACAGGCAGTGTTCACGTAGTTTCAACTTTACATAAATATATAACTGGCTTTCAGGCACAGATCTCCCGGTTTTCAAGAGGAACTATTCGGGGATCCTCAACTTCATAGACGAGAATACTTACAAAGAGATAGAATGCTCGGCAGAGAATACGAGACAAATCGTTTGGTTGAAAAATGATATCCGAATTTCCCTTCGGCTGGAGGCGGACAGCTGGAAGACTTGGGGTATCGCTAGACGCGGAGAACCAGACGCTTACACTGAGGAAGGCGGAGATGAGTTACAGCGGGCAACTACACATGTGTCGCCCTGTCGAATCAAAACGGCGCTATCCGCGTACCTAGAACTAAGAGTTCAAAGGTAGGGTTATATTCCATCACGAGGGTCGTCTCTCTGTCCAGAAGCCTTGTAACCAAATTATAAACGAAGCCTATTAGGAGACCCTCCCGTTCTCTGCGTTTGTCGTTTTATGTTTTACACAATGTATTAACAAACCGGAGGAGTTGGTATTTTCAAGGAAAAGACATCACTACGCCTGAGAGACCACCTTGACAGATGTTTTAGAATGCGGAGTTCTGCAAACCATTGTACGATAGTGACACATGTTGGTAGTTTCCACCGTTTTTTAGGGTGTTATATTTTTATTATTTATTTCGATCAGTGTTTGTAGCTTCATTTATATCATTGTCGTTTAATAACCATTTTGATTGATCAGATCAAGCATGCATGAAGCTGAAGGGAATTAACCAGATCCGTAGTAATAAACGAACGAAAACTATAAGAAAAAACTAAATTGATAATAAGAATAGGTGGATACAGATAGGTATTAAAATGCTACTATTTCATTCTGACCGTAAAAAAACCGCAGCGATGCGGTTACGTCATCGATCAAGCTCTATTTGTAGAGTCTGTTCATCACTCTAAATTTTGTAACTGCGAATTTATGTTTAGTTATTTATGGCGCTCCACTATTTTCTATTCGAAACAATCACACCTTTACTTAGCTGAGACAAGGGATAGTAGTTTCACTTTTATTATCATTTTTATGAAGAATAAAACTTACCGGAAGTGGTATCTAAAAGAAGTGACCTATTCAAGGAAGTATGCGCTATATAGAACGATATACCTCGAAAACGGAAATCGAGGGTAGCAATCGAAACCCTGCTTCAAATACAGATCAATCCATTTAGAAATTCAAGGGTCGCTTGGTCGGATATTTAGAGGAAAAATACGAGGTGCCGCAAGACACCCTCGTTTTACGACAATTCATAAGTACAAGTCGGAAGTATGAAAGGAACTCAGAAAAATGCGATTTACTAAGTTACTCCGATTTTTCTTTTTTTTTTTTTTTTTTTTTTTCGTGAACATTAATTTCACCTAATCATGGTCAGGACATCATAATGGCGAATCCTTCATTTTATCAGAAGTAACAATAGTTCGAATCAGAGGCTGAAGCGCAGACATATTTATACAGCATACAGCGTGATCCACTCACGCAGTTTCTGACACTGTTTATGATTGAAGACCTGAACCTTGTCCTTAACTCCATGAAGACGCATCTAGACAATCTCTCAGTTAGATATCGGAGACATAGGAGGTAATTTCTGCTGGATAAGGTGATGTAGTTTCATGATATTCAATTGAACGGGGGGGGTTTTGGGGGGGACCGTTTCGAAAACGAAGAGCTGGGAAAAGGCCAACCTTTTGTACCTTGAAGCAACTGGATCCATATGCAAGGTCGGAGACTACGCACTCATTGACCGATCGAAGGCTACTTATGTAGTTTTAAGAAGATTGCAATGCCACCGACGTTGTTTCTTCATTCCGGCTAATAGATTCAGCCATGCATAGGTTAGCTGCGTGTAGATTGTGTAGTATTCGTGGTAAAATTTGGAAATGTGGAGCGTTGCATAGCCTTTGATTCTATGACAATGTAAGATGGCCTAATTGTTAGAAGATTTAATGCTGTGCTCATTGAGGGCTTCCATTTTTTTTTGAAAACGTTTCATGTCGAGTAACATAAATGTTCGTTCCTGCAAAAAAGCGTCGCACTAGAACAAAAGGCCTTGTTAAATGAAAAAGGAAAAGTTGCTTCTGGCACAAATGAAAGGGGAGACAATTTTTGGCGATCACCTTGTACTAGTTCCTTGTCTGTCTAGATCGGTGTAAAATCCAGCAAAAGCTCGTCCAATGTTAGGTTCCGGTGCTACAGCTACGATTTCGAGAAGCAGATTGCCTCTGCTATGAAGGATATAAGGGATAAAAGGCGTTTTTCTCTGGGCCGGGAAAGCAAGAAGTGCAAGGACAGCATTGTTTATGGTTAGTTTCGGATTCGGGCTAATACAACCAGCGATAGTCAGGAGATGGTTGCGTCTTTAAAAAACTATTTTCTATCGGTTTTCACTCAGGAGAAATTGGATAATTTCAGCGACCCGTGGTTGGTGTGAATCATAATGTTCGCCTGATGTGATAAACGAGACACTACAGAAACTCAAAAAGTGGTAAAGCTCCTGGTCCGGACAGAGTTAACCACTTTTTATTGAATTAAATCTTTTGCCGACCAATTGTCTGTTCCATTAGCTATTATTATTTTCAATAAAACCTTGCGAGAAGGTGTTGTTCTGGATGACTGCAGGAGAGCAGATGTTTATCCTATTTCAGGAAAACAGTCAGTCTCTTCCTGGTATTAACAGGCAGTGAGTCTTATAGTGTTGTCTGCAAGATGTGGAATCCATTAGTCGGGATCATATGGTCGATTTTTCAATGAGTATAGTTCAATTCAGGGTTCTCAGCATGGTTTAAGAAAAATCGTTCGAGTTTGACTAATTTCTTGGTCATGAGCGTCTCTTGCTCAAATCGAGAAGTTTCGGAAATAAGGGGAATGCCCTTAAGTGGATTCGTCAATGGCTCCTCGATAGGGAACAACGAGTTGTTATTCAATGCGCTCGGCAAAAGGTCACTAGTGGTGTACCCCAAGGATCGAGTTCATGGGCCGCTCTTTTTTTCTTGCGTATTTGACGATCTTAACGATTCGGTGCATTCAAGAGGTGAAAAGTTAGCAGACGATACCAAGTTTTAGCGGCAGGTTGCTTCGAACGAAGATGTTGCAATTGCTCAAAAGGATCTCCATATAATCTCAAAATGATTTTTCGAATGGCGAATTTTTCAACGCCGATAAGTGCAAACGTTATGCATGTTTCCACAACCACAACGCTCCCTTCATGTTAAATAGCTCAGAAAAGGATCTTGGAGTTCAATTTTATTCTCAGTCTTGAAACCCTCTGAGCAGTGTGCTGAAGCAGCGAGGACAGGTATTCTTGGCTTGATTATTCGTCATTCGTTTCCTCGATGGAGTATTGTTGGTCGGCTATTTAAGACCTCACCTGGAGTATTCCATGCAAGGGAGGAATCCTTAAATCTCGAAAGCTGCTAATTGAGAACGTTAAAAGAAAAGGCTACCCACACTCCTAAAAATGTTGTGTAACTAGCACACCTAACCTGGTGTTGTGTAAGAAATTACACAATCATTGTGTATAATCTGCAACAAATTTTGTAATACTTTCAGAGTGATTTGATTAAGATTTCCAAAATGATCAATGGCTTCGATTACTTTTCTCAAACTACTTCTTTGACTTTTCTAATGCTACCACTACTGGGGGCATTGACTCACGCTCCGTGGTAACCGTTGCAAATTGACTTGTTTTTTCAGGAATTGGGGAGGATTCTTTGAGTTAATTATTAATTATTATTATTATTATTATATTATATTATTATTATTATTAGTATTATTATTATTATTATTATTATTATTATTAATAATATAATAATAATTATTATTATTATTATTATTATTATTATGATTATTATATTATTATTATTATTATATTATTAATAATAATAATAATAATAATAATAATAATAATAATAATAATAATAATTCCTTTATTAGAGTAAATCAAAAACCATTTCTTTAAAAACAGCTGATTTAATGTTCTTTAAGTACGAGATTGTACGATGATAATGGTAATCCACTTAATTATAAGGTCTTTATTACCAAAAAATAAAAATGGTGGAAACTTTCCTTTTACACAGTTGATCGGCATTCATTATGGAATCCCCCGCTTGTGGAGACCTAGCCGGGTTGATTTGTCTCTAACGCGACAGCCGACAAGTCAACATGTTATGCTTGCACGCTTTTTCTCAGTTGATCAAGTTTGCCGGTATGCATATACCTTCTTTAGGGATCGAAGTGAAGAATGTCCGCGGAGTTGCATAAAGTGGGATGGTGAATTCACAGCTTGATGAATTAGACTGGCCAACATATTTTTAGTTTGTAAAAACATAAATGACGTTAAAGTGAGAGAGTTTCAATTCATATTTTTACATAGAATTGTTGCGACAAAATCGTATCTTTGTAGAATTAATGTATTAAATGAGGCAGCTTGTTCTTTCTGCCATGAGGGGAACGAAACACTAATTCATTTGTTTTGGAAGTGTACTAGAGTGGCATCTGTTTGGCAATCGGCTGAAGAATATTTGGTTAGGGTCAAAGCGACTTGATTATAAAACGGTGTGTTTTGGTTTTACTAGTGATGACATTAGCAAGT
Organism: Sclerodactyla briareus; assembly: GCA_026419785.1. NCBI lineage: Eukaryota > Metazoa > Echinodermata > Holothuroidea > Dendrochirotida > Sclerodactylidae > Sclerodactyla > Sclerodactyla briareus. Next base: position 98,474 of record JAODTK010000456.1, read on the forward strand.
GGTATAATTTTATACTGTTTCTTTTAGTACCATATATACCTTTCAAAATTCATACAGAAATGTCCAGATTATATAACCATTGAGTACAAGGTAGTTTTTGCTTTGAAAGTACAGGCGACACTGTTAAAGAAAAGTAGAAAACGTTGTGAACTGGAGGAACTTGATCTTTTGTTAAACCGTTTCAATTAATTAAATGAAACTGCTTCTGTTTGTAAGCTACTTTTTTGTATTATGATACATTTTAGTCATGTATGTATGAGAATGTATTATTCACGGCGATAGTCGAGCAAATAAACAGTGAAAAAAAATATTATTATTATTATTATTAGTATTATTATATTATTATTATATTATTATTATTATTATATTATTATTATATTATTATTATTATTATTATTATTATATTATTATTATTATTAACAGTAAGTTCTTGTTTGTCAACCCTATATCGGAATAGTTACTCTTAAGGCTCATTTACACGATACGATTTTTTCGCCCGACTTTTTGTCGCGCCCGACTTTTCGGCCCGACTTTTGTCGCAACGTGTAAATGCTCTTTTCCATGTCGGCGAAAAAGTCGGCCGCGACAAAGATCGCATGCGATTTCTTGAAAAATCGTGCCCGATCTTGTCGTAATGTGGTAACGACATTATGTTGACACTTTTGGTCGCTCGCATGCGGCAAATTCTGGCTGCCGCACAAAAGCTTCAAATGTTGATGAACTTTGTCTGGCCGAACTTTTGGGAAACGGAGCGATTCCCTGCATAGAAACCACAGATAGCGAGCATTTTCAGTGCAGTAAGATAAGAAAATGGAATTTAAATATGTACAGAAATCATTTGAGATGAAACGAGCGGGATATGATATTTCCTATGTTGTGGTTTCGAAGAATGTAGAATTGAGTGATTGAAGTATGTAGTTGTTGCAAATCGCCAAAAAAACGAGTGCGAAAATGGCAATTGAGCGATAGATTCTTGTTAGACTAGCGCTTCGTATGTACAGCGCGTAGCCTAGGGTTATACTGCAGACATATATCTTGTGTAGAGGCCTAGAAGCCTTACCGCTACCATTTGATCTTCCGACAAATATGGGCCTGACGATGTGATAGGCTGGACGATGAGAATGATTTTCATTAAAATATCACGACTAGAACTAGCTTGAGGTAGCATAGCCCACCCCCAAGCCTTCGCCTCCGGGTTCTCGGTTTATTCTGTAGCCTCGAGTTCTAATTTAAAATCCGCCACAACCTGATTTCAAACCTGATTATCAACATTGGCCTCGGCGTACTTTTTCCTATTTCGCCAATAAATATCTTAATCCCGTCACAATGAAGGTCGCGCTAGGCGGTCTAATTTCCACTGTTTCCTATCCTATTTAGGCCTGATTCAACTGTCAGGAGAAGTAAGAAAATAAACATGATTAAGCCTAAGTAGCGTCTCCTCCCGCTTTCTTTTTTGGATAATTGTCAAATTTCTTTTAATTTTGTAAACTTTCAGTCTCACTAAAAATGCTTCAAATGGGAAACTTACTTCTACGGCCTTGCAAATTGCATAAGAAACATTTTGGGATAGTTTTGAGGCCACTGGGGTATACCTACTAACATTAAAAAAAAACGAAGCCTCCTCCTTATTTTTAGAATCGTTCTGTACCACGATATAATAAATAAAATAATATTATAATGCTTATTTGGATTTAGCCCAGGCGATTGTATTTCCTAACAATAATTGGTCGTCTCAAAGTCAATGATACTACAATGTCAATAAACTGGGACCAGGCCTATGATTGATAGGCTCAGGCGAGGGGTCAAGGCTCTCAGGCCTCATCATAAGACCAATAATTTCTTATAATCTTCGGAATCAGCATCACTATTATCATCCTAAGTAATCATTATTGTCATCATCTGACATTCTGGGGGTCCATGCAGCCTCGGGGCCTAGACCCCTATGCCTAATGAAAACAGCAATTCTGCATTTTGCAGGTTTTATTATATTATTGCGTATACTAAATCGCTGAAGTTTCTGCATTCAGGACAAGTGTTATACTTATCTTATAGTGACACACCTGCGGAAAACAAAATGGAATTCTAGAACATAAGCCTAGGCCTACCTGAAAAAAATTGAATGGAATCCCAAAGCATCACGGAAATCCTGAGACATATTAAATGAAAAAATAGTGAAATCCAGGAACATATGAATTCAGTCATCATTTTTAGGATGCTTTTTGTTTCAAGTTGCTGAAACCCACTCGAAAACCCTCGGTCTACAAGTTTGATACATCTGCACATGATCTAGCCAAGGCTAGGCCACTGAAAAAAGCTGCCATTATTATTTTTTAATAGCCCACACCTGCTTCACTGCCTCCTACGTACATGACAATTGTGCATGAATACGCGTATACAACTTACAACTACGTAAAGGTACAACCCACTGACCGGTATATTACATTCAAGTCAGGGGTACAACCAGGTGAAGAAATTTGATTTATTGTACAAATGTACAACTAAGTTAGGCCTATACTAGACTACAATTACAAAGTACAAGTACAACTTCACACTATAGGCCTACTGGTTCAGTATTTTTCTTTTGCACACAACCCAGTCATGAGATTTATTGAATGATAAAGACACTGACCTGAAACAATGTGAAGTAATCACCTGTTACCATTTCGAAAGGACTATATATAATATATGAATCCTGTTCCGTCTAACACCTGGGTTTTGAAGAAAACACCTAGCTACGCATACACTGCTACGTACTTCGAGACGGTGTAAGCGCGCGTCCATACCATACCGCGCCACGCTGAGCGCACGATAGACTCGACTGACAAAATGCGCTGCATATGTGTGCGAAGCGCAGCGCGCACAGTTGACATTCGTGCAGTCATTATTAATGCTGTGTGTTTTATTAGAACTAGGTACATATTATTGTACAAATGTGTTGGTGTGACATGTTTTTCCGTGGCAGGCTGGTACCATGACACAGGTGTCCAATGTGAAGTTGTAAATTATTATTATAAATTATAAATTGATTACGAGGGTTCTGTGGTGCGAGTATTTCTGAACAGTTATCCTTCCATGAATTTGGTCCAACGCCATGCAAAACATTGTTATTTTGTCGGTACGGTACATCTGGAACCCACATCGAAATGAACCTAACCAACGCGTAGCCACTGCAGGTTAAAAGTGGTGGGGGTTGGCACGATGCCGGGTGATGAGGATGTGCAAGAGCATCATGGGGGGGGTGGCAAAAATCACGATCACGATTACCCACTCCCACTGTCAAGCGTTCTTTCGTGTCGCTCTATCCCTGACCTCGAAGCCGACCCCAGTAGAACAACATGGTCTTTTCTCTCCACCTCGGCAAAAGTTCAGTCGAAACAATACCCAGTCGCCCTTCTCAATGCTTCAGTGAATTTTATGTGCAATATGCACGAGGTGCATGTGGAGAAATATTGGCTATGAAGTACCCGTGTTTGTCAGCAGAAATAACATTCTAAAATCTGAATGCCCTCTCCACACTTAAATCGGGACTGCTTCGTCGGAAGGTCATCGGGGACACCGGGTCAACACCCCCATCCATCACACCCAGCTCTCCATCTATCCGTCCGTCTATCCATCATCCTCGTTCATTCATCAGTTTCATCATGGGAAAATAGTGCATGTGAGATTGCCCATCCCACAGCCAGTGGCGTACCCACGGGGGGGGGGGGGGGGGGGTCGGGATCAGAACCTCACCCCCACCCCATGGCCCAAGATGCCGATAAATTTTCAACACAAAAAACTGATTTTTTTTTTTTTGAGTTCAGTAAAGGTTTTGCAGCCGTTATTTAGCAAAATATCGCCAGCAAGCAGTGTCTGGGGGCCCATAAAATTGTATATTTGCCAATAGGGTGAGGCCATTTATCTAACATTGTTCAGTTAGTACACATCGCTCATAATAGGCTTTGGACAGAATCGCGCACGACATAAAATCGTACCGTGTAAACGCAGATTTGTTGAACTTTGTCGTGACAAGGATTTCGACATGAAAATCGTTCACGATCCTTTGTGCCATTTACCAGGCACCGATTTTTGGCGCAAAACCGATTTGTTGAACTTTGCCCGACAAGATGCGCGTGTACAAAAATCGTCCAAAAACACATTTTCACGCGAAGATTTGGGTCACGCGCTAAAAGTCGAGCCCAAAAATCGCATCGTGTAAATGAGCCTTTACATCTCTTCTCAAATTCTTCTAGGCAATGAATGGATTCACGAACCTATCCTAGCCTTTGACAACCACTGTGGCGACAGGACGACGAGAATTGGAAACAAGTCACTTTTACCTGTAGATTCTTCGTTGGCCCGAAACTTGGACGACGTAGTCGCAAGCTGGTACTACGTAAAGAGGTCACCGTCCGAGGCAAAAGAACGGCAAACACTATAAGGAGGGTCATCGCGAATTAATATGGATTTACATGATGGAATTGAATTACACTCAATACGAAACACCTACATCGTAAGTAATGCTATTGCCCTATAGGAAAGGGTGACCATGGTTACATAACTGATAATTAGCTAGTCTGGACTTTGCAATCCGGGTAATACAGACAACATTGCCCCCATAACTTATTATTATGGCCTGTTTTAAACTGTCACAAATTACGAAATTAAACTCAATCGACCCAGTTTTTGTCTCGCCTGAATGAAATCAGAAAGAGAATTAGTGGGTCACTATGGAGTTGCGGTGTGTGTGTGTGTGTGTGTGTTTGGAGGTGTGTATGCTCACACTTTACTCCGAGCAGGATTCTCACAAACCGTGAGGCCGACTATGACGAAATTTTGGGTTTGTAAGCAGGGTGATGGGTGTACACGATCTGATCAGATTTTGGGCAGCCAACAGTCAAAATTAAAATTGGGTAATTGTTATTTATGTAATTATGTTAAGCTCGTTAGCAAAGATTAAGCCCAGAACCGTATGTGCTACAGTGATGTAGTTTGGCAGGTAGAAACCTTGGATTGACAGGTAGATGAACTGATTACGTTTACAAGACCACACAACATATGACCTAAGGAAGTGGTAATTGCATTAATTTATTCAGAATTTTTCAAGTTTGTCGGCTTTTAACGAAACTTGGTGGATTTGTTGCGTCTACCCTGGATACGAGAAATTTAAAAGTGAAGTCGGGGTCACTGGAGTCATTAATGTGTCTAATTTGCATAGTTATGCAATTTTGGAAGTTCGTTGGATTTCCACAAAATTTGGTAGATGTGATCCACCTTTGATCCTGATCATTTTGAAGGTACAGCTGGGGTCAGTAGAGGTCATTGTATGTGCCTAATTTGCATAATATATTCCAATTTTCAACATTTTAAGAATTTCGCCACACTCATTAGGTATGGTCCGTTAACATTTTCTGGATCTGATGTGTTAGGTTCAGGAGTTTTGATTGAATTCCATCATATAAAAGTTTCTGTTAGAATAAAGCACTGAGGAACGAGTAAACCATAGCTCCTGTGACATGTGTGTTTATAAAGCTGCCCACAGATCAGATGTGTTTGATGTTCATGAATTTGATTGAATTCCATCATATAATAGCTTCTGTTAGAATAAAGCACTGAGGAACGAGTAAACCATAGCTCCTGTGACAATTTTTACTGCTGTTATAACTCATTGTACGTGCCTAATTTGCATGATGTATTCAAATTTTCCAACTTGGTAAGAATTTCGCCACAAACTCAGTAGGTAGTCATTAACATTTCTGACTCTGATGTGTTTGATGTTCATGAATTTGATTGAATTCCATCGTATAATAGCTTCTGTTAAATAAAGCACTGAGGAACGAGTAAACCATAGCTCCTGTGACAATTGTGTTGTCATAAGCTGCCCACAAGCAAACCTTCTCTTACCCAACCAATTTGATTAGGTTGATTAGATCGACCTTCAAAATACTGTGAACATTTTCTTTCCTCTCTTCTGCCTGGGGACTGGGACAAATGTGAGGTTTCTTGAAGATAATATGTTGGGACATCTTGACGGCTGCGTGGGGATAGTTTGTTGTGTGGGGGGAGGCGGGGGAGGGTGTCTGCTGCCTGGCAGGGGGGGGGTGGCATGTCCTGGTTGCTTGGAAAAAAAAGGCAATGAATAAGGAATGAAAATTATTTTAAAGCAACGAAGCCCAGGCTGCTAAGGGGATTTAGAACATTTTAAGTTGGGATTTTGGGTCGAAGAAGTGAGTTGACTGAGGGATGAAACTTTATTCAAATTTGGGTATTAATGGAGAGAAGAGTGGGGGGGGGGGGCATTAAGAAAAAAACCAATGAAAGACTTTGTATAAGGTCAAAAACTTATTGATCAGTTATTTTAGGATTTTTAAGAATTTTTATGTTTTAAATGTCACAATATGTGATGTTCGTTTGATGTCTGCATGAACTATTGGTTGTTTATAGTGTGTTAGTGTAGTGAATAATAGAAACCACCGATCGCGCAACCAGGCGAGACACTTTTGGCGATCGCCTTGTTTCATTATGCCAGTGATCTTAAGTATGTGCAGTATGTGTACGCTCCAGACTGTCGAATGTACCCCGATGACCTTTGACACCGTATTAATATAATATCATTACGCGGTGAACAGGCATATGGAAATGCGAATAGCTAGAATATTTATTGGTGTGATGTAAATCGCAGAAACAAATGCACATCTTTTAGTAATTTTGTCGAATGCAGATATATTTACACTATCACATGTGCGTAAAATTGCATGCACTACAATATTTATATATTGTTTAACAACTCGCACTTTTCTCAGACCTTTCCGTGCGCATTCCCTTCACCTGGCTTATCTGTATCACTATGGAACAAAACACCACATATGGCTTCGATAAAGCACAACATACGTAAGAATTGAATAACTCAGATATCTACACAACAGTTCGTTTCTCCTGTCGTTCCATCATTTGGGATTGGACGCCCAAGTATGTGGGCTATAGCGGACTACCGCCTGCGCTAAGGCAGGTCCAGAAACCGTTTTTTGTAATGGCGACATGTGCAATGACTCAATTTCCCTGGTTAAAACCGACGTTTAGGTTAAGCTTAAACTAATTTAACTCAGAATTGGAAGTATCTCCTAGATTTACTTGAAATAATAACTGTTGTGATTTTTTGGATGGCTCTGGTGAGTCGGCTTCTCAATTATTTTTTTTTAGGTTCTCTGAGCAAGCATGAGTATGTATAACACTGAAAAAACAGTAAATTACTGGCACTCTGCTGACATAATTTATGTAAATTTACAGTAACTACTGTTAAGTTTACAGTAAAATGATATACTGTATTTACTTGACATTTACAGTAGTTTACGAAAACTCTGGACACATTCCTACAAAAAATTATTTGCAGTGTTATATCATCAATAAATACAGAACGACTAGTGAGCGTGGAGAAGAGTACCTAAAAAACAATTGAGGGATTGACGAATAATCCACACCCAGATATACATTTTGAGTATAGGAAAGATACAATATGCTCTTACTTCATTCCCCTCCTGAAAGTTTCTGTTTTTCTAATGTTGTATATACTTCAAACACCGAGCCGTATCTTTTTTGTTCTCAGGTGGATGGACGGGAAACTTCCTCGTCGTATCCCCCCTCGACCCATTTTCAAACGTCACCGAGCCGGCGCTCGGTACATACGTAGTAAAGGTCTGGAATAGGCATTGAACCGCGGCAGAGCATCGCATCACGCTATCTCTACCCCACCGTAAGTTCATTTCATATACCGCATGAAACAGGTCCCCCACTCCTACTCCCCAATGACAATGTGATCCAACAATTCACAACCCAAGAACATTTACTTTCTGTCCCTCGAATGTTTTTACCACAGATGTTGTCTAGGGGTCAATACCTTGAATTTTTCACCAATTACGGGGAGGGGGAGGCATTGAAATCAATTTGTGAGGGCGTTTCTCCCATGGTTTCCTACCTCAACCCCCTCCCACTCCTCCCCTACGACAAAATAGTTTCGGGAGCCACCGATCCTGTGCATTGCCAGTACACATTCTTATATTAGCTGTTACTAGATCATTTTCTTCTATTAGCCGTAACTAGAATCATATATTGCATTGAGACACTGTGTACGCGACGATGTGCTGGGAATAGGCTTAGGCTAGGATTCCACGATGCAGATGCGAGTCAGGTACGCATGTGAAAAAAATCGCGAATTTCGTTGAGATGGGAGTCAGTGTCTGATATATCCTATTCAGTTTGAAGGGAAATAGATTATTGTTCTACAGAAAATGAAAGGCTGAAAGCAAACCAACACTGAAAAGCAAAATAAGCACATTGACCAATGCGTAGGCGGAGGTATCACGCGATGGATTCTGTGGAATATCTGCCTTAAAAAGCCATTCTGTTTTGCCTTTTTTTGAAGGGACAACGGACAAATGCATGGGCAGCTGAATTTTGGTATGGTCTTTTGCATGAACTTAGTGTTTTTTCTCATGGAGGCCAACGTTCGTTGCTCGTAAATATGTGATTTCACATCCAGCCCGGATACGGCATAGCAACTAATGTGAATCCTAGCCTATCACTTGTTCCATGGCCTAAGTATGCGGTATATACACCACTCAATTCACAACGACATAAGGCTAGATTTCTATTGGAGCGGATGAGTGGTATGAATGAAAAATGCTCAGTTTTATTGGGGTATTTTATTTTTTATTTAGGAGATTAGGCTGTATGATGAAGTGCAGGAATGGTAATTATAAAGCAACCCCCTGGTGAAGGAAGTGGTTTGCTTCATGAGGTCGATAGTCGTAGAATCCCATTGTAATGACGAGTGCCATCGCATGCATGGTAATGGTAATTCGCTCCCCTCATTTCTCGGTCCATCGCATTTGGATTTTTCGCGGCGGGATTTCTTTGCTACCCTTTCAGACAGTTTAAATTTTTGTACTTCGTCACGTATTGTACGCCCACGCCAATCGCCCCCACCCTCCTTACACTCTGCATCTATGGATCTATCCGTTAGGAAAGCTTCAATCAATAAGATCCACACGCACGACACACTTGAAGTGATACAAATTCAACAGCGCCAATAATGAATCTAGAATAATAGACGAGTATAGAAACTTTTGCACCCATATCCCAGTGAGGGTCACCTTATTTCTGACATTGATCACGCTTGATATGTTCACCCTTGAATCTCCAATTCCTCCAAAAATGGGTTTTATGAAAATATGCCGAGTTAGTGTGCATGCATGTGTGTGTGTGGTATGTGGGTGTGTTTGTTTTGTTTGTTTTTTGTTTTTACTGAACAATCATCCAGAATGCATATGCACTTTCCTTTATCTTGCAGACATATGCAATTCTCTTTCATCTGGAGGCATCCAAACTAGGGTGTCAGCAGACTTGGGTGGTTCAAGGGCAGGGCGAATAGTTGAACGATCCGTAGAAGGTAATCAGAAAAGATGGCCCACTCACGGACAAGGACCCGGACCGTATACCTGGACATTGAGACAATCGGCCCAGCTTTATCTTGATTGGTTTATCAATTATATATAATAGCAGATATGTATCCTATCATAAGAAAAAAACAAAAACCGTGTTTCATATTTTCAGAAGCCAGTATGAGTTTAAGCCGGCTTCACTATTCTGATTAAGTAGATTTGTGGAACTTAACTTTTGCACAGATTTGGAGCTTGTAAACTTGTATAAGCACGCATTGTTGAGAACTCCACAAACTGTCAAGTTAAGTTACAGTAGTAACGATCAACTGACTGCGTTGTCGCCAGGCTTTTTTGTTGAGGGCTCCAGAGCAGTGATTTTCACAGATGACTCGGGCACTCCAGAGAATGTTGTGATTGCCGTTTGGGAAATGGGCCTAGGTGAGGGGATACCTCTGGCCTTAGAAAAGCGCTTGAATAATTGACGGGCCCAGATGTAATTCGGTGCTACATGTGGAACAAAATAGTGTCAGGAATATACATGTATTCGAGAATATGGATAAATTCGCATTGTTCACAAACCCCACATTTTCGGGGAACTAGGGGTACTCACTAGGGGGAAACGTGCCTCTCCATCCTCACCTCTAACCCCCTTCTTTCTCGGGTCATCGAAATTCCCCTTTCCCCCCCACTTTACCGGCCAACAAGTTATACCTCCTGTAAATGGTGCCAAAATGTGTTAATGTGACTGATCGGCGAAATCGTTATGAGCTGTAGAATACAACTATTCCAGATTAATGCGATAGGCCTATTCCGTGTTGCATTGCATTTTAAACAAGTTAGAAAGACACACTATGTTGAAATTTGCTGTTCGGTATTTCTTGAATTTCGACTTCGCTGTATCTAACGAACGATTATGAATATTTATGCATAACGCTCAATGGAGGATAATTTTTTTCGAACATAGGTCCCACCAATCGTCATTTTTGAGAAACAACTGCAGGGTCAAAGAGGGTAAAATAACCACTTAGAAGAAAAAACTGAATGTGTCCGTCCCAACCGACGTCATACGAATTCCGCTTTAGAAATTATATGTGATGGGTTTTTGAAGTTTTTGCTTGTGTACTGTGCAACATTGAAAAAAACTTCCCATTATTCGCTAATAAATGAGGTTATACGTACCCAACACTGACAACCATTTTTTTCCTCAGATTTGTTAATTGTTAATTTCACTTGTTATTGTGAAAATGTTATTCTGTAAGAGGGGTAATTAATGTTGCAGTTAATTGTTACGTGTGGATGGTTACTCTGCAAGAGAAAGACATAAATTGCAACACAGGGCCTGTAGAATGTTGAGTTATATAACAGAACAGAACAGTATTGAAGGTATCCTCTATGCTCTTCAACTGTTACCCAGCACCATGAAAAATCTCCCTGATTCCTTTGCATTATGGATTAACTTTGAAGGTCAATAACTCCATATATAGGATTATCTTGGTTTTGACCTGTAGATATAGTCTTCCATTCTCCACAATATTACCGCTGTTATAACTAATCCTAATTTCTTTGCATAATGGATATTATTAAACCTTCGAAGGTCAATAACTCCCCACATAGGATTATCGTGGTTTTGACCTGTCGATATAGTCTTCCATTCTCCACAATATTACCGCTGTTATAACTAATCCTAATAAGCCATTTTCGAGTTACAGGTTTAATGAGATTGAATTTTGTCAAAGTCATAGGGGAATGACTGAGTTCGACGTTGAACGTACAGTGTGCAGAGCGTTCTTTCGAAACTCCCCCTGCCGAAATTACGAATCCTGCCATCCCAAAACTTTACAGATTTCCCTCCATACTTATCAACAATGCCATCCGAAAACATGGGGTGAATTGGTTGCGTTTTGACAATAGTGGTGATAGTTTAAAATAGGCTGTAACGATATCGCTATGGGGGGAATCTGACCGAATCTCGTCTATTCCCCTGAACTGTTTTGTGGTGAGCATGCGCACTTAGAACTACGAACTGAATTATTTCTTTGCATAATGGATATTAACTCCGAAGGTCAATAACTCCCCACATAGGATTATCGTGGTTTTGACCTGTCGATATAGTCTTCCATTCTCCACAATATTACTGCTGTTGTAACCAATTTTGATTTCTTTGCATAATGGAATAAACTTTGGAGTTCAATGACTCCACATATAGGGTTATCGTGATTTTTACCTGTATATATATATCACGATATATATATTATTCAGCGTCTTTCCGCCGGAGTGCTCAAAGCGCTTTACGATATGTCTTTGTGTGAACTTTGAAGGATGTTGTGGTGGGGGCCGTCGGATGGGTGTGGGGTCTTTCTCAATATTATCACATAGATATTTGTGTTTCGTTTCGTTGGGCATATGGCGTATATACCGCAGACAATATAAATCTGTCCACCGTTCCTGTCGTTATGGTACTCTGTGGGTTGGAGTTTCCCCCCCCCCCCCCTCCCCCACCCCACGCGGCGACCACGCAGTGTATAAGGAAGTTGGGGATTCGGTCAGGAGGAGGAGGCAAGGTGGAAGCGGAGGTACGATACGGCTACATTTCTCCGATTGGTGAGTTATATGGGAGTGTGTGAATAAGAACATTCCAGACACACACATACACACACACACACACACATACATACATACATACATACATACATACATACATACATACATACATACATCATACATACATACATACATACATACATACATACACACATACGCCCTTCTACTGTGGATGCTATACAACCAACGAATGTATCACATTAAAATAACACTTCAGGAAATGCTTCTCATCAACCAGAACTGTTAATATCCTTTGCATTTGGCTTCTCCTCAGGTTCCTAGCAACACTGAATTTGAGAAAATGTATAACGCAGCACAGTGGCTACAATATCTCAATGTCCCTTACCAGAAACAGTGAGCATTACTGAAAATGGCACAGTGACTACAATATCTTATCCAGCCCATCCCAGTAAAAGTGACCCTTGGGGAAATGACATAAGGACTACAATACTCCTTTAGCCCTTCCCAGTAACAGTGACTATGGGAGAAATTACACAGTGAATACAAGATCTCATCCAGCTCTTCCAACGACAGTGAATATCGAGGAATGGCACAGCGAATACAATATCTTATTGAGCGCTTTCCAGTAAAATTAGATATTGGGGAAATGACCCCGGACTACAATAGCCTATCTCATCCAATTCTTTCTAGTAACAGTGAAAGTTCTACAAAATCATCATCCAACCCTTCCAAGTGAAGCCAGTGTTTCAGCCATAATAAACCCAAGGTTGTTGTTTTTATTAATGATAATAAACGAATCATCCTCTGTTATTAACCTAAACCACTAAAGGCCAAACAGTGAATACCCAAGTTATATGAGAAATATACTTCATCAATAATTACAAAATTATGATAGTGGTACCCCACTAATATCTTACACAATTTGTGTTTTTGTTTTTCTTAAAAAATCAACCAGTGATCTCCGAACTTGAGTTCAGCGTTATACTATCAATATGAGGCGGGGAAAACTCGACGAGAAAGGCCCAACCCCCAACCCTCGCAACCGGTAATAAAGACTCAAAGTCAGAGCGTAGTGCAGACGTCCGAGCTCATGGCCGGGGCGTCTCATTGCGATATCTTTCACAGGAACAGCCAGATGATTAACGTGTCACGTGAGGATAAAGTTCATCCCTAGCGATACTACATTTGTTCCATGAGTACGCAACTATTTACCAAGTGAAAATTAAGGAAATTGCACTCTATATGAGACGAGTGACGCCTAGTTCTACGCTGATGCTACAACGTGCCAAGGTTCTAGCCTTGGATGACGTCCAATCCCCTTCAGAGAGTCGAGAAGAACCCATTCAAAGGTACCACCAATGTCGTATCGGATCGTTTATGGTTATGTCAACTCTCGGCGTCGTCTCGTATTCGGTATCGTCGGTGCGACCCATTTCCACGGAGATTTTGCAAAGAACCCATTCAATGTTTAACATTTCAATATCACAGATGTGACACTGCGCTGTGCAGGTCAGTTGTATCTGTAGTTTGCCGAAAACGCATCGGAACCAGCGAATAAGGCTATGACTCGCTGTTCATGGCACTCTCCTTATCATAAGGAGAGTCTGTATGACGATTTTGTCATCAGTCGTGAAGATTACGTGAAGTTATGTCATCAAAACAGACCCTATACTATACCCGGGAAGACACGAACCTCTGGAACATTACGAACATTACATCTCGAATATTACGATTCTTACGGTAAACCGTCGACCGTTTCCGGTGAGTTAAGTGCTATAGTATACGAAATGACTATTGTCGGAACGGGCTAATAACCCGTCTTCTCACCGTAATGGTATAACAATGACCAAAGTAGCGATGCACTTTTACTACCAAATTCTTTCTGGTGTGAGGCGGAGGAAAGATTGTCTAGTTGCTTTCCACACGAGTCCGGGGCGTTGGTTGGGCCCAGGACATAAATAAATTTGTTATAAACTCACCCATGATTCCTCCACATCATTGACTCATGGAAAAAAGACACAAAAGCTTGTTTGAAGGAATGCGAATCGTGCGAACATTTTCGGGGTTTGAGATGGCCCTGAAAAGGAGCCGCGTTAGTAGTGGTAAACCACCAGGGACAATAACTAATACCTCCCTCGTGACTTATTCCATCCACTCCGAGAGCATTTCCCAGTCAATAGGAACAAAGAACACCACACCGACTCCTCTGTCAACCTCTCCGTCTCTCCGCATCTGGCGTCTCGGACTTATCGGCTCCTCGGGATCCACTCGCTCCTCTGGCTCCACCTCAAGCCCCCGGTCTGGATTTCGAAGCCTTGAGAACAGGGACCCTCAGTCCCTCAGACACAGTCGCCTAGTTTACTGTGAAGGGGTGAATCCCAAACGTCGTCTCCATCGCCTCGGCCATCACGGCGAACGCCGAACGCTCCAGTAGCGTGTGAGGCTGCTCAGTGCGCTTCATCGACAAATCCAACAGCTCCGTCTGGTGTGGTTGCTGTATTGGTGGCACGGTCGCTGATTGCTCTTCGGGAAACTCAGTGGTAGCTCTTTGAGAGACTCGTGTGGTAACTCTTGGGAGACTCGGTTGGTGGTTGGAACAGGCTCGGTTTGTGGCTTGGCTGGCGGGGTTGTCTATCTCCTCTTCAATAATAACCTGTTCCGACTCTGTAGTTCCAGCCTAATTGGTACCTTCACCGACCGGTTTGCCTTCTAACAGTGCTCCTTATAGATTCTAGCACTGGTCCACGTATGCCAATAATAACATCACCTCCTTACATACATAACATTGGAATCGTGTTTACACAAGGAAATGTCACGTGATCAAACACTCGGCTGCAACATACGGAGCTCGTTACTTTTCACAACTCACCTCACTTTGATAAAATAAAATAAAAACGTTTGACAGACACATTGGGATCTAGAAAAATACTTTCACATCGCATGAAGGATAACTTCATCTATGTCTGTGCGAATACCTCTTGAGTTCCTGTTATAAAGTCTTAGAATTGCAGTGTTTGCAGACGTGTGTATGCGACACCCCTTGTGAGCACGATATCTATAGAGCACGCACGCAACCATTGATCTTAAACACGTAGGTTACAGTTATGAAGATGACTAACCCATTGTGTCGGGGTCAGGTCCAAGGTCACTGAGGTCGACAAAAGTCTGAAAAGGCTGTGAGCACACTACATGTGTACCGAGGTATGTAGAGAGGTCATACTCGGCTCGAGGGGTTGTCGTTTGGATTACATGATCTCTCCTGTTTGGAGTCAGGTCCAAGGTAACTGACAGTCAACAGAGGTCAAAATCCGAAAAGCTCGTGAGTACAACGATTGTGCAACGAACGATACTAACAACTCATACTTGGCCTGAAGGGTTCGCCCCGTAAAGAGGTAGACGATCCTATTGGGTTTTAGTGGTCAGTTCCAATGTCATCCTAAGGGCAACAGAGGTCAGTCTCTAAAAACCATATGAACATGACAACTGTGCAACGAATGATCTAGAGAGCTCATAATCGGCACGGAGGATTGCCATGTGACGTGGATTAAAAACCGGTTGTTGTGGGTCAGGGTCCAGGGTCACGGGAGCTCAACAGAGGTGAAGGTAACAAAGTTTGTAAAAATGATAAACTGTGTGCAACGGAATAATGGAAAGAATTTATACTTGACACGAAGGTTTGTAACTGAGTAGATGTCTCTATTGTTTTCGAGTAGGGTTGAAAGTCACAGTCCCATTATCTGATTATAACGGCATGAACTGTAAAACAACCTTCCAATCCGCCCACGCAAGATTACTCTTGAAGAGCTCTTGGGGTATAATGTAGAATATATTAGCGGCGTTTGCATCGTTCCTGCAAGATGCCATGAATCCCTCAAAGATAAATCGAAATAACTCGACGAGACAGCGTTCTACAACCTCCAAATACAGTTTAAACAGAATAAAGTTTATACAGTTTGCATAAGTGTATTCAGGCTGGCCTACACCTGAATCTAAAGAAGTGCAAAGTTATGTCTACGGAGGAACTGAACGAATTTACACTGGATGGGAACAAAATTGACATCGTGCACAGCTTCGCTTTCTTGGTTCAACAATTGATGACAGGGATGGATATTGTAAATGGCGGAAATTGTAAGACGTTAGGCATTGGAAGAGCCGCTGTGGCAGGGTTACACGAGATTTGGAAGGGCAAAGCAATTACAATTAAAACTATGAGTCAACTGATGAGAGTACTGGTGTTCCCAGTTGTGCTTTATGGTGTGAAACTTGGACAATATCAAAGGAAATGAAGAAAAGAATTGACGTTTGGAGTTATGGTGCTGGCGGAGGCTTCTGAGAATCCTTGGACTGCACATAGAACGATTGTTTCAGTTTTGGAGGAAATAAATCCATCACTCACACTGGGAGCACTGATTTTGAGACAGCAGCTAACTTACTTCGGACACATCATGCGAGCAGAAAACTCCCTGGAGAAATCATTAATGGTGGGGATGGGCGATGAAACACGGATACAGGGCAGACCAAGAAACATAATGGATGGATGGTATCAAGCAACCGACGAAAGGCAACCAGGAACCCGGAGGACTGGAGGATGAATGTCATGGTCATCACCAGGGGACACGACACGACTCGACGGTACATGGTGACAAGGCGATTAGTGTATCACTGTGGTTCGGGTGGTTCTTACGTATACAGAGAACGTACGTGGTTTCCAGTATGGTAATAGCGTATTCTGCACTACGATATATGGTGAATACTATGAAGCAACAATGGTATATGTCGGGGCATGTCTCTAACAGAAATAATAAACAGATAATAAACAAATGAATGTTTCAAGATGTTAAACACATCGAGGCGTAACTTTTTAGGCCCTTTTCGGGCTACTGTTAACCGCGTCATTCGGAACATTTGTCAATAAGTGATTCGGTTGACCCCCCCCCCCCTCTCGCCTCGATTTGTCGATTGTACAATATCGTCATTGTGCACTGCTGATTTCCTTTGAGTAGCAGAACTTTTATGTGTGGAGTTATTACTTTTACTCTCTCTGTCCATGGCCCAGTCACGCGGGCAATGGGCTTGTATCGTAATATCTGCACACAGTTCGGTATTATGTGGTCAATTCTCTGTAGCCTTTAAATGCTCTTCATCTGTGGGCCTCGAACTGCATGAAAGGGAGAGTTTTCCAGTTAACAGATCAGTTCCAGGGTTGGCATGGTATAGCGGACACGCTACTAAGCCAGCGAGTAGCATTAGACAGTGAGCCTGCTACAGGGAAAGTCGGGTTCCATAACCATGATGCCATGTATTTGAGTACCTAGTGGCCTCATTCGGTATTAAACTGAAACATAGTCTGAGCCTAGGCGTATTCATGACAGTTTTCCATCATGTTACCTTATTCAGCTTTTTTGGTGAGTACGAGTAATGTAAATACACCGACAAAAAGACAATCTTATTCGTCGGTTCATCTCGTGTAATATCCTAAATACCATTATCGCCTTCCCGTGTGACCGCGACAATATATAATGTAGTTATGACAATATAATTGATATCCTTAACATATGAGACTGCATAAGTACACTTGCAGAAACTTTTAGTTCCTTCGGGATATGGCGAATGCCACAACAGAGCGGATCCAGGCGGCAATACCCCCCCCCCCCCTCCCGCAATTGCCCGCCCTGAATATACAAAAGAGAAGCAAAACATGAATACAAATCGAAAGGCTAGAGATTTTCACATATAACACAATTTCGCATATCAGCCCTTTTCAGCCTATAATATGAACTGGAGATACAATGACAGGCAATGTGTAACTAGCTAAAGCATTTTCACGTATAACATTGTACATGCAACATCCAGTTCATGTAACGAAAATACCCCTTTTCCTGTCATTATTCTTCACGCGTCATAGAGACTAGATCCGCGATGTTGTTCGATGAACGAACTTGTGGGGATGAACGGGTTGATGTGCCTTCACTATATAGTACAACAAAGTACTGGACTGAGCTTGAGACGCACAAACTGGTGTTAAAATGAGAGACACTTAAGCCATGTTAACACTTCTTTGGGGACAACCTGTAATCCTTTAAACTCACTCATCCCGTCACGGGTGAAAGTGCCACCACATGTGTATTGTCGAGAGGGTCGTGTCCCAAATGTGCTCGATACATTCACTGATTATAGTCCACAATTCAGTATTCAACTGCTTGAAGTAAGTATTCTTTCCCCCTCTTTTAACAAATATCCACAGAGAGTTGTACGCTTTCCTGTACAACATTTGTCAGCAGACGGACTATAGGGCAACTATGACAAAGAGCAGGGTCTCCCTTCCAGACCAATTTGGTAACTGGAAACTCTGGTACAAAGTCGTGTATGGACTCCGGATAACGTTGCCTGTAGTCCAGCATTTCCTCAAGACACTGGAGGGTCACGGGATCGTAGTCGTAGTAAAACTTATTCGCGAAAGCACGTGGCTGTTCAGGAGAGATTTTAGAGACCCCATACTGAAGACACAAACTCCTCTCACGAACTTGCCAATGCAAGAATCACGCCCCTGCCATAAAGCATACCTGAAATTTCGACCGAGGGACGGGGCATTTGTGAAACCACCTGGAACACCAGGGTGTGCATGTAGTGTCGCCCAGTAGGTTTCATCGGACTATAAGTATCCTTCAACCATTCCAAAAGAGCGATTGCTCCATCGTCATGTAGAACGTATTCGACGAATTTACGTGTAACTGCGTAATATGCACTACCGGCGTAAAGTGTGAAGTTGTGCGGTGGAGGAGACTTCTGCCTTCTTGTTCTGACGGGTTTCTCCTTTCCAGGAACAAAGTGATAGAGGGTTCGGCGTTTCGTGACCCGCGACCGATATAAGCACTCTATGAAATTGTGGTTTTGGCCGACCTTCAGCTGGCGTACAATCTCTAAGTTGGTTTTCAGCGGGAAGTCCTGTCCACACAGATTGATCACGTACGTCCATCGAACCGGTTTTTGTAGCAAATCTGTCATGCAGTTAATGTCCGCTTGGAGACGATTGAACCCCGCGTATAGTATCCTTTCCACTTTCGAAGGAATGAAGACATTGGGAAAACAGGAAACAAGACTCTTTATTGCCTCTTGGAACTCCGGTGGTGATTTAGCATCTGGGTGGATACAATATATATTTTGAGGTTGATGAATCGCTCGAAGCAATCTTTCAACTTGGGCGACTTGGAGGTGTACCGTGATAATGTAAGCTACTGGATACTCCTCCTCTTCTGTTGAGAGAGGCTTCGTTGGATAGTTCCTTGTCGTTCTGAACACGAAACGTTTGTTGGTGTAGCGGTTGAAATTTTCGTCAGATGGAACTAGAAAGTCCCGATCATCCGATGCGGGATTCTGAGAGTAACTGGGTTGTGACACTCGTGACCAACTCATCTTGTTCGAAGAGTAATGAACAGTTGGTTTCCCAGTACTTGTGATACGGAGAACGGAATGAACTATCGGGTATACCGGTAAATGGTGGAATGAATCGTTCCATCGACGTGCTTTTGAATGATTTCATTTTTCTCAACGCCAATGGAACTCGTTCATCCTGCCCTGGCAAGACAATAATTTCGATTATCATTGTCAGACAAATTAGGAGAGCCAAAACAAAACATTTGATGTTGTTACCCGCTTTTCAGTGGAAGAAAGCGGTCGTGCAGGTGTAAGTTCGGCATATTTCCAGATGGTATCGTCATATACTGCATATTCTGTAAGAAAGAAAAACCATCATTGCGTCCTTAGAGAAATAATTTATTTAAGAAATTCAGAAACTGGAGCTCTGGTTGCTTAGTATCGTTTGCCTGCCGGTCACTTGTTGGGGAGCCCTAATCACCAAATAGATTTTGGGGTTTGCCAATGGCAATAGTCCGCCATCCATGGTATGAAGTAAAATTATTTTGTTTGTCAATCTTATATTTCCACATCATCGGGTGATGCGTTATTTTACTCACAGGATGATCCAAGAAGGTATACCAGTGTTAAATTCGGCAAAATGTAAATAGGCAAAAGGCAGCAGATTTGCTCAATAGATCTACAGATCTAGTGAGCAATTCGGCCAATGCTCCGGCATCCGGACAAAGCTGCGAAGGTTTCTATCGAAAGCTAAGGCTAAAGTTATCACGTTGTATTGCCAACGTACTGAGATAGTTTGAATTCGACTTTGTTGGATCCACTAAGGTTTGGAGTAACATGTGAGATAATGAAAATTTTAGCGATCGTGAATAAAATATTGGACCTGGGGTTTTCGCACCTTCTGACGTTACGTCCGATACCATAGGAACCATGTACGGAATATCTTGACTGCCTGGGATTAGAATCCTGGAACCACGATCGGGTCCAGTGTCGTTACGTAGACGATACCTTTTCAATTCATGAACGCGGAGAGTTTGAATCCTCCTTTGAACTCATCAATCACCTCGGTCATAACATCAAGTTCACACAAGAACAATATGAGGACAATCCGTTCCCATTACTGAGCGGCTTGATCTTTATGGATGATGGTGAATGCGGTGATCAGTAATAACGAGTTAACCAGGGGTGGAAAATCACATCTAGAGTTCTCTCAAAGAATATGGAATCCCCGACTGAACCTTTGTTAAAGTGAGCAAAAAAACAAACATTCGAAACAGCCTAACAAAGGCGACAGTGGGCCAACTTCTGAGGCCCACGTCACAATCCCCTGCATCTCGGGTTTTTCGGATCGTTTTGAACACTACCTGGACTCAGGAATAACAGCATCGTTTAAACCCACAAGCGCCCTCCGTGGGAGGCTAGTCAATGTCGAGGACAAACAGCCGAAAAGGCAAACGCACCAATTTAGTGTATGATATGGAACGTGGTACTGCTGGCTGTTCGGAACCTCATGTCGGAGGAACAAAACAAAGTCTACGATCCCGCCTGAATCAACACAGGAGGCCCAGTTCTAACCTAGCCCGGAATTCGGCATACATTTGGTATACCTCCACACCTGAGACACGGTTCACGACATTAAGGAGGAGGATGTTGTGTGATTTGATCGGGAGAAGCATCGACGGGGAATTGAGGAAGTCATCTGGGAGGGCAGGAACTCCGGTGCCTCCTATGGAATCGAACACTCCGATCGGATTAAATGCTTCCTGAGTATCGTCGAGGTCTCATCTGGTGTCCACAGGGTACTGTACTGGGTCCCCTCTGCTCTCTTGTACATAAATGACCTACCCAACAGTCCGTCGTGTACAGCACGCCTCGACTGTCGCCTGTGCAAAGCCATCAACTCAACGAAGGACATGTATGCCTGTGAGATCTTCTCACACGCTGGAAAAATAGCAAGAAAAATGGCTGATGGAATCCAACCCTAGAAGATGCGGTACCTTAAATTTCAAAGCGAGGAACCTTACCAGTGCGGACATAGGGCCTACACCTTTTGTGGGCGACTACTGAAGAGAGTCAGCACTTCACCTTGGAATTGATGTCACAGAAACATTGGACTGGTCCTCTCCACACATCCCAAACTGTTAAGAAGGCCAGCGTGTGCTCGGTGTTATTCATAGAAATCTTTGGAACTGTAATCAGAAGATTGAAAATAACATAAAACAGCAATACATCATTATGCTTAACGTCATGGAATCCTTACCATCAAAAGAACGTCAATACTCATGCTGAATAATGTACATCGACAAGCTGCTAGATTCTGCAAGTCAGAATACTGTTGAGAACCAGGAACTGTGACTAGAATCTTCAAAGAACTTGACTGGGAGCCGCTTGGAATAGAAAGAAAGGCAACCGTTGTTACAATGTTGTATGAAATAGTGAACCATCTCGACGACATGCCTCTCTTGAATTATGTTGCCTGGAACAAACGTAGTACAAGAGGTCATACCTAGAAGTTTATTCAGCCAGCCACGTTTTGTAACATTCTTTTTTCCAGCTACCATAAGTGATTGGAATCGTTTACCATCGCAGGTTGTTGACAGCAAAACTCTAAACGAGTTTAAACGTGAACTAAGAAGCTTCCATCACTCCAGACCCAACAGTAACCCACCTTTCTGACTCTCATTGTTGGCGTGATACGTCCAGTGAATGTTTTACCGACTACCAGATCCAGTTCCAGTTACTAAACAGAGCATAGGGTTTACGCTCCAACTCTTCACACGTATAAACGAGACACTTTGAGGAGATTCCGAGTCGTCTGCATACATCACGTTACCAGTCCAAATAGTTAATTTTCCTGTTGAAGGCCGGTGGTATCAGACGCACCGTAGAAAGCTAACCACGAGTTTTGAAATTCGGAGACTGACCTATATATCGTAATAATTTGAATTGAGCTAAAACAATCAAATCTACACTACACCGGATTCATGTTTCTGAGTCAATAGCGGAGAGAACCCCTGCAGGTTGGGAGCTCTTAGAATAATAGATCCGCGGTTTTTCCCCGCCTGTCGTAAAAGGGATGAAGGACAGGACACTTGGAGGAGACAGAATGATAGGATGGGAGTTAGGAAAGTACAACAGTGCAGGGGACAAGGTAAACGAGTTCCCTGTGTATCCCGAGTTCTGGCCTACTTGTGACCAGCCTTTGGCCTGATGGTAAGCGACCATCTGGACTACGTATATTCGATTAGTATTCTAGGTACGTGCTTAAGAAATACGCTTGTGACATACATGCCACTTCTAGGACTTTGGGTCCGTATTTGGATTTAATTCGTTGTTTGCGCGTCTTGCGACCCCGTCTAAAATGGGATATGTACCTTAGCCCAAAATTTCAATATGGCGCTCAAGGATCCCAGTGCCCTGGTAGTTTGTTCATTATTTGGTGCAATTTAGTAAGTTCCTTTAAAACATGAATAAAGCATCAACAGTACATCTTATATACCATTATTGTACACAACGTTAACGCCCGTCCTGAAATGTACACCGACTGTGAATGACATTGGAGATGACACTGTGATCCTCATTACTGTGACTACAGTATCATTATATGGAGGACGCGTGTTTATTTTTTATGGAGACGCGATTCCATACGCGATTCGATAACTTTTGACGAATTGAGTCGTTTAAGGAATACGCTTGTGACATACATGCCACTTCTAGGATCATCCCAGCGGATTAGAAAGGCACATTGTCTGTGAGCAAAGTAACCAGGAACAGGTAGAATGACTAAAGAATGAATTTCAGCTGAGTAAATTACACCACTACCACATCTCTCATATATGCTGGATATCAGACCGCGCACTCGCCTCGACCCACGGGGAGGAGGTTGGTCGGGACAGGCGGGGAGAGAATGCGCGGGCTCAATGAGAACGGCTGTAGACGAATCCGGCAAAAGCAAATTCAACAATACCAATAACAAGTAACGTACTGAAATACAGGAGGGATTGCTGCACATCTCTAACTAGTATGGTGTTGCTCTGCTAAAAATCATATATCCTTATCACATGATGAATGATTTTACGCTACACCGTCACATGTATTGTAGCAATGGGGAAATAAGGGCAACAGCTTTCTCTATGTAGCCACAACGGGAGCAGCGCAGGTATGGGTTACAAACCCGAACTGAGGGGCTATGCTACGACTGCCGAGACTGCGGCCGTACCGGCAAAAGGTGCCTCCAAAGAAACGGCACTGACGTGTTTCACCCTGCGACGCGATCTTTAGACCAGCGAGCCACCCGGGGGGACACATAGCCAACAAACAAAAACAGCCAATCCCAACATAGCAATGTTGCAACAAAGACAACTCGAGCGACACCAACCGCCAACGCTACAATACCTGAAGGTCAGTTCCTACTTTTGCTGGAATAATAGGCCTGTAGATGTGGACTGTATGGATTGTAACATTTTTTAGCAGGTCTACACACATTGTGATTGTATATGGATGTATACCCTGACCTGAACTTTGGGCTTGCCCAAATACGTGGCCGGCGAGTCAGTAATTTCCCCCCAAAGTTTTGACAATTAGGCTATGTTACATTTTTAATGTGTATGCAACAGCGACTCTCTGGCATGTAGTCTGGACCTGGGTCAGTACAACATCTTGGGATTTAGTAGGAGTGCTGCTAGCCTGCTAAAGCAGACGATATGGAGAAGCCGTTCCTAAAATAGAGGGGGCTATCGCTCTTTATATTATATATAACCACTGTCGCATACACCCAACATATCGTTGCAGGACTTGTTTGACAAATCCCAGAAAATTGGGATTTTGCTCATTACGATTCAGGTGACGTAGATGTCAGTCACAAGTTAGCGCCGGGCGTTGAATATGGATATGAGCAACTATGAATAGATCGCGAAAAATCGCCCCAAATATAGGTCATGAATATTTACAGAAGACTTTCAATAACATTTTACAACACCGAAAATGAGAAATTATCGAAGAAGAATGATGCATTTGAGCTAAAATTGAGAGAAGCACTGTTTTTCGGCTATGCGCAGGCGTATTGCGGCTTGTTTGGTATCGCCGCAGACGTTCAGAAAATAATGAATTCCTTCAAATGGGCAAAAAAAAAGAATATCCATCGAACGTATGCAGAAACTTGGTTGGAGGTTGTCTAAATAATTACAATTCAGACCAATAGAGTAATTTCCAGCAGACATGGCCGTTTCCCGTAATTTAGTGAAAGAAAAATGTCGATTGCGCAATCAACGTTAATGTCGCACCGCCCACTAGCACCGCCCATGATACAGCTCGACAGCGAGCAGAACGAAGCGGCACAGGCGTTCGTTTAGGCAACTCACCGATTGGTTAAAGGGCCACTCTGCACATATGAGTGAATGAGGCTGACGAGGTGAACAAAGTCAAACGCCTGTTTCAACAGGCTAGAGTGCTGCCTGCGTTTTACTTGCCACAACTTTACCCAAATTGACAAGGATTGATTACAATGCATTATTCACAATATTTTTAATGATAGATAATTATTAGTAATGATACCATCAGTCTTCAGTTTAAGGCAATGTTGGCGCCGCTAAGGAAATTGGATTGAGTCAGCTTTATGTTGATGTTGAAAAGTTCAGATGTTGAAAAAAAAAAGGAATTTCTGAGGGGAATTCCCCTCCTACAAATATTTCGTGGGTGGCATTTGAAGAAGAAAGTGTCAAAAATCTGACTATTCCACCCCTCAATGCTAACACTGGTCTTAGAGATGTGGAGATTATTTCCATAAAAGGATTAGGCCTACGAGTATGGTCCGAGAACTATTTTCGATTAGATATACTATATTGAACTGAGAAAAATCCTTGTAAAGAATGCACTCAGTCCAGGCCCATGTATTTTCCACCTGCCGCAAGGGTCAATTAGGTCAATGTGAATATGGGCTTAACTTGCCACAAATTTTACTTGTTTTTACTTCTACTTACTTACGGTACTGGAGCCCTTTTTCAAATTGAAACAACGTACTCCAAATATGCATTCAAAGTAGGTGAACGATTGTGAAATTATACTGGACCAAGCCTCTAGGCAAACTGTCAATTTGATTATTTGATTATTCAGTCATAATCGTATTTACTACCTCAGGACAGTCAGAGAATCAGAGGTCCAAGTCTACAAGGCCTGAGTACTGCAAAAGCTTAGTGGAATCGTCTCAAGCAACAAAAGAAGACACACTGACCATACACCATGTCCACCTCAATCTAACACGATAGTCATTAACACTACCTCAGTTGACTACATTACAACCATTCTCGAAATGAGCAGGCGCGTACCGAGAGATCCGTCTTTAAGGGGGGGGGGGGGGGGGGGGGGGGGGGGGGGGGGGGGAGTTGAGGTCGGAATCCAAAGGAAGTGTGCCCTAATTTTTTGCCTCACCAATTTATGGGTCCCTATATTTCATATGTCATAAATTACATTGACATATTTTTAAAGTGCATCGGATAAAAGCGACTAAAAAATTGTAGAAAGTATCAAAACTTTCGCGACAACTTTTTTTTCTTCAAATTGAATACTAAGCCAAAGTTATCACGGTCCCTGGAGTTCAATTAATATACTAGTGGCTGTGCCCATGATTCGGATCTATCAACATGCACCTAGTCCTAGGCCGATTCATATTCCACGTATTGCATGCTACAAGTCGGTGCTAGGCATATTATTGGATTTTATTTTTTTACATAAAGATCGCAACCACTTCAATCTGGCAAGCAATCTGGCAAGTTCAAATGTGGTACCCTCGGGCGAAATTTGCCTATCTGATCATTCTCTTTCCTTCAACAAGGTTAAAAAATTGCACAGTTATGGTATGTATGTTATGAGACGACGCGGCTTGCGTACGTAGTCAGCGTGGATACATAATCAGTAGTATAATATATATTAAGACTAACATAGTGAAAATTCACAAGATATTTCAGGTACTTACTGAGCATGTAGGTAGGAATCTTTTAACCATTCAAGGCATGGTCCCATTGTCGTGTAGAATGTATCCGAGGAAAACCAAGCGCAACTGAGTACTACTGCCTACGTAAGTTACTTTTGAACTGTATTCACTGTATCATTAGGCATTATACACACAAGACCCAGGTGCAGTACTGAACAACATACAATATAAATTCACACTATGTCGTGTTTGGCTATTGTACTTCATGACTTCACAGCTCAGAAAATCTCGCGTCTGAAACAATGTAGTCATCAAGGTTATTTAGCAGTATTCCTTCCAAGAGAACAAAGTGCGTATTCATCCTGCACGCTTAATATATATATCTATATATATATATATCTATATATATATATATATATATATATCTATATATATATATATATATATATATATATATCTATATATATATATATATTATATATATATATATTATATATATATATATTATATATATATATATATATAATATATATATATATAGTTGTAAAAATGGTCTCCCTAACATTTTCAAACGATTTTCCATAGGTCTGGGAGACATAGTGGTAGGTTTCTATGTAAGGGAGACCTAATAAAATACCATGCATTCTCTGGTCTGTAGGGGCCTACGCCGTGGTTACTCATTGCCAAAATATTATGTTTGAGATAGAACGGTTGGATAAACCGAGCGTGAGTGTCAGGAGGAAAAAAAGGGTGATACGGAGAAAAAAACCTATTATGTGAATAACATGTGCGAGATTATTGAATGTGATAGGTCAACAATGGAGTTCGCAATGTAATCATTACCAGTGGAGATGGGGGGATCAACAAACCGGACACCACAATACATATGAAGCATGGGAAAACAACATTTCTTAACACACTTTTATGTCATCACTTCCGGTTCACATTTCAAAAGTCATAGCGAAATAGAAATGTATTTGTTTAGATATACGATTCCTAAGCACTGTTTTGAATGTGTGCACATTGGGAAAAAATAACGGGATTATAAAATTACATGAAACAGTCATTGGGATACCAAATGTTTGGCAAATGAACACACGCTAAACGTCAACACGTCTAGTCTAGCATAAAAAGCGACATGTTTATGGATTAGACACAACGTTTAGCATTCGAATGCCTTTTGAAAGCGATGGTGAAATAATATCTGAATAGTGATAAATCAATATACACACTGAAAATGTGCCTGAGGTCGAGGGAGCGAGATTCAAGTGACCAGTGTCCTTGGAGGGGGGGGGGGGGGTTGAATTAGAGGGCATAAAGCAGAAATTGTTTTTGAATGTGAGGAAACGCAAAGTCATGTGAATGATAATTGTGGCTCAGGTCTAGATTTCACTTAAGATCAAATGTTGCTTGAATTGAATTGAATAGATAGTGCAATTATAAGGCGGGACAAACTCTGTTTAGTGATTTTTTTAGTGTAATTAGCGAAATGAGGTCTTGTGAGCGGTCTGCTTCACTCTATCGTCGACCCGTTCGACTAAGAACGTTGTGTGCCGAAATATTTCAACGATTGCTAATAACGTTACTTGATCGCAACATTTCCAATGGCATATTACTTGATAGGTAGTGTTATAATCGTATGTTGGGAGGGACTTTAGTTGTTGTAATTTTTTCCTTAGGTGATGGAGACTTATACAGACGTACATATGTGGGAAGCGGAGCTACAATGGAGATTGAAATAAGCAAGAGATACGTAACGAAAATAGATGCAATCGATCGAAATTATTATTGCTAAGTCTTAACCAGGTGCTGAACCTGAACTTTAATGAATCATGAAAATATAGCATTTATATACACATTAGCTCCTACGTTTTTGAAGTCTCGTCGGTCGGCTGTAAGCAGTCCATCGTTGGGCATGAATCTTCCGCCCCTTGATTCTCTCAAGAAGTGTGGCGTGAACCTGGATTCACAGCGGATCGTTCCTTTCGGGGTGGTTATATCCGCTGATTATGTCCCTATCATGCGATGAGATCAGTTCGTTGCAGGTTCTAATTTGTCACCTGATCTTGTGGGTGTATCCCACGGAACTATAGCCAGTTCGGAGTGACAGTTTGATGAGATGATAATGATATTGTGTCAAAGGTCATGAAGGAGCAATGGCAGTTCGAATGACTGTACAAGTGCACCCACAAAACGATATTTCGAAACCCCCTGGCCGAAAAGCCAACACCAAACTTTGCTGTTCCCCCCCCCCCCTCCCATACCAATTAACAATAACATCCGGAAACTTGGGATGAATTGGTTGCGTTTTCAAATAGTAGTGACAGTTTTAAAAAAAAGGCCGTAACGATTTTGCTATTGGGGGAATCTTGTTTATTCCCCCGAACTGCTCAGTGGTGAGTTTGCGCACTGACAACCACGGACTGACTTCTTACATAACTTTAACAAGAGAGCAACTCTCGGCAGATGATCCGGCATCTGCATGCTCCCGTATTCGAGGATATTACGTCAGAGTTACAATCCGATGATTTATGGAAACACTGGGGCCTGTTCGTGAGATAGTTGAGAATAGGAGGAATATGCGTATGAGATTTGAATGTATAGTAGCTTTTTTCGAAATAAAACTGCAGGGCAGTTTCCTGAATGAACTGCCAATCCCCGTACCACATAAAGACAACAAACAGGGGAGGACTTGCAACGAGTTAATATTATGTGATGTATTCATATATTAAGTATATACCGTTTGCAATATCGCGTCTGTTCGTCGAGGTTTTGTGCGTATATCATTTATCCGGAAACTATAGAGTAGCAAAAGGGAAATTCTTATAAACACAATGTTAGACAGGAAAAGGTATAAAAAAAAATATTGCAATCGGTGGATGCAGCAGCCCACATTGGTCAATTGGGGATATGCGTATGTCAATGAATTAAATATATCTTTTTCAAATTAAAACTTCATGGAATAATTATTATGTTATTTATGTTCTGGGGCGGAATTGTGCAGTAATGGCAATAATCATCTAAAACATGGCCCTCCATATTTCACAATAGGCTTCTGTTGCCTATACGAATGATTATGTATATAATATCAGTGTCCCTCTTAGGCATTGCGAATCAATTTCAGGTCACGTTCCAAAGTAGCCAACGTGATCGCGGACATACAATAATGGTTAAACCCTATTATGGATTCGGGGAATTGTCAGTAGGAACCATTTTGCATAGCGGGCTTCGATTAATCGCCGTCCTGATGGGTTGGATTGCGTGAATCGAACAAATGATGCTTATCACACATTTTTTTTAATGCAAATAGCCCAATATGTGATAATTATGTGTGATGTTAAACGAAAATGTGCTTGCCTTAACGGGAACACAGTTGACAATACCTAAAATGTGATGAAGTCTCAGATACAGAAATCAACCAAACGTTTTGCAACGCCTGGAATCCAGGGATATGCAATCATTACTCGAACCAACAACATAGAGGTTCGGTTATTTGGGTTTTTTTGTCTTATCGCCGTCTAGTCACTGTCGTGGCTTACTCAATTGCCGTATAAAGAAGAGGCTACGATAAGGGATAAGACATTATGTGAGAACTTTTCTAATAAACGACAAACACCATTCGGAATATCGGTCTGTTTTCTGATATTTCCGACATATATTTCTTTCCAATTCATAGCTGTATAGAGGCAACGAGAAGGGAGTTGTTTATAATCAACATGTTGAGGAGAAGTCATAATCGTTATTATCCATAAGTCAGGGAGGGAGAATATATCAGAGTCATTATATATGCAATGGTGATAGAGTAAAATGGCAGGAATGAGGGTATCAAAAACATATTGCAATCGGTGGATGTAGCTGTAACATGATGACTGGTCAATAGGGATTGCGTAATGTACATACAAACATATCGGAGATTTTTAATTAAACTTCAAGAAATTTTTTTTTTTCATCTCCGGTGGGGGTGGGGGATTTGCGGCAGTCCAGGCAGTGGTACTCAAAACCGGGCAACCTCCAATTTACACAGGCTTCCGTGCTGCCTATTACTCTCTTAAATGAAAAGACTCAAATTCAAATATATGGAAAGATTTAAATTAATTCAAATTTAAACACTGAAAATCTGCTCTGGAGAGTGCTTTTAGATTAGAATCGTTAGCGAGCAAGTAAATCTAACTTAGATTAGAGTTTTACCAATCAGAGGCCCACGATATGTCATGTGATACTTCAATACAAAAATATTCGCATTCGTGTAACGGTGTATGCAGTAACTCTTTCGCGCGACGATCTTTTGCTGAGTGAAGTTGTGATCAGAAGAAAACATGTACGACCTACAGACAGTCGTGAATTCCAGGAGAGAGACTCAAGGTTACGAGTTTTTTCTATATCGCAGGTAGTGGTAAGGCAATGAGAAATTATAAATGTCCTTTTCTCGCACTATGTGAAAAAATTGTTTTCCCTATCGTAAGTACGATAGGCTACTACTGTGGTTGTTGTTCGAATATGTCAGAACACCAAAGGCTAGGCATAACAGCAGAACTGTTGATGAGGCACTGTGAAGCCAGGGCAGACTGGGTCCACCGTCCTGTCGACCAGATCAGCCCATGCAAATGACCATTTGAATCTAAAAAGCTATGTGCCATAATTCTGAATCTGAAAAAAGCCATGTTTGCCTAATGATGATTGCCACATGAAAAATTTTCAATACAAGAAATGGACAATGACAAGTGGGAAGAAATGTGAATAGGTAGGAAGTTTGTTGGGAACGAAGAAGACATTACAGAGGATTGGTATAACCAACGCTTTCAACAGTCTTTCAACAATTTTCAAGAGCAGACGAGAGTAACAAGCATCAAACTCCGGATTTGCGATGCTAATATAGAGTATTTTTCTGTATAATTGCGAATATGTGGGGTACAACGAAGAATCTTGATCACAAATGGACACTTTCCAAAGAAAGACTACTCCGCAATGTTCTAAGCATCAGATGGACCAATAACAATTGGATACCAAAAACGATGAACTCTGTCTATGTAGTGACCAATCAAATCCTTGGTTTCCGTAGTAGAACATAGGGACCGTTTGGATTTTCGGTCATGCGAGAGACTCCAAAGAAGATAGCTTCCAGCGAAGATCGCTCGAGAAAAAGCATTGGGACTATACTAAGCCAGAGTTGGGAGACCGTGACTACTTTGCCTCGGAAAAAATCCAATCGCAATTCAGGGGATCAACATTAACAGTTTGAGGACAAGCAAATAACCTTACGAAGATCGGATTACGTGGCGGAGATTGATCACTGAGCATGTCGGATAGGACGATGACTAACCTACTACTACTACTATACTACTACTACTACTACTATACGACTACAATACACTACTACATGGAACTGAAGCGGGCAAATCAACCAAGTGTGCTGGAATGTAGCACTAGGACTAGTGTCAGACACATGGTTGTACGCAAATTTGGGGGGAAAGGTTTTTGAAAAAAACCTCTAAATTGAGGACATTTATTTTTACTAGGTAATTATCATTGCCTTTCTTCTGCCTAGGCTTCAGGTGTTAAACCAGCTTAATCTTTTATATCATTCCTAGGGCCTCATTTGTAACATATAGGCCAAATTTGTGCACTGTCACGACCACGAGTACCCTGCATTTCACGGTTGGCTAATTTCCTAGTGGTATGGTATATTCTTTTCCCGCCAGGAAATATTCCGAAACTCGAATCAATGTAATAACAACGGGCAAATATGATATATACGCTACATGGTTTTCCATTCCAATGGTGCAACATCTGTTACAAGTTCAAAGCATCTCTTCCAACCAAGCTTTTCCTGATTTGACAGCGCTTTAGACGTTGCTCTCGTGGTTGTATTCAGCGCTATAAAAATACATTTTTTAAAATGGGAATTGGTATCGTGCTTAAAATCTATCTGGTGCACATCAGATATCTTTGGGAAGAATTGCTGACATCACTACAACACTACAACAATTAGATTCTTAGGTACTATACATTGCCTACATTGATTCATATTCCTATTCACAAAATTGGTTGCCTACTGTACAGTCAGTAGCAAGGTTGAGAGTGCGAAATCTCTGACGATTAATGGATGGGTCGGTTAACTCTTTTCACAGAAACAATTCCATCAATGCCAGAGTTTTTTTTCACTTGCCTGATTCGAAATGTCTCTTCTGGCGCTGTCACCAAACTCCCCCCACAAATCACACCACCGCCTACTCATTTCTCTACCAGCTTCCGAAATTAACAATACACTAATTCTTCTCTCAACGTTCCTGGCGAATTCCTATCACAATGGTTTTCGACATTCTTCCGCTGGCACCGGTAGTTTTTTCTGCTTCATATAATGATAAAAAGAAGTTGCTTCCCTGGAATCCCTGCATTCCCAGTTGATCGTTGAAAACCTGATACTAGAAACCCTTTTTGGGCGATGTTGAAACTGTATGGCTCTTTAATTCTTTAGACCATTCATTCTGGGGAAAAGTACAAAAAATTTAATAGAAACTTAATAGGCTACTTGCATCACCAAAGGAATTCGCTGCTTGAATCCTTTTAACAAGGCGAGGCAATCCACGAAAGGAGCTGTCGTAAATTAGAAATGCCCCTTCAAAGACAACACACCGACAAACCGGACCTTCTAATAACTCATTTGTGAAAGCCCCATCACTTGAAATTTGGCGAGGTAGTATGGACGCCATTACTCTGACTGCAACTTCACAAAGTTCTAACATGACTCAAACTCGCCCACGCTTACGAACACCTGTGTGCATATTACGGTTGCTACCATCCGCAAATCAATATAATTTCCAAACAGATGAATGCATGTGCTCAATACATCTATTAAACATGCTGAAAATCCTAGCGTCACCGAAGTATACGAAAAGTCGATTTAAAAACTAGGCAGTGACATGTGCGTCACTACAACGAATGCTAATGCGGCTACGAGCATCATGTGAATTAAATAACAAAAACGATTTCTGGATATCAAATCAATAAAGTATGAAACAACACTTACTTCCATGGCATCACACCAAAATTGCGACTGTCGGTTATAATCATTCAGGAAATCTATATTATCACCCCCTCTTCGTACGAAAACAGTAATTTGCTCAGAGTCTCTCAACTTCTCGGGTAGCGTCCTTTTCAGCTTTATCTAGGTGCGACCTGATGAACTAGCATGCAGAGCTAAATAAATTATGCTAAAATCTACTTGAGAACGGCTAGAGGCCGTTATCGCTAACGATCTAGGCGCAACATCCTCACCGCCAATGAGGAGCTTGTCCATCATACAAAACAACCTATCCGCTAAGCACAGTCCGTTAAATCCCTCCTCAGTCTCTCGGCCGGATATAATAAATGACTGCGACCTTCCCGTGGGCCGTCGGTATCCGAAGAAGCTGTCTCAGATTCACAGTTCCTAACTTTGCCATCCGAGCCTGGATACACCTCTATCACCCTCGCGATAGTCCACTTCCCTCGTATGGCCTGTCATCTACCACGGCATTACATTACATACCATTAACGGTTGGCATCCCATTTCTTGCGTGGAAAACTAGTGGGGTAGGATCGTCTCGGAGGTGTCCACGCTTCCAGAATGCATCGACGATCTTTTGCACACAAACTCAACCCGAGCCTTGGATTAGCGAGTTTCTCGGAAAGGCCTTGGAGACTTCTCGTGATGCTCTTCCCAGTAGCAAGGCGTTTGGGCACAGATATCCGCCATCATCAGGATCATTAGGAATGCGTCCAAGTGGCCTCTGGTTATCAGGTTCGAACTCCTGCAGGCAAGTGTTAGAGTTCAATTGGGTCCAGAATATGGTCCCCAATTGCTCTCTTCAGGGCGACTTGCAACTTTTGACCATGCTCTCTGCACATCCGTTTTGGTGCGGAGCCGAAGGTTGTGGGGAACTTCCAAGTCGTCCCGCACAGAACTCCTGCAGTCCCTCCTGACTCACCGCACCCAGCATCAGCCTCAAATTCCTTCTCAGCTCCCAAGAACTGTGAACATTGTCGATCAGTAGATATGCTGGCTGTCCTAGTAGGGCAAAAAATCGTAGGAGGAAGTGCACTTGAAGAAATTCATTGTTGAGTAGTCGCCCGCCCATTCCAAGTGTAAAGCTCTGAGAGGCATGTGAAGACAACCCCGTATAATGTTGGGTAGTCTTGTTTCGGCCCACCGTCACCTGCAATTAGTCCCAAAGTAATCGCAGGAGTGTAGTACAATGCGGAGTGTAAGGGGGCCATTCTCTCATGGGAGGTTCTGCATGCGTTTCCACCATTTTTTCCATTATTTTACACTCCACCACACTTGTTTGCGTTGACTTAGCAAGTCGGTGAACCCCCAGAATCCAGTATGTCTTCTAACTTTGGCAGCAGTTAATGCTACCCCCACATGCCCCATTTTATTATACGCGTAATCAGCCTGGATACATGGTGTTTCTGCGTAGGAGTGGCTGGGTGTTGTCTCGTATTGGCATTCATGCTGCTTCTCAATCTGCCGCTGACCCGGATGAGAAATCTTCAATAACTGAGCAAGGTCCTGAACTCTCCATGCTAGTCGTAGCAGCTTGCAGTCCCTCTGTGCTCTCTTAACCAAATCCTCTGCATCGTATAAATTTCAGTGGGGAAGAGCTGGAAGCCTCCTTTGTCTTCCTCCATCGGTTCGGTGCATTTTTGCTTTCAGGTTTGTCAGGAATCGGAAAGCGTATGCGGTAATCCTGATCAACTTTCTCCAGTAGAGATCGGCTGCAGTCGTAGATACTTGTGAAAGGGTTTGCTCAAAAACCTGATAGTGGACTTTTGTCGACACGCGTAAATGCTCCGGATCTGCGGCAGATCGTCAATTGCCCTATCTTCAAAACGTGACAGGAATTGGCCCGTCGCCGACCATCGTCCATCAGCTTGTCTATTGGTATCCCCCTGGACACGTCAGCAGCTACAGGGATTCCCCTGGGATGTGAAACCACTCAGCTGGGTCTGAAGCGGTTGTATTTCTTTCTCCACTCGTCAGCAGACACAAACGGCTTGTAGTCTCTGGCTTGACTTCTATCTACGACAGGGTAATCGTGCTAACATTCATATAGAATCGTTCTCCTCCAGTTTGTATGGTTAGATTTCTCTCGGACTGTCGCACCAAGTCTTGCAGCCAGAACTGTGCCTGTAGCTCCAATCTAGGGAGGGTCAGTTGTTTGACTGGGGCACTCTGGATTTCGCGTTTACAAACTTCACAAAGTATAATCTCTTCATCCCTCGTTGTCTCTCAAGTAGCACAGGCACCGAAGGCAATTTTCCGACGCACTCTGAATATGCAAAGGATCGGACGCCCCTGTTGATAACACTGGTAATATGGGTGACATGCATCTTCTAAACGGACATCATTAAGTTCTCCATCTCCTTGACCAGGTTACCGCCCCGCTGCTGGTCCTCTGCGGCAAGTTCGTCCTCCCAGTCTAGGCCTTGCCTCCATACCTTCTGCAAACCGACTTGGGCACAACTACAATCGGTTAAGCAAAGCCAATCGGGTCAAAGATGCGAGCCACTTGAACTCATCATGACTTTCCTCTTTGTATCCTCCTTGACCTCCACTGTCCTCGGTACCCGTATCACAGCTTATCAGGTCCCATGTTTCTTTATAGGATAGTGTGTCGGTCTCATGGTTCTAGACGACGCCAAGCACCTTCTCAGCACTCGTTTTGTCCAACAGAGTTTCGGTTGCTCCCTTCTGTTCATCTTGGGCTTGGTTTTCGTGGCGATTTTACAGCCATTCCTTTACCATGAATCCTCCCTCATTGAGTATCTCATCGATGGCTTCCGTTACTGTTGTCATTCAGCAGATGATCGGGTTGATAGGCAAATTCATCCTGTAGGTATTGCTTTCAGCATCTCAGCTGCTATTGGATGTCTAACAGCACCTTCTTCGGCAGTCTTCAGCCGGGCCTCTGTGCATTGCTGTGGCGGTTTATCGCCGAAGGTCGTACGTCTTGACATAGATAGGCAGGTTGCCTCTGCGTTTCAAAGTCCCTCCATAAAAACCGATGACGTGCTGGTCACTCTCTGGATCATCACTCTATGTACATTTTGGAGATGTCCTCCCACAGGCGCCCCAGATATCTCTAAGCTTATATGACTCCCAGCAGTTTTTAGCAGGTCTGGGCCTTTTCCAGTAGCCGTTCGGGCGTGTACCCTGGAACGTTTACGAGGAATTGAACACAATCATGACTGGCGTACTCTTACTCTTCTTGTCCGGCCTAAGGACTGCAATGGGTGGATATTGTAGTTTTAGGCCCACCGTAGCTTGTCTGCTCTTCCTCTGTCAACTTTGAGATCAACCATCTCCTTTATTTGACTATCATAACGCTTCTGCATGGGAGGTTTCTGGATAGCTTCTTCTTGTGGCTTCAACATCCTTCTCACGTGAGAGTTGTTGTCAGGAAGTAAGTCTGGATCTTTTCGCCATGGTGATACGGGATCATCCAAGTGTTTCCACCACCTTTCCTGCCGGACTCCCTCATGAATATTGAATTCTTCTCGTTCAATTTTGCTCAACTTTGGCGTCTCCCACTGACATGGCTGCGACTCCCATGCTTTCTGTGGTCCAGAAATCGGTCATATCCATGGTCACCCAAGCGGTATTCGCTAACGATGCACACCAGGCACGCCTCGAATCATCATGATCGGACTATCACCAAATTGCATATCATGATGTTTCACTTATCAAAATATTTGATCGACCTCCTCTTAAGCCCCACCAGGTTCACGTATTAAGGGGATAAAGAATCTGTGGTGTGATCGTCCCCAATTGTGATTGGTTCCCCGCTTGAGTTAGTTGATCAGTCCTATTTCAGCTTTACCTTTGCACCGGCAGAGTGGTTATCGAGCCACGGCCTGGCTACGTGGCGTGGCTTGCAATATACTGCGCTGCGAGGCAATATTCACTGATACTTTTTGTGCATGGTGGAGGCCTGGGGATTTAGACTGGTACCTTGTATTCTTTGTACCCTGGATCGCTCAGCCCTTTGTGAATGCCGACTGTGTGGATTTAATTGTGATACACGCCAATATATCCATAATACAGTAATATTTGAAAGGATTGTGTGAAATAGATGCTCACATGTTCCGTTAACAATGCCCACAAAGTGAGTAATCAGCAACACCCAATTTTAGGGCATTTTGTCAGCATTTATAATATCGCGCACTGGACCGATTTTTATCGATTATTCAATCATAAATCAATCGTTTTTCGAAACGATTACTCGCACCATTGATCGGCTCCCAGCCCTAATTCCATCATGCAATGATGAACAATGTTTGGCTTAGACAACCCTACAAATATTTTCCATTTTCTATTGGTTTGCAGTATTGCACATTGATTCCGATCAGTTTTAACAGAGGATTAATTGTGTTGTTGTGGTGGGTGGGTAAGTGATTTTCAGTACTTTTCTAAGAGAAGAATGGGGTCCTGCAGAATGTTGTTTCTTGAAACAATGAAAGCCGAATGTTTTCATCTGAAACAATGAAACAATAAAATGAAAGCTATTCTCTGTGTAGTACCCAAACTGTAATGCAATCTTGTGCAATAGGGACTTTCCATAATTTTCTCCACATAATGGACCAAACTTTGAAGGCCAAAAAACAATTAGGGAACTCGTATTGAAATTCTGGCGATGCACCTGCAGAGAACATTTCCACCCCCACAAGGCCTCAGTATATAACACCTGTTGTATCCAATCATGCAGTTGAAAAAGAAGTACTGAAGTGTACATTTAAGTAGTACCCCCCCACCAACCTAGTTTACCTAAAGCTGTATTTGCCATATTTTTCTTTCGAATATCACAAGTACGTTTTGAAAATGTGACAATGCATGTTGTCATTGACAGCAACTGTTCATGCAATGCGCACGATGAGGACCATTCCAGGTAATTCTGATATAGGATATATTTTAATGTAGCATTTTGAAAAGCTTTCAGTTTAGAGTGCAATCACAAGCTTATGGGTTCAAGGACAGGTCCCCGAGAAAGTTGGTGCAACCACACACAGACGGCAACATGCAGTTGCCTACAGTCTCTTTGTGCTGAATGCCCATCCAAAATGTGACAGGTACACTACAGTATTTTTAGTCTTTGGTGTGACCAACTGGATAGTACACTATAAGTTAAGTGTAATTAATATTCACTGCTATTCCCTCCAGGATGCTGACTGTAGTAATCCTGGGCGATCTCAACCTCTACACCGAAGAGTACGCACAACCACAGGTGTCGCACTGGGAGAATCTCAACAGTTGGTCCAGGTAAACGCAGATATACAGTAACCTTTTCAACCAGCATTTGCGGCAATTTTCGGGGAAAATCTAGCCCCATCAATAATTCAATATGTGACTGCCACTTATGTGCCCACCAACCACAACCTATGCAAGGCTGCTCGCAAGGATTATTATTCATGGTCCTAGAACTGAATTTAGTAAATGATTATCAAAACTGGATGTTCATTATACAGGATACATGAAATATAGTAAAGTGTCAAGTTCGACCCATCAAGTCGCAGCACATGTGCATATCCAGGACA
Organism: Sclerodactyla briareus; assembly: GCA_026419785.1. NCBI lineage: Eukaryota > Metazoa > Echinodermata > Holothuroidea > Dendrochirotida > Sclerodactylidae > Sclerodactyla > Sclerodactyla briareus. The sequence goes on from JAODTK010000456.1 coordinate 137,327, forward strand.
GCAGTCCACGATGAATTGTGTATGCTGTTAGCCTGTTATGATCCCAGTGGATTCATCCTTAGTCACCAAGGAGGTGTTGATAAACTGCCCACCAAGCAGTGTTCAACCAAGGTCAAAATCCCGCATGTTGCGCTGTAAGACGTAGCCTCTTCAACGCCATCCTTCTAATTGTTAAATCTTTGTAGCAATGTCCGCGGTTTGGAACAAGATCCGCTGATGGGTGGATATGTAATTATATGTAAGAAACCCCCTACAGTAGGTGGATTAGATTCGAAAATCCTCTCAAAGAAAAATTATTGTAACTAGCGTGGACACTGCTACCAAGTACCAAATAAAAAGATGTTCATAGAATATAAAATTTATGTGCGCTCACATTCCTACATTCCTGGGGAATGGAATATTCTTCACATTCCTGGAGAAGAGGGGTGGGTTATGCACCCACCTCCTTGAGAAGATTATCCCATTGACGCAGACTCTCAACACATGACAGCTTGGGGTGGTGGTTAAGTCAGGCCCCTACTCCACGACTGATCGTGGATTGACACACATGGGCAAGACTGGAATAGTGACGTAACAGTCTTCTCATTTTAGTGGGCGCCGTTTTAGACGTTAGAGTAGGAAGAGAGGAAGAGAAGGGGGACTGTTGGGCAGTAGGGCGGAATCAGCTGATTTTGCATATATATATATATATATATATATATATATTATATTAATAATTAGCTCCCCGTGTGCTCCATATAAAATAAACAATATATATAGGCAGTAACCACCCCCTCGGTGAATGTTAAGAAGCACAAACACCAGTAGAATAGTGTGCAATACTTATATTTTGGACACACTTGTGTATAACGAAATGAAATCAAGTATATTACAGAGATCACGCGAAGTGCAATGAACTATGACCACTGGGCCACACACACTTAAGACACCTCTCGTCTCGCAAAAGCGAAATCGCTTAATGCTCCCAGGTCGGTGTTCAGACCTTTGTGATGGGTATTGAGCTTTTATTATTCCACTTACTATCGGACCGTAGGCGGCCGTTCACGGTTCGATGATTCGCACTCAATAAAATGCACGTAAGATCTGCAAGGCTATGACCATGTTCTGAGAAATGCTTGGCAACCGTATAATTTGAATTGGCTGAGGGTAAATATCCACATGCAGGTTGTCTATTGCTAACTTATGTATGAGTGCAACTGGTTCTGCAAGGGAGGCACCACATGCAGGCTACACCACTACAATAAAAAAAAATGAGATATTCAGTTTTCGTGGAATAATGCAACTTCGATTGTCCATCTTTAGGGTAATTTTGGGCTAGTGCTATGGCATATTAAGGGTCTCCCTTTCTACTTACTACTTGAATAGTGTAATTTGATGATGTATTTTGATGCTGCTGAAGACTACAATTGATAATTGCCATTGTGCGGCGATTGCAACTCCCCGAAACGTTTGTTATTGAACACTGTACTTCTGAAACATTGTTGTTCCGATTTGCTCTTTTATTTAGTTCTATGAATTTTAAACTCTCCCTAAACTAAATATTAGTTGGGGATACGAGTCGTAGCACAATTTTTGTGAGTGCAGATCCGATCGTTGCAGCAATATGACTTGCGGCCCAAGAAAATGGGACAGGCCACCAGGTGAAGATGACGAAGAGAATGCGATTGTAAGCTTGAGGGCAATGAGGGGAAACTGATTTGTACAGTTGTCAAACAGACAAGCTGAGCCTCATTGCACACATTCCGGTACTTAGCTATTTAATTGAATTTATTTTGGGCACCTATTGGGTTTCTATGCCCACAGAACACATTTGATTACTCAAATAGAATTGAAAATATAATGCCTCATACTCAGAACCTATATTAGACAGCTGTTCTACTTCCAATGCCAAATATGGACATATATTGAATGGCGGCCATTTTGAATCAGTTTTTGGGCGCCACCTTGGTTATGTCATATAGAGCATGTGGATTACTGAAATAACTTTTATTTAATTGAATCCTCCGTGCTTCAAAACATATAAATAGACACCTTTTCATTCCTTGTGATAATTGGAGACAAAGTTGTGTCAAACAGTGAAAATGGCGGCCATTTTGAACGCCTCTTGGATTTCAAAGTTCCAACAACTGGGATTTTCGGGGAGGTTTAGTATGTTAATGACACACATCCTGGACACTATGTTGAAAAAATCAGCTTGTAACCAGACATGTCCATCTTTTATTAATGCTCTGGGCCTATATACAATAGCCAAAGCCTCCTACCACATTTCAGTAACACGAAGCCGTCCGATCTCGCCTGATTTAGGTCAGAGGCCAATCCTCCGAGCCATACGTAGCACACTCCACACAGGATCCTACAGCTTCACTATATATATATCCATTATATATATACACTCTTCACTGCAGGTTGGAAACATTGTATCCTTCATTCCTAGAAGATAAATTTGTCAAGATAAATGACAAGTGTTGGGCAAAGAAGTCATAATATCCTCACCTGTTTATTGAGCAAGAATATATGAAATGCTTCGTGAAACAGTCTGCAGGATGATAATTCAAATAGCACTATAACTTATATACAATAAGCCAAAGCCTTCTACCAATCTAGTTTCCAAGAGTACACAATATTATCCGTGTTATAACAACAACTGGTGATTCATATTGCTCTCCCAACATCAGACATCCTCGAAGCAATCCACAAAATATTACCCGATGTTGGAGGATTATGCGCTTGTAATGTAGGGCACCAGGGTGTATCGATGACTCACGGGGTGAGTCCAGCCCCCCAACATACATATATTCGAAGCCATTACCCTCAACCGGAATATATTCCCCAATCAACAGTCTGCAGATCATTGCAAAAGTATATTGCCTGCACAAGTTTGCGTTCTGTATAGTCACAATATTTGATCTAGCACTGCTGGGCACCAGTTTCCTAGTCCCAGTACCAATCTTATAATACACCAATATAATTAGACCCCATGTGAGGCAGCTCTTGCTGCGTTGTGCCAAGTCTTGTAAGAAGAATGATCATGGTAGAGTTCAATCGACCCGCAATTCAAAAGTCTAAAATATCTTGTTCAGTTCATCGCTGTTAACGCTCATAATACAGCGACCTGTAGTATTTGGATCTCATCTCCGGTAAGAAGGACGCTGTTTTAAACCAAAACCAATGGGACTGATCCTGATTACAACAATTTCCCGAGCGCGAGTTCCATCAAAACCGAGGACCCATCTTCACCCACCGAGGGAGGAGACAACCGCACATCAAGCAGGTCTCAAAATTCATCAGGTGTTTGCCTCAATGAGATGACGAGTCTCATAATGAGGACGACAAATAAAATATTCCATAGGTGCGGATACAGGATGCCGGCAGCCTGACACCATGAATGGTGGAGTCAACTAACAAACATGTACAACATAGAGTGTTAGTGTTTTTAAAATTAGCTGCAATGGTTGGCAGAGATAGAGACATTCTCCGTAGTAGCAAATATCTTTCAACTAAAGCTCTGAGTAGAAAATGACCGAGTGTGTGTGGCATTGATGCCACACTACGGCAAATTTAATTCTAGGAATTATTATGGCCCTTGTCCCTGTTCGAACAATTAATCCCTATTTAAAAATCAACCTTTCTCGCCTAACTGTGATTTCTACATTCATACCTGGGCCAACCGCATCCTTGGAATCCTGAGGATGAAGAGCTGATTAGCACCAACATGATTACCGAGTACCATGATTACCTTCACCCACTGAAACAACATCGGTCATATCAATGTGGTTTCGGACATTCCGCTATAGAGTTGAGTAGGCCTACTATCTTCAACCAACACTGACAGAACTGGACCTCGCATCGAGTGGGTCTATTTCATCGGGTCACGTGTCCAGTCGTCCGATGATAGGATGGCCGATTCGAATAGCACCACAACTAGTAGAGTAGAATGAAGCATAACGACGTCACCGCCATGAGCAGTACCGGGTAGTCTGTTAACCAGTGGCCATGGAATGTTCGGACTAAATCACCCTGTGTGAGTGAAGAGAAACAGGATATTGGAGGGTTCAATTCTCCTAGATCAGGGGTGTCGACCCGTTTCTAATAGTGGGGCGACGAGGTGAACGTAAGTTTTACTATTTAGGCGAAGCGTCACCATTGGTTGGCACGCAGCGTACGGGAAATTTTGGTTGTTATACTCCTAGATCGCCGGAAATGGCACTTGCTGGGCATAATTTCAAACATCTAGCGTGGATCGTGCAAACTTTTGAGAGGATAGGTCTCTACAGAATGCAGGAAACGGTACTTTCGGCACTTGAAGGTTGAATCCAGTGGCGTGGCCTGGGTTTTTCAGTGGACGGCGCTGAAGGGGGTGGGGGAGTATTTCATAGGGTCGTCAGTCAACCTATTTTACGGGCTGCGGCAGTGGCGTAGCCATAGTTTTGTGTAGTGGACGGGCTGGGATTTATGAATGTGGGGCCTTATCATCACATAAATGTATATATATCTAAGGAAAATAATACAAAGGTACCTCAAAACTAGCCTAACTAAATTTCATTGAACTCATGTACACTACCTATAAAGAAACCACCTTCACATTTATGGGGGATGTGATGAAAAATGTGAGAAAAAAATGCTTGTATTTCTCTGCCCGAATTATGGTCACTTGCGCTACTCGATTTCTCGATTGTGCACTGCTCGGATGCTAGTGATAATGGGTTTGCCCTAACGTGTGGTTCTCCATGCCACGTGGTTGTACTGGCTAACTAGTTTTACCTAATCTCAGGAAAAAAAAACTCTTTGACTCGGATTCTACAAGTTTGGGTTACAAGTAAAAGTATATGCGTATCTGCATGGCAGGCGCGTTTATTATCACTTATTTTCGGCGGGAGGTGCTATCTATGACGTGACCATCTAAGACGGTTAATGTTTGAGAATAATACCATCAATTTAACACTCATATCTGCTTAGACCGGTCAGCTATGAATGTTAGCTCTTTAAACGTTTGAAAGAAAAACATTTTCTACAGGAGGGAAAAGGGGAAAAATCCCACTAATATGGGCGATCCGGTGTCGGAAAAATACACAACCGCGCAGAAATTGTTTGCTCTTTACAACACATGCGACCATAGCGAAAAAATATGAAGTGGTACAAAGTACAGTGAATTGGAAATGCCATGACATGTATGTCGACCTCATTACGTCTGACATATTGAACAACTCGTCATCACCAAATAGTGGCGAACTTACCCAACCGCCGTGCTGGACGATCCAGGTCGCCAGGTCGGTCCTGACGAATTCCCTGAAGATGTTGAATATGTATGCATGTAGATCACGTTCCCTTAGGTAAGGCATTCGATAGCTAGGGAGGACGCGAACAGGGAGAGGGATATGATTCGTACCCACGTGATTTTGTCTTGGAATAGTTCTCGGGCGACGTCAAGGAACACTTCCTCGACAAGTCTCTTCGACGAAATATTGACGTTGAGGGGAAGCTGTCTGGCGATGTCTTTGTATAGATGCAAGTACTGTCGGTCCAGTTCATTACCGATAGCCTGGCGTTATGAAAAAAAACGATTTGTGCAAGGGTAAGTGGTCTGTGCAGCAATAATGAGGTTAAGCGATAGTAATATTGCGATTTAGGACCACAATCCATTAAAGCCGGACTGAGCCAAATTCAAGATCCAGATTAGGGCGGTGGTTGTGCATTGTTCCAGACGATAACATTCGTCCAGCGATTCTTGCCAGCCAGCAATGTTTCGAACAAAACGCAAACGGTTTACTGTTACTGATACTAGTGGACAATAATATAACTGTTTTAATATCTGACAATTTTATATAGCGCTTTCCACCGCAATGTAGCCTCAAAGCGTTCCACGGATATTACCCTATTTTGCTTGTCTGCCTGCGAGCTTGTCTGCCAGCGATGGCTGGCTGCATGTTGGAGAGAAGCCCTGTACATCTTAAGAACATTCAGTGAGCCTATGTAGTTACCTGGAGTTCGTTGAAGATAGCACTGACGTGTTGCTTCGGTTTCTTACGATGTTTCGGATTGAGTTCTGGTTTTGAGGCGAGTTTAGTAACGGTACTACTGCACGTAGTCCCGTAACAGGTTGAAAGACACCTCGGCCACCTCATCTTCGTAGTTAACATGTCGACGAAAACCTAACATGTAAGCATAGCAAAGCATATTATTGACGGCCACAGATGATCTTTTCAAGACAAAGACAATACGAAAATTCTACGCCAAAAGTTAGTTGTTGTGAGTATTGTTGACATCAGGAGCACCAAGTAAAATGGATCCATTCCGCCATGTTACTCGCATCGTAGTTAGCAAACTAAATTTACGCGAAGACATTCTCCACAAATTCAAATCACCTATATTCGTTACCACAAAATGACCGAATTGACTTTTGGTTACCATGAGGAAAGGCAGAAAACTAAGGCTTGGCAATTCCTTGACTAAGTGATAGTCTCGGCCATTGCGTGACCGCAAACGTCAATGCGTGCTCGGAGAAATGCGCAATGTTAGTCGTGAAGCTTGCCATCCACTAGTCCGCAACGCAGGCGCGATGCAGTACTGTCCGCAGAATGTCGCCCTCCACTTCCGCGGCGAACCCATAAATGCAAGAAACTAGTTCTCGATATTCGTTTATCCGATCATTCTCTTTGTCAGGGTAGCAAACATGACACGTCGAAGCTTTTTCCAACCAGAGCTTGGGAGAATTATCATTTTCTCCTCTTGGCGGGACTAATAACGCAGACCTGCCGAACGAAAGCATAAAGTAGTGGGTCCGCGCCATTCAATTTTGATAGCGTTGCTGATTTTATACATTGCATATTCAGTTAGTCAACACCTAACGTCACTTTCTCACGTTTACCATGTACCAAAATAGATTTTTGGAACGTTTGTTACAGTAATAATGGTAGGATAAGTCATAGGACAAAAGTAGTAAAGTGACATATTGGTATCTTCTACATATACTGCAGTTCAATTCCCGCGTAATATTCTGCCATCCTTAGTAATCAGAGACGGGTCCAGATGTATCGTGCCTGATTAGACGAATTCCTTGTATGTAGTCTTGCGTTAAGACGTAATATTCTGCCATCCTTAGTAATCAGAGACGGGTCCAGATGTAGTCTTGCGTTAAGACGATTATTGTTTATGTAGTCTTGCGTTAAGACGTAATATTCTGCCATCCTTAGTAATCAGAGACGGTGCAAGCCTGGACGCAGATTGTATCTTGCGTTAAAGACATTATTGTTTAGGGGGTCCCTTCTTAAAGCTGGATTTTTCTTATCTGTCTACTAACTGAAATAATCGTCTCGTCCAAATCACCAAAATGTAGGCATGGTCATGTGAGAAGAATAATGTTGAAAATGTCAAACTGTTAAACGGCAATCCTCGATGTCACGGACATATTTGAAAATCCGGAGCGGGGTGTGTTCCCTATTAGTGTGTGATTGGTTCATCCAATATTGGAAGCAGATTGCAATTTGGACAAGACGATGATACAAACGCAACACCGAGAGTACGTGTATGCGCTGATGTGAGTGGTGTAGCTGAAGCAGCAGGCGATCGGAATAGCAAGTCTCATCGTTCCTTAAACAGACGAGGTCCAGAGATGGCACAGCCCTTCCTCTGTTGCCCTAATTAGGAAAGAGCAGACCCCCGTCGGAGAGCAAATTGAAGAATTGTCGAGGAGCAAAGCACGGAGACAGACAGAATGATGAAGATGCGAAGGGAAGAATTAAAACAGATAGACCATGGGATGGTGGAATGTAGTTGTGATGTAGAGGGTAGGGCGGCAGGCTCGTAGCCACTTTCCGCAGTAAAGGGCAAGTACTTCCCCCTGATCCTCACGAGGTCGAAGTGCCTTGCTGCGAGTCACCCGCCTCCAAACTTGCCTCTTTCCTACACCGTTGGGAGAATCATGGCGCCTAATTTACTCGCCAGGGACGGGCCACGATTCTCCCAACGGGGAGGGAGGAGGACTGCACCCAGGCGGGTGACACACAGCAGGTTCACCTCGCCCCAGTGGCGTAAAATCAACTGCCACTGACTATGGTACATGGTTCTGCTGTGCCGTGACGTATGTCCCATTAAATGTGAGATAATTAAGTATGTATCGACTAATTGAATCTGTAACGCAGGAGATCGCCAACACTATCAAACTGCCCAAAATGCCGGGACTGAGATCAAACATATTGAGCAGCCATGGCGAGATACTGATAGAACTAGTAAGGGAACCCTGCCATATATCCAGAGGCATATGTACGACATGTTCCTGGCCAACACAGGGTCTCCCTTGCCTGGTTCGTTTTTGTCAACGGACTTTCCACAAAGTGAAGTACTTGCTCAAATTGGTTCTGGTCAAGCGGGTCGTATCTTCGTCATGTATTTCCATGTTCTTTCATCAGCTGGTGATGGCGCCTTTGTAGGACGTGGACCCAATCGATCGATCAGAGGGTGACATTGTTCGCCTTCTTTCTTATCAGAAGGGGATTTATGACCCATTAAAATCAGTTCTGTCAGAAATTTGAAATGGCCTTTGGGTGGAGCCCTTGGGGCGAAATTATGGTCTGAGAATCGTTTTGTTCGAAATGTGCAAAACTGGAAGGAAATCATTCACCCAAGGAGTTTAAAATGGCCCCCGGGTTGGGTTCTATGGGCAGAAATTAAAGTTGGTCTCAAAATGATCGCCATGCTCCAAAGCGTGCAAATAGATAAACACTCGTTTCGCAAAACAAAACAAAATCCAAAAAAGCCGCCATCAGAGCAGTCGGGCGACGCCCATTTTTTACCCATTCAAGATTTTCATCAGACGATCATGTGTGCAAATTCATATAGATCCGACAAGGCCAACTAGGGATTTAATTGTACAAACACTATCAATTCAGTTCCGTTGAAATCCAAGATGGGTGCCGCTAGAGTGGTGCACGACCCCAACCTTCGAACTCATCCGAGATTTCGTAATGGCGAACAGGTGTGAACTTCCGTGTCAATTGGACATTGCGTTAGACAGTTATTGCGTTCACACGAAAGTCTTCCGGCGGCGGCGGCGGTGGAGACGACGCTGCCCAAACCATGATATCCCCGGTGGGGATATAAGATTCGTTTAGCCCTCGTGTTAGAATGCGACATGGTAGTATAAGTATAGACCGATGCAGATGTGTAAACATGCAACGGCTACGCTGGCCCGACTTACTTTTGTACACCTTCCATTCCAGCAATTTGACGTGTTCGAAGAAGTTATGGACCACAGCTAGTCGTAGTTTTCTAACCACAGAGTGAATGTGAGCTCGTCTGACAGGGAGAGCTCTCGTACTCGAACCGCTTCTGATTTGATGAAGGCGGCTCTTCCCGTGGTTTCCTCATCTTGACCGTTTATTCTCTTCAACAGTCTGGAATGAGATTATTAGATTGCAGATTATTTGATAAAATTATAAAGGTGATGTAGCTGACATTTTAAAACCACAATAACTCTTGTGCTCTTTATTGACCTTGAGGTGCATTCAGAGTACAACATAATGTCATGCTTGACTAACGTTCTATGCATGTAGCTGTAACATGTAATGCTTTGAATCATGTATGTATGTAGGTACGGCGATTACCTCATCGCGTACTTATTGCACGTGGACATCGGAACTTAGCAGTAGGCTTCCGCGAACATCTCTTATAAAGGGCTATTGCCGTCACGCCCCGATGCCCAAAGGATGTGGTTATGAGTGCGTGCGTGCGCGCGTATGTATGTATGTATGTATATATGTGTGTATGTGTATATAAATTTGTGCGTGCGTGTGTGTGTGTGTGTGTGTGTGTGTGTGTTGTGTTGTATTTTGGCCTGTAACGCACGACGACTACCTAGCGCGTACGCGAGATACCTGCCCCCGACCTCCTCTCGGTCGCACGCGAACATCGAAACTTAGCAGTAGGCTTCCGCGAACGTCTCTTATAAAGAGCTGTGCCGCCGCGCCCACGCCGCGTCACTGGGTTGCCAACCCTCTCCGGGCTCACGTGCTGCAGGCGCACTGCAGGGCGCGCCGCAGGCGCGCCCGGGGCTGCCGGTTCCCCTTAGCGAAAACAAGTACTTTGCCGGTATCCCTTAGCGCTTCGAACGTGCGTATGCCCGTACTGACTCTGTGTAAGCTGGCTGCTTTGGGAGTGCCTGTACGCAAGACGCACTACATTAGCACGTACGCGAGATGCCTGCCCCGACCTCCTCTCGGTCGCACGCGAACATCGAAACTTAGCAGTAGGCTTCCGCGAACGTCTCTTATAAAGAGCTGCACGTGCAAGTCAAGTGTTCCGGGACCGAGATCGCCATATACCTGCAGTGTAGGAACTACTATTTGAGACAGGATTATGCGACACAATAATCATACCCGCATGCACCGGGCTTGTTTTTTATCAACCGGATTCAGCTATCCTGATGTTATATAACGTGTTCGTAACTTTCTGCAGCTAAATAAGCCTGATCTATATTTTATTAAATTCCGTACTCATAACACTCACTACAAAGACTTCTAAAAGTGGAAATGTCAGCAATTAGCAGAGGCGTTGTCTTTTTTCAGAATTTGACGAGATTGCAAATCGACCGAGGTCCATTGCTTAGGGTTCCCGTCTGGCAATTACGGCTTCATTTCGCGAGCCTATTCGATCGCTAACACACTCGTGTAATAATTCGTAGATTAAACGGAAAATTCATAATGAGGTTCTAGAGCATACCGGCAGTCCTAAATGTATTCACTTGCGATCACAGGAACGTCACTCTATCGCCATGTATATTCATCGGGAACATGTATAGGCCTGTGGATTTTGATAGGTCTACATGTTACTACTGCCGCCTAAATTCGTTCGATTGTGGCCAATGTATGATGCGGGGTGTCGGATGGCAACTTGAAACTACCCCGAGAAACGTAAGTATGAATAATTCCGTTTTTTTTTTCTTCTCTCAAGCATAATATATTTAACGGCAGAAAGTCAAGAAGCTCCTTGACTCCTTGATTGATCCTGATCATTGTGGGTCTTATCGTTTCCCAATGTTTTCAATTGATCTTTGACCTGACAACAGGATAATAATAATAATGGGATAATCTTATTTAGCGGCAGATCCAGCCTCAAGCTGCTCAAACGGGTGAAGAAAAATACGGAGAAAAAAACGAAATGACATATATACAGACAATCAATAATACAACATATCATGAAAACGAATGAGTCTTAAGTTCGTGTTTGAAGGCATCCTGAATGATCCCAGGGTTCATGTACTCATTACTAGGAAACTACGTAATCAAGTTTGGGCTTGGTCCATCAGTAGAGTCGAGTATCGTGTTCATGACCCGAAATTTATCCAATATCGTTCTCTCACAATTTTCAATTTTTCCTCCAAAATGACTACGATCTACATAAAACAATAGGGTCATGTACTCTCCCCATGCGAAAGTTGCTTACTAAATTTCAGCATGATCAGCCAAGATTCTGGACGAATTCTGACCTCCGATGACCTTCGACCTGACCCCAGAACAATGGGTTCATGTACTCACCAGGAACTCACCACCAATACGAGCTCCATCCATCCATCCTGATGGGGTCGAGTTACCGTGATCACGAGATAGGTGTCACATACACATGCCACACACACACACACACACAAACGCTGACAATTCACCCATTTCTTTTTAGACCCCGAATCCCGTTGCCCACCAGAATCGATTGTTGTCCACTTGAATTTGAACCCCCCCCCCCCTTTCTTTGCAAGAGAAGGGTTCATGCAGCCTAAACATAATCAGCATGCAATCTTGTGGTTGACCACAGAAGATATTATATTGACCTACTTTCTTCTAAAGCATGATCGCCGTCACACGTGGGTGGGCCTACCTGGAACATAGAAACAGACAATTAGCCACACAATAGTTAAAGGGCAACTCTGCAGGATGATTCACACATGGGCTTAATAGCTGGATAAAAACTGAATGCGGTTAGTCCAAACCTTAAGTTCATAGGACTTTCCGTTAAGGAGTTATCGCTATGTGAAGTTTGTGTATTGTGAAGCTTGTGTATTGCGCAAGATCGAATGCATCCCATCAGGGCAATAAAAATAAATGATGTCATCCTTGCACAACCCTGCGAACATTCCTTGTTTTCATTGAAATTCAAACATTATTTTCACTTCGAAAAGCATTTAGTCTATGGGTGAGGATTGCTGTGGTGCGTTGGTATGTTTTGATGGTCACTTTGGTGAGAGAAGGACAAACAGACCAGGAATTCTGCTAAATGCTGACAAATCAACAAAATGAAACAATCAAATACAGGACATGATTTCCATGTTGACGTCATACGATATTGCGCCAATTGGGATTCTCCCCAATTCATCTGCCTAATGGCCCAAACTTGGAGGCCAATAACTCCAGAAAGGAACATCGTATTGAATGGGGTTTGGACCTATAGATAACAGTTTTTTCCATTCTCCACGATATAACCTCTATTGTATTCAAGCCTGCAGTTGTCCTTCCAATTCCTACTTCACCCTCTGGCGTGCAGAACGCGCGAATACAAACGGTATTACAGAAACACACACATTCAGACATCAGGACGACGGCGAACAAATCATAGGTATCATTATGAGTTTGAATGACATCAGCTTCTTTTCGCCCTATTTCTTAGCTTACAGCCTACCTTACGGCCAAGTCGAAGTTCCCAAGGACACAGTTCAGCGTTGCGAGCTCATGCAGACTATTATCCACATTATCAGCGAAAACTCATCTCACACCGTATCTTCAACGCCAACTGGCATGTATAGGCCTTCTTGTCAGGCCGGAAGAATTTGTAGCTGATAACGGCCGAAAATTACGAGCCTTGATTCATAATAGGCCTGCATATGCAATGAAGCACAAGACAGAGCCATTGAATTATGCACCTGACATAGGGCAGCTGCATGTATTAGACCACAACACTCACAATGCAGGAAGCGATTTTTGATTCCTTGCAAAAGGAATCGATGCAATCATGCAATGTTTGTTTTGTGTGTGTGTGTGTGTGTGTGTCTGTGACAGATTTGGGATTTGCCTCGTAACGAGCAAACTCGGAAACCGTAAGCGTCAGGAATGTGGTATTTCGTGTGAAGTGCGCAGTGGGGCGGTAGATGAAGCCTATTTTTCTGTTGCAGTTTGAGGGTATCTGAGGTCACTAGGGGTCAAAAAACTAGAAATCTTGAATTCGCATTTTCTCAGAAATGCTAATCATCACAATTTTCTTATTTGGTCCATCACTTAGTACTTGAACTCCCCTGAATGGCATTCATTTTCAAGGTCATCTGTGGTCGTTAGGGGTCGAAACCTAGGAGATGCCCAAATCCCTCAATGAATTTGTAATCAGGCAATCTCACAAATCGTTCATGTCTTCAATGTGGTATCTGGCATGTAGCATTGTGATGTGGTGTAGATGAACCCTATTTTTCTGTTGTAGTTTGGAGGTCATCTGAGGTCACTAGGGGTGACGAACTAGAAATTTTGAATTCGCAATTTCTCAAGAATGCTAATCATCACAATTTTCTTATTTTTTCTTATTTGGTCCATCACTTAGTAATGATAAGTACTTGACTCTACTGAATGTCATTCGTTTTCTAGTTCATTTGTGGTTGTTATGGGTCAGAAACCAAGGAGATGGCAACAAAAAATGTTTCCCCCTTTTTTGCAATTGACCTTGTAATCAGGAAATATCAAAATCGTGTCAGTACTTCAATGGGTATCTGGTCATGTAGCATTGTGATGTGGTGTAGATGAACCCTATTTCTTTGTTGTAGTTTGGAGGTCATCTGAGGTCACTAGGGGTCAAAAAACTAGAAATCTTGAATTCGCAATTTCTCAAGAATGCCAGTCATCACAATTTTCTTATTTGGTCCATCACTTAGTAATGATAAGTACTTTGACTCTACTGAATGTCATTCGTTTTCTAGTTCATTTGTGGTTGTTATGGGTCAGAAACCAAGGAGATGGCAACATCCAGCAAGGACATTGTAATCAGGCAATCTCACAAATCGTTCATGTCTTCAATGTGGTATCTGGCATGTAGCATTGTGATGTGGTGTAGATGAACCCTATTTCTTTGTTGTAGTTTGGAGGTCATCTGAGGTCACTAGGGGTCAAAAAACTAGAAATCTTGCAATTCGCAATTTCTCAAGAATGCCAGTCATCACAATTTTCTTATTTGGTGATCACATAGTATCGTTGAGTACTTTTACACCACTGAATGTCATTCGTTTTCAATAATAAAAGATGTGCGACTGTTCATGGTCGATTGACCTGATGGTCATGGTTTACCCGAAGCATGTTAATTAACCTCACTTTTATTAAAAAAATCATGTATGCTACACCTACAGGTCTCGTCATTCATGCAGCATGGTGGTCTATATTAGATCACTTGTGGAAATGTGTGGATTGAAAAGAGACACTTTACCAGATATAATATCCCATTTTCCCTCAGCTCTCAATTCCCCCATCCGTCACCACCTCCCCCCTCCCTCACCCTTGTCACATGATCTCCTACATGATAACAAATCAATAATATTATCCATGCAGTTTGGTGACATTAAACTGAATCACTCTTGTGGATCGATACCATATATATATATATAATATATATATATATATATTATATAATATATATATATATATATATATAATATATATATATATATATATAGATATATATATATATATTTTACCATATATATATTTTACCATATATATATATAATATATATATATATATATATTTTACCATATATATATATATATATAGATATATATATATATATATATCTATATATATATATATATATATATTTTACCATATATATATTTTACCATATATATATATATTATATATATATATATCTATATATATATATATATATATATAATATATATATATATATATATATATATATGTATCAGGTTCTTTCCTCCTCATTTTCACTCAATGTGGCAGACTGTCCATCAATACCAATTTGTCATCAATTACTATGCCAACATCTGCTGTAGTTTTAACAACCAATTGCACCATCCACTAATCCGCCGGCGGGAAATTGTCTGGTTTGTCTGAGACTGCCCTTGATGTTAAACAACTGAATGGTCACATCATGAAATTACTTATCCAACTCAGAGTAGGCTAGTAATTGAATGGTCAACAAAACTGGACAAACAAATTTATATGGGCAAACAACATGTAGACTACAGACATGTGTAGGATGGGGGCAGGGGGGAATTCCGTCCACTGTGGCATTGGGCACAGGTGGGAGCATAGTGGCAGTTTCCTTCACTAAATATATGGGCAAGAATTTTAGACCTTCACTTTTGATTACAGTCTACATATAACTATCAATGGTTCAGGAATAAAGTGGTGCAAATCAGCACTTATCAGACATCCAGTTCATTGTTGGATACACCATAACCTCTTCACTATTGATCCATTACAGGATTGGGTGGATACAGGTAGCATAGGCGAGTTATTTTCAGTTAAGTGGCCAAGATTTTTGTGCGTTTTTAACAAGGAAAAACAATTCTCCTTACTTGATTTATTTGAAATAAATTAGTTTTTTTTTTCATTAATCAAAAGTTACAGTACCATATATTGCCTGAAATTCCCACAAGCACTCAATCAATATCTGTATCTGTATCTGTATCAATCCTCAAATCATACAAGCAGCCAAGCACATTCAAATTATCAGGGACACCCCCCTCCCCTTGGATCCCCATCCCAAACACCCCTTCCCCTTCAATGAGAAATCTCTGGCTGATCCCCTGATTAGGTGTATCCCTCACAACTAATTTATTCTGTTGAATATATTTCGAAGATGTTAAGTAACCCATCATTCTTCTGCAATTACAATACCACCTACCTACGCTTCATCTACTTAGTAGTAATCTGGATACCTTGACGGAACAACATGCATGCCCGCCACCTGGCACGACCAGTTGGTTTAACCCAAATTCCCTAATTATGTGAAATTCATTCTAAGATGCTAGTACACCCCCCCCCCCCCCACACACACACATACTTACTCTACCAATACCACCCTCAACTCCTCTACATTATTACTTAGAAGGAAAACAGGTAGGTAGGTTGGTAATGTTTTAATTCATATACAGGTTATGTAATGTCTACTTGTTTGGATGAGGGTGATTGGAGCCACATGAAGGGTAAAAGAAGTAATAATGTAGCACTTTCCCATAATTGAACAAGTATTTTGTTGATTTACTCACATGTGAAATTGCATATGGTCCCAGAGCTTAGAATCACCACACACAGTGCTATTCTTACCCTTTTTTCAGTGATTGATAGTGGGGAGGAATTTAAAGTGTCATATTCTTTTTAAAATTTAATACAGTTCAAATCCTCCCATTTAGACACTTCATACGACATTCTGGGAATGCCGTGAATATGTAGTTGACTCGTTATGAGCTTGATTATTATATACTAATTTGTATATATCCTCCCCCCCTTCCCACGCACCCCTACACCTGCTGCAATTACCTGTTCATTGACAGTGTATATGACACAATGTGTGACATTATGCTATTTTTGCAGAATGACATATTTGTTATACTTTGTTATCAGGGGTTTCCTCTTTCATGGGAGACATAAAGTGGTATTAATTGTTTATATCGCATCAGAAAAAAAATTAGAATATTATATTAATAAGCACTATTCTAATAGATCAAATACCGCCGCATTGGACACCATGTCCGATTCTTCGGGGTGGGTATATTTATGATCAGTTATTCTCCCATAAAGACAATGTCTTGAAAACATAGTGACTTTCAAGATGACACAGAATTCATTGATTCAGAACCTGCCACAGTTCAATCTATGTATGTGTGAATATTGTTGGTAGTTCATCTTAATAGATACCGCCGCAATTCCTGTTACCGCCGCACATAAGACACCATAACTTCAACCGCCCCTTTAATCAACACTTTGCTATTTCAGATTATCAAGAAACAGCTAAAGTGTATAACCTTGTTGCATTTTCATGGAAAACATACTGTATCTTTTAAAAAACATTTTGGTTTACTGAATTTTGAGGGCTCGTATCTGGCATTATTTTACCGCAACAACTTAAGAAATCATGACTTCTAATGCGGACCAAATATAAATTTTCATAAAATGTTCATCCTTTGACTGTGTATAATTGCATGCCAGGAGGATGAATCAACTTTTCTGTATACCAATTAGAAATTGCTAATTGCTAAATAACAACGAGCGGACTCCGTCGTGATGCGGTGGTACAAACATTATGAAATCATTTTTCTGAAAATGAGAGAGTCACAATTATTAAATTAGTAAAAAATATTTCTGTTGATGTATTTCTTTCTGAAAAAAAACATACAGATTTCATGCAGCGAACTTTGGTTCAAAGAATAGAATAATCATGAAATGTGACAGTTTTGTTACACCATTTTCATCATGAGTTCGCATGGACACCATAACAAAATGGATGAAGGTCATTTTAACTTCAATATCTTCCATCACAGTTACAATACTTCCGAGTAATTTTATACCAGATTATGCGTAACTGAAATGAAACAAGTGGGAAGTTGGAGGATTATTTCAGCAAATAGGCCAAGTGTGAGGTGCCCCAATCTCATGGAAAGCCCCATATGGTGAGTACATAGCTCACGGCTACCAGTAATAATTAGGTTATACAATGAATTGTTTGCTGTCTCTGTGTGAACTAAGGCCAGGTGGGATAACTGGATATTGCTCAGTCTTGATACAGCACCGTCAACAAAAATATCTGCCATTAGTGGTTTGTCAGGGCCCATTCTACATCACAGCACGAGTCAGTAAAGAAAAAGGAAAATTGGTGAGTTGATGTTCATAATATTTAGCCATTTTTATAAAGTCTTAATTTTCCTCACAACACATATGTTGCTTGGCTGGAAGTTTCCTCCCTTTGTTTCGAATTACCAAACAAGTGTTACAAGTGCACCCCAAACTGATTTTTGCAATTACATCCACCCCATTCAACCAGATATTTATTGGCTGTGTCAAAATTAAATATATCTTTAATAAATAATTTATTCATGCCCTCACAGAGTGTTATCTTTTGTCAGTATAAAATCACATCTTTTGGATATGTTTATTGTACATTGAATATCAGTGCTATATAGGTCTTCAAGTTGTAGATCACTACTACCAAAATGTAGAGGACGAAGTCCAGATTTTGACTTTGACACTTTTAGGCCGTTCAAATCCCTACCCTTAACATGGCTGTACTTTTCAATCGGAACAGTTTCTCTGAGAAAAATGAAGATTTTTGTCAGTTTTTTTTATAATATATCTACTCATAAAATTTTTTGGATGGAATCTTATCACACCACGGGTGAATCTTACAGAATATGGCTCTTAATTATGTCAGTATCAATCACATCGTGATCGATAATGTTTACCGTACGTTAACATATATGTGCTATATAATGTCTGCAAGTGTAATCACTACAAAGATTTCTCTTTTATAGCCATCTCCAATGACAGACTGACATATATGTGACTTGGCAATTGTTGACGCACCCACCCCCCCCCCCCATACTCCGGACAGATGAGCCACTGTCAAATGATTAGGTGGGCCATACAATTCATGTACATTGACACACACCACAGACATAGATGACTTAAATTTCCAGTCACCTGACCTAAATATCCTGCCAGCTTGTCAAATATTTTTTCTTGAAATCTGAGTAAAATGATGCCCCCAGAGTCAGTTTGTGACTGACAGTTTAGAGAGAGTATACGCACATGTAAGTCTCTTCAGATTTGACAATGACTCACATTCGACTGACCACGCCCGGAAATTGGAAATCACATTCATGTGACTAACACCACCAACCACATGTACCACAAAAGCATGTAGGATAACCAACAAGTTCAATGGTTCAGGCCCGCGATGGAACCCACCAGCCGTAACAGGCGACTAAATATAAGGTCTTTCATCTTGTTCTGTCCGTCATATAAATTTGATACACCTACCTCCATCAAAAGCATAGAGAGGCACTACGGGTACAAACAAAAAATATGGCAAGGAATCACAACGCACAGTTGTGCTATTGTTCTACTAATATTTATTCTCTTTCAGGAGTTTACGGAAGAGGGTTGCATCAGTCACGTGATCGGAACGCCAAAATTCCGAGTGATAACTTGAATGAGATAGTGTCCTTCACCTTGCTCCCAAAACAATAAGAACGTTCGGCACAGGATGTCACGTATCATTGTGATAGTGCTAGGCTTCTCAAAGGTTGACTGCTGATACATCCCAACAACCCCCACGGAAAACCCGAATGATTGGGGTTCATGTACCTTTAACAAGGAGCAGACGAGGTGAACATTCAGTCTTCAAAAGCAGAGTTTACTTCTTGTGATTAAAAAGAGAGGTTAACGGCCGCATAGATCCTTTCACTATTCCCAATTATTCATGGAACAGAAAAAATGGGACCCCTGTTGACCCCAGATGACTCTTGACCTTCCCCCTAGATTAATTACCTTTATATACCTTTGACAAAGGAAAGACACTACCTATATGTGCCGAGTCGACTTCATGGAATTGAATGAAAATGATTCACCCAGGCCTTTCATTTAGGCCTGTTATATTTACATCCCTTCAACCCCCATCCCCCACCTCCAAAAATGGACGTTCCCTAACTCCAAGAATGAAATGGATTGTTGTAACTCCTACACGAAAGCTTGAAACTGCATGTGAGTATATCCTGCACACTGAGGTTATTTGTTCTAATTTTAGGGCCAACCTTTGGCGAACCCAGATGGCGATTCGCACGATTTTATATTATTAGGTTCATCGCAGATGACCCAAATGTCTTTCCTCGTACCATGAATCGAGCGCCTACACCGCATAAGAGCAGTGTGGAGTTTAAAGGAAGTTATTTCACGACTAGGCCACCTGTGATAAAGTCCATTCCACGATGGAGGATACTACCCCGACCTCAACTGAGTTGGCGGGAAGAAGAAAAGCACAACAGGCAACCCCACTGGTCTGATCTCTCCAGTTACATTTCCGGAGTTGCTGCGTAGGCGCGAGGGATTGGAACATGCAGGGACAAAACGAGTGGTAGGTGATTTGCACGTTGCCGTCTGTATGATTACCATGGGCGTCGATCGTTTTGAAAAGTGGGGGGACACCTCGTATGCAAACGAACATCTAAGCGGAGCGCAGACCCCTTGGTTGGCGCGAAGCGGACAAAGAAAATGCTAGCTTTTCATACCTCAAGATCGCCGGGAACAGCACTTGCCAGACTCGCTAGCCACCATCTACATGTGTGATTTGAGTAAGAGAGACCGAAAAAGTTGTCATTGTGCTACTAAGAGATTTACCGCTATCACACAGGTATTTGTTATTACTTTTTGACTTCTGGCTACGTTTGGTGGGATCCAGGGGGTCTGCCCAACGGTCCGGTGGGATCGAAGGAAAAAGCCATAGGTGTACGGAAACCATTCCAATTGGGGAACAATAAATATTGGGCTGAGCTTCACAAGTAAGTCATCAAAGTCTACCAGCGCGCGCGAAGCGCGCGGAATTTTTAGGATGTTTTACGGGGCAATTTTATCGAAAAAGTCGCAGAAATTCAGCAATTTTTCCACTTGGCCTTTCCCTTTCTAAATTTTCTACGAATTTTTCATTTCAGGACGCATTGGGTGGGGGGGGGGGGGGACAGTCTGTCCCAAGGTCTTCTGAAATTTTCGAGGAACAAAATGATCGAAGCATTACATCGCATATTCACAACGCCGGGTAGAAAAACGCCATTGAAAGAAATCTAAGCACTTTTGGCCATTCGATCCAAAATTCGAGCACTCGGTATGAAACATGGGAATCCTTCGACTTCGGCCCTAGTGGAGTCCAGATCTTCATCTGGGTCCGCAACTGGAATTAGTGTGGACTAAGAAATTTCCAACCGCGGATTATTGTTTCGGTAGACATAATTGAACTCAGTTCAAGACGATTCATCAAAGTATGATTATCACTGTGAAAAACCGGCACACCCACATAATATAATTATGAACAGGTGCGGCGGTACACGTTCACAGGTCAGTAAATTGGGACAGAACAACTTACCGACTAAACAGGTTAGTGGATTTTATTGCAGTTTATATGCACACTATATCAGTTCTGATGCGCGCAAAAAATCAGCCAACAAAATCAAGAAGTTAAAAACTGTCATTTACTTTGCCCAAATTTCTTCATTATTTCTCTGAATTTGGTATTCTCGTTCGTGTTTTCACTCTTAAACTAGAAAATGTCGGGCGGGGAAACCGTCAAACGTATATATCCCCGCATCTCTTATCAAGAAATTTGGTGAACATGAAAACCGGAAATATTAATGGAAAGAAGACATTATAAACTTGTTGAAAGCGACAACGTTACAGGTAAATGGGTCATGCCATAAGCACTAGTTAATTGTATGAGGCACCCCGACAGCCCCGGACAAGGTGAGTCCTTAATAAGCACATTTATTCCAGATTCACCTTTAACACACATGGCCACCCGACAGAGTTCAAATTCAGGTCAGAGGTCACACACATGCAGGTCAACAATTTATCACAATGGTGAACCAATCAGCCTTCGCAGATATCAATTCTCCGATTATAGCCAAAAAACAGTTTTTTGGCCCAAAGTGACCTCGAATGGACCGTAAGGATATGACATTTTATGAAAATTTGACTCTCCAATGTGATACATACCTCCTGGGAGCATTTTGCATTCTGAGAACACACCCAGTGCTATTGCCGAAAAAGTACTTAAAATCAGTTTTGGACCCCTTAAGTGACTTTAATGACCATTCAATGACACGGCGGTTTTTATTGAAAATGTTACACTCCATGTGATGCATCCATCTAGAAGCATAGGCATTCCAATGAACATGTACCATGTTATTGCGAAAAGGTCTAAAATTGAACTTTGACCTGTAACTACCAAAGTAACCGTCCGATCGAAAGCGGGAGTTGTTTCTCTCCATTAAGCACATAAAGCTCAATCACATATCCAAAAATTAACCGTTCTATTTTTTTTGCCCGTAACTCTTAAATAAGCACATTTATCAAGATTCGACCTTTAACCACAGACCACACGACAGAGGTCCAAATCGGTCAGAGGTCACAACCATGCAGGTCAACAAGTATATCACAATGGTTAACCATCAAGCCTCGCAGTATAATTCAATTCTCCGATTATAGCCCGAAAAACGTTTTTGACCCCTAAGTGACCCGTGACCTTTAATGATATGACGGTTTATATGAGAATTGTTACTCTCAATGTGACACCTAAAACTCCTAGGAGCATTTTTGATTCTGATGAACCACCCCACCCCCCCCCCCCCCCCCCCCAGTGATATTGCCGAAAAAGTACTAAATCAGTTTGGACCCCTAAGTGACTTTAATGACCTTCACTGATATGGCGGTTTTATGAAATAGTAACACTCCATGTGATGCATCCAATCCTAGATGCATATTGCATTCAATGAACATGGCCACTGTTATTGCGAAAAAGTATAAAATTGAACTTTGGACCCCTTGTAACTACTAACATACGTGTCCGATCGAAGCGGGATTGTTCTACCATAGAACACAAAAGCTCAATCACATATCCAAAAATTAACCAGTTTCTATTTTTTGCACGTAACCCTTAAGAAGCCCATTTATTCAGATTCGACCTTTAACCCATGGACCACCAGACAGAGGTAAAATCAGGTCAGAGGTTCACACACATGCAGGTCCAAAAAATTATATCACAATGGGGAAACATCAGCTTGCAGATATTCAATTCTCCGATATAGCCAAAAAACAGTTTTGACCCCTAAGTGACCCCGAATGCCCTTATGATCGACATTTCATGAGAATGTTACTATCCATGTGATACATCCACCCTAGGAGGTGCATTTGCAGTCTGATGAACCCACCCAGTGCTATTGCCGAAAAAGTCCTAAAATCCGTTTTTGACCCCTAAGTGACCTTTAATGACTTCAATGACATGGCGGACTTTATGAAACATTGTACACTTCCATGTGATGCATCCATCCTAGGGCATATTGCATTCAATGACATGTCCAATGTTATTGCGAAAAAGGTACAAAATTGAACTTGACCCTTGTAAATACCAAAGTAAGTGGTCGATCGAAGGCAGGCGTGTTGCTCTCCATTAAAGCACATAAAGCTCAATCAATATCCAAAAAAAGCAGTTTCTCATTTTTTTTGTGCCCGTAACTCCTGAAACAAGACATTCATCAAAGATTCGACCTGAACCACATGACGACCGACAGAGGTCAAATTAGGTCAGGGTCACACACCTGCGGTCAACAATTCTATCACAAGGTGAACCATCCAGCTCGCAGATATTCAATTCTCCGCTTATAGCGAAAAACAGTTTTTGAACCCTAAGGACCCCCGGAATGACCTTAATGAGACATTTTACTGAATCTTGTTACTCTCCATGTGAGACATCCACGCCTAGGAGCAATTTTGCATTCTGATGAAACCACCAGTGTATTGCCGAAAAAGTACTAAATCAGTTTTTGACCCTAATGAATTTAAGACCTTCAATGACATGGCGGCTCTTATAAAAATTGTTATTCTTCATGTGTGACATCCACTCCTACAAGAATATAGATTCCAATGAATATGTTCAATGTTATTGCGAAAAAAGTATTAAATCAGCATTTTGACTTATCAGGACCACTAATATGCGAATGAGTCACAAATGTACCCTCAAGTGATCTTGATTTGCTATGAATAAATTTACAGGACGGTAGGTAGGTCTATTCACAGTTTCGTCAAAATCCCTAAAAAGTTGAGAAAATAATGCATAATTTTCTAATTATGATACGATATGTAAAGAAACACACATATTGACATTCAGTGATTTCAACGCATGAATAAATTTATCGGACTGTTAGAAGGTCCTACCTACCAAGTTCGTGAGAATCAACAAGTTATAATTTGCCGAAGTGCTGATTGGGCCAACTATTATGAAGCATGCAATTAGTCATGCAAGATGACTCCAGTGACCCTCGGCCACATTAGGAAAATTCATCGGCACGGATAGTTGGCCCTATTCACCAAGTTTCATGAAAATTTCAATGAAGTTTGAAATAATCACATACATTCTGCTATAATAGGCTACTGGCCAAGAAATGCAAACTTGACCTCGGATGACCTGAAATTGGTCGCCATGTTTGTCGGACTCCAAAAAAATTACCCACAACACACCACGGTTCGTGTAAATAGCACAACTTTAAATTTGCGAAAAACCTGCAAAAATAGAGGGCAACAATTACGATATAGCCCATTTTACGAACTTATCCAAGAGTTTACTCATACGGCATGTGTAACAAGTTTTGGGTCGATCGAATAAAGTGTTAAGAATGAGAACGCTACCGCCTAAAGTTTCCGGCGGCGCGGCGGCGGCGGCGAGACGGCGGGCACACGGCCAAAACCCATAATCCCGACACTTACAGTTTGCGGGGATATAATTACTGCAACCCGGTCTCGGATATTCAGGACTGATTTGACTACAGTTGGTTCGGTACCGCATCCGTGATCACTTTAACATCTTACTATATTGGGATAGATTTATAATATCACCTAACTTGGGTTGAAAAAATGAATAAGGAAATGAAATGTTTTACCAATAGCATAATACGGTGTATCTGCTAGGACTGTTTTCCATCCAAGGGCGGCAGTCTTTGTGGGTCGTGCCCTAACTTTTTGGAAGTCCTCCGCGTAACTATGTGTTTCAACTCTTGACCACCTGGGACCTCAACTTACAGGCCAGTAGAATTTGCGCGCTTGCTATACGCAAAGCAAATGTGCTGCCAGTGCAGCTTGTTGAACAATCAGTGAGCATTTGATACTACGGCATTCGAGCGGACTGCAGAATAGAAATTCGAAAGGAGAAAAAAGTGCTGATGAGCTAGCCTAGGCGAACGGGCCCCCTCTGATTTTTGCAGACCATGTTTACGCATATAACGACAGAAAAAGGAGCCCGCGCGCGAAGCGCGCGAAAAATTGTTCGGGCGTTTGATTGAAAATAGGCCAGTCGCAGGACATTTTGGGCATTTCCTTGACTTTTGCCTTTTTCTGTCCAGAATTTTCCCCGGAATCTTTCCAATTTTTGCCCCATTCTCATCTCAGGTAAACTTTGCGCTCTTCAAAGGGCTAAGCAATTTGGTAAGTCTGAGCCAGAAGTCAAAGAAATTTGGATTTACAATTATGAATTGTGAACAAACTATTAGCCTAGTTACTCTGTCGCAGACTGGCGAGCTCAAATTGTTTAGTGGTGAAGGTATTTTCGCCCTTCGAATTAATAAGTGCCCTGTATTTTATGTTGCGAATCCGTCACGAGGTCCAATTTATGTTTCACTCTGTCGGCAGCAGTGACATAAACCTTTCTGACTAGGCGAGGGGAACATTTATTAGGCCCTTGGGGGGGTCTCAGGCCGTCAGGGTTTACCCGTCCCCTTGAAAATTTTAGCTTTAGGTGCCAAATGCTTTGTCGAAAATGTGATTTTTTTTTGTGCGAAAATGTGCTGTACACCCAGGGCAGTAAGTTCTCTTCTTTTGGTTAGGGGCTGAATCCGACTGCTCAGGGGACCACTTAGTTGGGGTCTAGGAGGGAAAGGACTGGAAGTCAGACCGGATAGCCCATCTAGAGAAACCAGGTTATAATTTTTCGTTTTTGCCCCGTAGGCTCAGTCGTATCCGTTCTTTCAGACGGAAAAATTTGACTGAAATCACAAAGTTTTTAGAATTTTGTTGCAATTCTGAAGGCTAGAACACACAAAAGTCGAAACAAGGTGCCAAGTTCGCACGGTATCCTGTAGAGTCTTGATTTAAAAAAAAAATGTTCTCATCTTTGCTAGAATTATACATTTCTTGCCGGGTTTTTTTAACATAACAATCATTCCTATATAGCTCATTACAATGTAGGGAATATCTCCACGCTCCACAATTGTTTGCTGTCTCGTTTCGCATCATGGCCACGGACTGTTTCTGTCTGAAATGAAGTGCAAGATATATATTGTCAAATTGGAAGTGCATCGTCTATCGGTGCCTTCAGCTGGCTAGAAAATGCGATGTAGCTGCTGACATTGTGGCCATTCATCCACTTTGGCAGGTTTGTCTGCCTGGAATTGTGCATAGTATCTCCCAAGCGATGGTTCCTCGATCTGCCAAAACTTGCTTGTACTTCCCTAACGTGTTGGAGCAGTCGACCTCTTTTTTTTTATCCGCCTGTATGACAACGCCGCTTACGGGTTATAATCAATGTACATTTTATTGTGAATCTACCCTTGTTTAAAAAACAACAGATAGAATCGTCGCACTGTCTCACTTATGGTGAGAAACTTGCACAAAAAGACTTCATAATAGCCAGAATATGCCTTCAACATGCATCGCCCACGATAAAGAAGCAACAGTTACAGGTCGTCTGCGCGCGCAGCGCGCGGAAAATTTGGACAATTGGGTTCGGAATGAAGGCCACTGTGGTCTTTGTTAGGTGTTTTCTTCATTTTTCTTCAGCCACACAGCCACTTAACGCGTGTAAACGGACATGTACTTTCGTCTTCATCGAGGATCCAAAAGTGGGGGGTCATTTGATATTGTGTCCCACCACCCACTTCGAAAAGTGGGGGGAACGTGTCTCCCTGTCCCCCCCCTTCCCCACCCCCCAGGATCGACGCCCATGATGATTACCCAAGTTAGGTCCGCCAACTGAGGCGGGCCTTATTTTTTTTTCTGTGTACTTGGTGAAGAATTCGCAGCTGACGAAAAAAAGGGCAGTATTAGAGTTCGCACCTTTGCTGTGCCTTGAGTAGGTAGGATTATCTGCTTGGCAAGTATATCATAACAAAACTCGGCTAGCCACAGTAGGCTCAGTCGAGCACGCGGTCTGCGCAACGGCTAGCCACAGCTTAATGTAGCTTAATCGAGCAACCGCTTCGCCGGACCAAGATCGTCGTCGGGCTGACCTTTGAGTGTACGCCTTCCGAGCGTGACGTCCGGAGGCGGTGAGGCAACCCTTAGTGTTCGCAGGCAGGAATTTTGCAGAAACCTTGCGGGAAAACCTGGCTAACGAAATAGTGTCAAAACATGAAGGTTTTCTACCGGCCGCCCTCTCCACAGGCATTACAATACATAAATAATACATCAACACACAAACTGGAATATAATGATGACCACGACAAGAATGTCATTCAGTAGGCACTATAAATAACATCAGCTTCACCCTCGCACTATTCTGTGCACATGCAACCGACCTTTCGGAAAAGGCAACATTCCAGTGCGAATATTAACACTGCGTATTAAACGGAGTAAAACCAATCCGGAATACTCTCTCTCTCGTTCTCTCCGCAGGATTACGCGACTGGGACTGATATATATCCACATTATTGCATTTTCAGCGGAAACTCGAACGTGAAACGCCCACAAGTTACGAAAGTTTGTAGTCTTTAACAGTGCGTACATTGCGAAATTGTGGTTCTTAATTGTCGAAGTGTGTGCAGATGAAGCCGGGGTTAATGACATAAGACACAATATCCAGCTGGACATTAGAAGATAGCTAAGCTATACTATACGTATATATAAGGAATCAGGTCATTACGAATCGGGTTGGGTAACGCGAATTTTTAAGGGAGACAAACAAACGGGATCCGCTTCACCATAAAGCACCTTCCTCTTTTTACTTTTTTTTTTTTGTTATTTATAGTTTCTGCCATCTCAGATCAATACACCTGCGATCAGATCGGTTCAGTCGCTCCGTTCGCCGGCCGACGAACTGATTGACGCAATTGCCTCCTCTTGGACCCCCAACTTTCAGCCAGTGGTTGCGCCCTTGATCCTAATGATTCCCTTGGGCAATGATACTGCAATTAAAATCAAATAATTCCAACAAATTGTGCATGGTTTATTAGAGTGTCCCGCATATGAACCACGATATAGTTTTCACTGCTGTTCGCATTATTCCTCAATTGCGAAATTTGTTTACCGCACGGACAGCCTTCACTTTGTCGACTGTGTTAGTGGCGTCGACAAAGGGGTTTCTCCAAGGTGCCAGCCTAAATGAATGAGGGGTATGAAAATAAGCGGATTGTTAAATTACCGTACCCCCAGGGATTATGCTGCCGTCAAATCCATAGGGGACCAAGGGTCAGTTTAGTTAGTTGACAATACCCATTCCATCCTGATTGAAATTATGCCCGGAGAACGTGCCAATACTTCGGCGCGCAGTATTACGCTATTCGCCACCACCACCACCACCCATGTAACAATCTTTCGTGAATGCTCCGAGCGAGTTACTAGGATCTTAGCCTACACATACATTGGTAACTTATGGATATATAACAGCTGTGGTTCCGCTCGTTCCAAGATTAGGCATTTCCTACCATATAGTTTCTGCCATCCAGAAAAACACCGCGACAGGTCAGTTCAGTTCGCTCTGTCGTCGGTCGACGAAGCTTGATTGACGCAATTGCCTCCGGCTGTTTAAACAATTATGTACACCAACGATTGTTTGTTGGTTTTGTGTGTGTGGACAGGTGCAATCTACCCCTGTAGGCTCATACGTGCATACAGAGGAAAACCGAACATTTGTTTGAGAAAGGATCAGAGAGAAAAAATTCCTTATGAAGTCCCGGGACGCTACAACACAAGCCAACCAAATAGATAAGAGGTTATTTCGAGTTTTTTTTTTTTTTTTTTTCAAGCTGTCAAGTAGAATAACGCCTATTAATGAAAAGCAGTAATCTGGGAAACCACTTGGAATCCACCTTGGGACACAAACTCTCCAATTTGAGCAGAGACGGTCTGAGGCACCTCGTTGGAGGTATTCTAGAATTTCCTGAATTTCGACAACTTTTATAAGATCAGTGATTCGTCAAGCATTTGAATAATTCACAACATATGATCCCAAATGATCGGAATCATCCAATGATTGTCTCTTTCGAATACACTAAAATGCTTAGAATTTAAACACATCTCTGAAAGCTATTTTGCCATTACATCGGAGGTCAAATTATGATTTAGATTTCTTTACGCAACCTAAGCACACTATTCGAAACATATCAAATTACGCGACATCATCGGATTCCGGTGAAACTTGTAGATGTTGACCTGACAGGTGCGGTCGTTTTGAGGTCAAATTATATAATTGACGCCTTTTTTGTTTATTTTTCTCCCCTCCCCCATTTTTACATTGTACCCTGAGATGTATTTCCTACTTTTTTCTTTGACGAGGATATTTAGAGGACATGACTGATATTTTAAAGAATAAATTATCTAGTCAAATACGCCTTGTCCCCACAACAAGGCTTGCAGAATTCCCAGTTAGGCTGAGGTTTGGAACAAGTACACGTTCAATGATTCCGTTCATTGTTACACAATATTATAGTTCCAACATTTAGGGTCAGTGGGCACCTTGGTACTCTTGGGTATCCATTACCACATTTGTACCAACAGGCATATGGGTGGTCCCATAAATGAGCTGGCCAACTGCACTTGCCTTTGAGCATCTCGATCAGCTTTAGCTTGTTCATGCAGGCAGTCTATGGTTAGGAATCTTAAAGATTTATTTACATAAAACATCCGAAAAAGATTAAATTCCTAATGACTGAGTGAGTGACCTTATATTTTGGACCTCGGGAACGAATATGACACGTAAATCACAATATCATTATCTATAAATTGTTTTGAAAGTAGTTGTAGTTAATTACATTTCCAAACATAGACAAGTGAGCATGCTTAGTAAATAATATATCTATTAGAAAATATATACAATTCCAAATTTCATTTTCAATAGACTAGGTTGTTTTAAACATAAACAAGGCGATCGCTAAAAAGTGTCTCGCCTGGTTGAGCGATCGGTGGTTTCTATCACTCACTACACAAACAACCACTAAGTTCATGGCAGACGCATTGTCATGTCAAACGAACATCACATATTTTCACATATAGCACGGGCACAACGCACGCGCACGCGCATGCGCGCGCACACACACACACACACACAACCAAATGACCACTAATCTCTTCTTCCCGAATTTCATTCAAACGAGACAAAAAACAGAAGGGTTTTCGTACTTTTTACAAGGATGTACGACACTGCAGTTTCACCTTGACTCGAACCGAGCCATTCTGAATGTCTATTGTGTTTAAAGGATTTCCATTCCGCACTTTTACTTTGTCACGCCTAAATCGAAGAAACCAGAATGCGTTTGCGCTTCCTTGACTGGTCCGTGACTCTTGACATCAGATGACCGTTGCCTTGACCCCGAAACAATAGGGATCATGTACTCATTATGGGGAACCCAAATACTAAGTACGAGCTCCATCCATTCAGGTCGAGTTATCATGTTAACGAGCTAAATTTGCTAAAATTATCGTTTTTCATATTTTCAATTTGGTTCTCTGAAATTGACCCCACCGTTTTACAACAAACCAAAAAACAATAGGGTTCCTGTACTCTCCATAAAAGAGCTGTATCGAATTTCGACCTGATCATATCAGGCATTCTGGACTTCTAACCGGAACTTTTGCCTACAGCGAAACCAATAGGGATCATGTACTCATTATGGGGAACCCACATACCAAGTATGAGCTTCATCCATCCAGGTGGGGTCTAGTTATCGAGTTAACAAAGTTGAGCGTCACTACATAACACACCCGCTGTCAAGACCTGCCACCAGATTCCTCTGACTTCATCAAGGAATAAACCGAAAGCAAGATGCTTAGTGCTTCCTTGAACTACCTTCACTAACGTTTCACTTGAAGATTGACTCCCAAGAAAATTGTGGAGACATACTGCTAATATCTTTAGGCTTCACTCCCAGAATGCGTTCAAGCAGGAATAACATAACATCAGACTTTGACCTCTCCTGAGGCTGGATAACACTGGACTGACCCCACAAATAGGGACTAGTACTCTTTAGGAAAACCCACATACCAACCATGAATTGTGTTACCAAGACCAAGCCGAAATTGGTACAGTGTATGAGAAATCAAATTTTTCACACAATTTCATCACAATCGCTAACTCTAAAATGACTTCCCGTCTACACCAACATAATTGGGTTATTGTACGTCCCAATAAAAAAGCTGCATACCACATTTCCAACCTTACAGACCCAGCATTCGGGACTTATCTCTCACAAGATGTGTATATACGTTGTGACCTATAATGACCTCTTCCGTGACCTTGACCTGACCCCAAAACAATAGGGATCGTGTACTCATTATGGGGAACCCACATACCAAGTATGAGCTTCATCCATCCAGGTGGAGTCGGGTTAGGCTCTTCAACAGGCTAACTTGCCCAAATATTCTTTTTCACAATTTCTCATATTTTCCCCCGATGACCCCTGGTCTGGATCAAAAAACAAATAGGGGTGCTTGGAATCATCGCATAGGAAGCTACCACGAAATTTCAACTTGGATTGGACCAACCATTTCTGGACTTCCTCCTCTTCAAAAAAGTTTTATACTTGACCTCTAAGTACCTCAGATGACTATGACCTTACCTTAAACAATAGGGATCGTGTACTCATTATGGGGAACCCACATACCAAGTATGAGCTTCATCCATCCAGGTGGGGTCAAGTTATGCTCTTCATAGCTAAAATTGCTCAAAAATATCATTTTTTCACAATCTCTCATCTTGTCCCATATACCCCTGGTCTGCACAAAGCATAGGGTGTTCGTGCTCCCCATAAGAAAGCTACACCACACAATTTAAACTTGATTGGATCCAACGTTCTGGACATCTCCTCTTTACGAGATTTCCCCAGACTTGACCTCAATGACTTCAGTGGACCTCTGATCTTACCCCAAACCGATAGGGATCATGTACTCATATGTGGAACCCATATACCAGTATGAGCTTCATCCATCCAGGTGGGGTCAAGTTATGCTCTTCACAAGCCATGCGTCACACCCCACACGGCATGACTGCATATGTGTAATAGATTCCCTTGACTTCAGCCAAGGAATCATAATGACTGATTAGGAATCGGTTTAAAACCCGTCGATTCGAGACCACGCCATTAGAATTCCTAAACGCGCGCCCCTAAATCTTAAGGAGGATAGCCTCTAAGGCCTGCAGTACGGGAAACACGATGATTCTCATAAGCGACACGTATATTATCACGCTAGGCCAAGTAGAAATAGGATACTGATCTTACCTTGAAAATCTGCAAAAGGTCTTCCAGCATACAGTGAATAACAAGGATTTAGGTTTACCGCGCAGAACTTGCATGTATATGAATCAGAATGTCAATGGAAGCCTGCAGCTACACTTCATGCTGTAACACGAGAACTGGATAGCTTTATCAAGGCGTAACTACCACGTGCTGTAATATACCACCAAATATCAGTCTACTTCACGCGAATCTAACACGTTGCATGCCTTCCCTCTTTAATTACCTTCGTAATAGCCTACAGCGTTGAAAGCCTGGTAGGCATAAATTCCTGAGGTCGACTGCTCTACGCACTTTCCACCTGAGTGAAGCTGTTTTGCAATGAGTTACTGATGCGAGACTAATATTTCGCCCTGTAGGCGCACCCCAAACAATGCAGAAATCCCAACAGCATTGTCATACATAACAAACCTTATTCAGCCTCTTACTCGATTTGTTCAGTGACATAAAACTAGCCATCGGCTTGGATGCTACGGACGCTTTATTTTTCCAAGCGACACAAGTGTCTGTCGCCGCCGGCCGTCCCACTGCCGTCTTCATTGGCAACTTTTTTCCGGGCTATAACAAAATGACGCTCCAACGCATTATGCAATAAGAACCATGACTTGGCATGCACCCTACATAGTCCGTCATGGGGAAATCTCGAATCTGTTCGAAAGTGTGCTGGTACTAATTTGTTTTTGTACGAAGTATTTTTAGGTCAACAAGCTATTGCGATCGGCATATCATCAATCCATCTAAATATCCAGTGTGGACCTTCCGAGCTCTAATATGTCCGTTCTTGACGGGCTTGTTCCACAAAATCAGGAACAAGGTTGATTTAATCTGGGACATTTTGACGCTCGATGGAGGATTTAAGGGGCATAATGGGCAATTATGTGAATAACGCCTACAAACAACCTACACATCGGGTCGGATTACATGACAGTTGGTCAGTGGTATCAATTGACTAGCTGTACCTGTGGAATGTTCAGAAATTCAACGTCAAAGACCATTAAAGGTGCATAATCAGTGCTAATGTGCTATCAAGTATTTGTCGCCAAATTCCGCCTCTTCCCACAGATTAGGTAAATATTAATACTGGTCAGTGTCTCATTCCGGTGTACCTATGGCGTGGAGTACCATAATTCTAGGCCAAAGATCAATCGAGGGGGCACAATGAGTTTTTGTGTGCAAAATGCAGGATGCATTTCTCCCTACAGATCAAGTGGATTGTAATGATACTTGTGGGGTCAGTTTTTATGGACCAGTGGTACCGATGGCGGGCCTGAACAATCACCCGCACGTGCTTTTCTTGTGAACGGGAGTATACCTCGTCTCAAATCCATCCCTTAGACTTGAATGAAGTCCGTGCTAGTCGTATGTCCCCTCTCGTGCTGGGCAGTTCAATGATTACCGAGCCAGTAGAAATCACCGGGCAGTCCAACAATAGCTGGAGGAGTGATTGTCAAAGATGAAAAGTGGAAAGCGAGACCAAGCTTAAAAAACTGTAAAATTGAAATGTAGCATTCTATATCAAACGATTGACGCCAAGATTTACACGACCAGTGTACTTTACACATGGGACAGAGCATAGGCATAACACTCTTGCTTTTCCCGCACTCAAAAGTTTTTTTTCCCCCTTGATTGTCATACAAAGACTATTGACTGTTAAGGAAATCATGACTATCGAATATCAAAGCCCATAAAAATCATGCGGTGTCATCACAATAGGCCGGGAGAGGTTGTGGCGTGGCCACGAGGCCCCTCGGGCTGCACTCCGTTGGGCGTACAAGTCTAATCAACTCCAGGTGAAAGGTTAAAAGTTATTTTAGTTCATTGAAGATCAAACAGTGAAATTAGCCCTAAACTGGGTAGTATATGTTTGCCTGATGCTAGGCAATAGTCGAAGAATGTTATCTGATTATATGAAAAACTGCAATTTGAGAGGCGAACTCTTGAATGTTCTGGACACTAGGTAATACAAATTCTCGAACAATGTTTTACACATTTTAAGTTCCATCTCCTCAAACAATGAAGGCTAGGCCTATCACAGACTCACAATACTTGTTCTGTGAACAATGTTAACCATACTCGTACACAGTGCTATTTGTATGTCTAGAGACATTGGACCTTTACACGAAAGTGGAAATACTCCATTTTTTTTTATTGTAACATAAAACGTATGGCCTAGCACAACCCATCGGATACGGTCGGACGGTTGGACGGTCTAAATTGCGTCCTAGCCAGTAGCTAGTCCTGGACCTTTTGATGGATAAGTAAAACACTCTCCCCTTTACACACATCCTCCACTGCAAAGAAAAACTGACGGGAAGCATAGGCTAGGATTCCATATGCGTATGCGGGTCCGGTACGCATGTGAAAAGTCGCCAATTTACGTGAACTGAGCGGGCGGCCAGTGTCTGAATATGCTCCTATCTAGTTTGCAAAGATATAGATATTGGTTCCACAAAATATATAAATAAGGCAAACCAACACTGATAGGCGACAATAAGGCACTGATATCCAATGCGTATCCCGGGATGCGTATCAACCGCGCATGAATTCTATGGAATTATCTCCTTCAAAAAGCCAAGCAAAGCCAAGCAACGACAATAATATAATAATAATAAACTAGCTTATATAGCGCAAACTCCACCAAAAGAGTTGTTCAATGCGCTTTATGGGGTGCTGAGGTGCAGTGGAAAATTTAGGACTGGGAAAAAGAAAAGTTTTCAGATGACGTCGGAAAAGATCAATAGAATCAAGGGACTTCAAATAAACAGGAAGGGAGTTCCATAAGCGGGGAACTATTTCATAAGCTCGGTCACCATAATGTTTTGGTTCGAGACCTGGGAACCTGAAGTTTATGTTTGACGATGGGAGCGAACATCTGTGCTGACTGTTTGCGTAGCAAAGTATGTAAATAGGCTGGAGTACCAGTTTTGATAGCACGAAATGCAATGATGAGAACCTTATAGGCGATACGCTGAGGAATAGCCACCCAGTGTAGCTCTCTCAGAATAGGGGTAACATGTGTAATTCTTAACCCTGCAAACTACACGGGCAAGTTTGTTTTGAATCTTTGTATCCGCGTTTGGTTAGTGGAACCCCCAGCAGTAGAGAATTTACATAGTCAAGTCGACTCGAAATTACGGCATGGATAAGTTTCTCAGTTGCTGGCCTGTCAAGATATTCTACGTGCCCACACAACGTCTAATGATGAACATCATAGACTTGCATATCATATTGAATTGATGATCCATAGTTAAGTGAGTGTCCATGTACAAACCAAGATTTCAATATGCATGGATTGTTGCATTTTTACGGTCTTTTCGCATAAATTTACAGTGTTTTCTCTCTTCTGAAACAAACGTTCGTTCCGTAAATATGTGATCTCACATCCAGCCCGGACCCCATACCATCTATCGTAACAGCCTAATGGGGGCTGTCTGTGGAAGCTGGACTAGGGTTTTCAGTGGATGTTTATCACAACCAGCAACGCAAACGCCGGGAATTAAATACAAATCAATCAAATACGCTAATGTACAACATAATCAACACCGGGCATGTATCTGTTTTGAAATTGTATATAACTGGACATGTGCAGGTGGGTCAACCGTCGACGTGTCTATTCCGGAGAATTTTACCTTGTGGACCTCATTTAAAGGAAGGACTTTCAATCAACTCCATTTGACCGCTGGTGACTAAAAATGACCTTACCTGACACTTGTTAAGGACCATCTGTAGTCACCATCAAGTTTCGTTCAAATAGGCTACGACGAAAATCGCGAAAAATTATGTAAATTTTAACACCTCCTGTGACCTTGAAATGAACTCCATGATTTTCAGACTAACAACAGTACACAAATGTCTAAAATCGCAAAACTGAACCCACAAATTTTACCATTGTGACCTTGAAACACCGTCATGTTTCTCGGGACCAATTTTTGTCCCTACTCACCAAGTTTCATGTCGGCGACGGCGGCGAACATGACGAACGGATCGATGGACAGAGAAACGCGATGACTGTTTCAGCGGGTAAGGCTGCACCCACAGTTGAAAATCAACTGAGGTCCAGGCAGGACTGCTGACCACCTCTTCATCATTGTCCCCAGAAAGAGGGTCAGAATGCTGAAGTCGGTTGCCTTCAAATTTGCATTTTCCTGAGAACCTAAATTGAGCAGAGTTCAAAATGCGGAGATCCGTCCGACAGCGCAGGTAATGTATCTGGGCATGTAGATCTTGTATGCATGTACTGCTACGTTACATTGATTTCCGAGAGCCTTCGGCAAAAGCGGCCTGTTGATTGTATCGCTCCAGCGACACATCATTAAGCACAGTAACACGATATCACCGTTTCCGTCTGTGTGTGGAAGTCACTTACCTTGAAGTTAAACACGTTTGAACTGGTCTGGCCTCCGGCGGGTAATCACATGCACTTGAACGCACTTCGACTCCATAAAAATAGACAAAGCCTCTATCTCTGTGAGTGACGGTAGCTTTATAACCTACCACACCAAAAAAACCAAAACAATTGCCGCAGCCTACTAGTTTCGCCCGTGTCTTGACTCGAGCAAACTCACGGAATTCAGTCTTGCTGCTGGAGTATTCCACGAACACTTTATAGGCCAATACGGTCTAATAAAGGCCTATAGTTCCCACGTGTATTCCGGAATGTCGGAAGGCAATAGCCTCAGCTCCCCAGACAAGCGAACACTCATAACAGGAATACTATGCATAGACCACTGGCGCAGCCATGAATTTTGATTGGGGTGGCCACTGGTAGATGACTGAGCGGAGCGCCACCATTGGTTGACGCTATGCGTCCAATAATTTTTAGCTCACTGGTTGAGCTATTGTAACATGTCACTCTATCTATCTATCTATCTATCTATCTATCTATCTATCTATCCAGTGTGTTTAACAATTGCTTTGGCTGCCAAACAGTCATTCTGTGATGGATTCGAACCAAACTTGTACACAATGTTTATGGACCAATGAGACTTGTTTGACTTTGTGAAGTCAGGTCAAAGGTATAAATTGGGCGTATAGGCCATTATGTGTAAAAATTTCAAAATGTAACTCCTCCTACAAATTTTGGTGCACAGTGCGGATGTTCGGTTCATAATGATGGTTAACAGCCGCTACATGGTTCGGGGTGTCAGGAATTTTCGGTCCAAGGTCCCACTTGGGCCCGGTGGCCCATTTTATGAAATTTCACAAATAGTACTTGAAATTCATCTCCTCCCACAAGATTCAATGATGTTCTTCAAAGTTACATGTAATGGTCCTTGGTGGGGGACACATAGGCGTGTTCGGGAATTTTGGGCTCAGGCCCCAGTTTGTGCCCTAGGATCAATGTTCTGAAATAGGCCCAGTGTGAGCCCTAGAGCCCCTAATGTGGGAATTCCAAAAAATGTTTCCTCCTCTCCGGAATTCTGTTGCTCCCGCAGTGCTGGCATCGGTAATAATTGATGGTCCAACAGCCGTACCCTTGGAATTTTGTCCAAGGTCCTACCTGGGCCCGTGGGCCCATTTCATGAAACTTCACACAATGGTAAGTGAATGTATCGCCTTCCAAGAGCTTCAATTGATTTTCTTACATTTAACGAGTTACATGTAATAGTCCTTGGGTAGAGGGCCATTGGAAGTGTTTGGGAATTTTTAGCCCAAGAGCCCAATATATGGATTCTGCAAAATCTTGTATCTCCTACGAACTTTGGTGCACAGTGCTGATTGTTCGGTCATAATAGGTCTAAACAGCGTACCTTCGGGGTGTGTCATGATTTTCGGATCCAAGGTCCCACTTGGGCCCAGAGGCCCATTTTTATTAAAGTTTCACACAATAGTACGTGAAAATGCATCTTCACTCCACAAGATTCAATGATGTTCTTCAAAGTTACATGTAATTGTCCGTGGTGAGGGCCAATAGGTCGGTGTTTTCGGGAAGTTTGGGCTCAAGGCCCAGTTGGGCCCTAGGATCCATTTTCTGAACTAGGCCCAGTGTGAGCCCTAGAGCCCAGCAATTGGAATTAACACAAAATGTTTCTCCTCTTACGAAATCTGTTGCGCAGTGCCTGGCAATTCCGGTCATAATGATGGTCTAACAGCCGTACCCTTGGAATTTTGTCCAAGGTCCTACCTGGGCCCGTGGGCCCATTTCATGAAATTTCACCCCATGGTACTTGGCAAATGCCATCTCCTTCCACGAGCTTCATTGATTTTCTTACATTTAACGAGTTACATGTAATAGTCCTTGGCTAAGGCCATTGGAAGTGTTTGGGAATTTTTAGCCCAGAGCTCATTATGGAATCGGCAAATACTTGTCCATCTCCTACAAATGTATGTTTTGCTCAGTGGGGGCCTGATGTTTTTCAGGTATACTGATGGTCTAATAGCTGTACCTTCAGGGTGCCCAGGGATTGAGAACCCAAGGCCCAGTGTATGTGGCCCTGCGACCATATGTGGAATATGTATTGACTGCTAAGACAGTCTTGGGCCATATGAAGATCATGGTCAAAAGTCATGAAGGTGCAATAGGCCATTGTTAATCTGCGCTTTGGATATGATCTTGAACATTTCTCACATAGGTAATTCGTATTGGGCATTCGTGCAGGTGAAGCTACAGCACAATTGGTGCTTTAGTTTATTTTTTTTGCTGAAAGCTGTCCAGCTTGCAGGAAACGGCACTTCCCGTGCAATTTCAGGCAGTTAAGGCTTAAGCAACTTTCCTTAATTAGGCTAAGTATGGAATAAGAGAAAACAAATATCAACTGACAAATTGCAAAATATCATCGGAACATATTTTTTTTTTTCTAATGTAGCCAACATCAGACCCGTAGCCAAGGGGTCGGTCGATCCCCCCAGCTGACTGGAAGTCCACATTTTCGCCATTGAAATCCAATTAAAATCAGCCCAAGAATCCACCATAACGCACCGTTCAACAACTTCATTTCAACAAATTCCGGGAAGCATTCCTTCGGACTGTCGGACCCCTCTAATGGGGCGCGCCCGCGTCGTGCTGCGCCCTGCTGGCAGCATTCGGTCCACTTCTTAGGGGGAGATCACCCCACTCATTGGCTGGCTACGGGTGTGAACAGGTTTTGCCCTGTGGAACCATGATAAATTCAATCATGGGTTGAGCATAAAGTCCGTTTTATGGGCAAGGGCAATTTGCAGAGGAGATTCGCCACAATGTGCAATGCCACTTTGTTCTTGCCTTTTCGCGCGCGCGGGATACTATTATGGTGACAGTGGTGGTCAAAACTCAAAAGTATACTCTCGTCTTGGCACTGTCACTGCCGACAGCTTTTCAAAAATAATGATAAAAGGGCTGTTCCCACTAGTGCGATACGATACCATACCGATACGACGATAAATTTATCGGTACGTTCGAAATTAAAAGGGGTAATTTGGTCATAGGAGTGTTCCACACTAGTACATAACGATACGATATTAAATTTTTATTGGACGAAAGTTTGAAATATTTTCACTTTCATCGTACGATAAATTTATCGGATGCATAAATTGCGCATGCAGTGATACACTTGCGCAATTCACTGGATAGTATGAAACGCCAATCGGGCTATTGGGGGGTTTTGATGATAAATCAAATCAGGGGTTTTTATCGAAGTATTGGGCAGTGGCGTATACAGGGCAAACATTGCCCTCTGACTGAGCTGCTCGGCCCTAATTGCCGCCATATATAGGGCCTAGAAAACATGATTTTATTCAATCCATGATTGCCCTACTCATATACAATGTAGCGTGACCGTGGAGAGCCTGGGGGGCTAGTGGCGTTGTTGTGTCGACGTCCACTAAGATCATGTAACATGCAAAGGCAGTAGATATGCCTTGAGTGCGAGTGGCTGGGTGAGGGGTGTTGTGGCCGTTTGAGAGGGGCCGGGAGGCGGTAGACTTTCTTAGGTGGGAGGTGTACGGAAGTTTCCTCGAGGGGATCCGCAACCTGACGTATTGACGGAAACTCCACCCTAACCCCATGTGAAGAAAGCGGCGGGAAATAACAGTAGGTCAGTAAGGTCCAGTCAGATAACTGTAAATCAGGCATGTGCCCGCCTAGTTGAGCGTGATGTCTCCACGACTAGAGAAAAGGCTGTAACTGCTGTCGCTCACTTTTAACATTGGTCGCATAAACACTATTTCACGTCTCCTACAAGTACAGGGATATACACAAGCATCGAATTGCTTTGAAATTACAATTTTGATATTCAAAATGTCTGCCGACCAAGCAATTCCATCCACCCCTGAGTAGACAAAAGGGGAAAACGTGTACTTTTCCCCCAACCACCCGCCTCCTTCTCTGTCTTTAAGCCACACTATTGTTCCGATAAAATTATCTTACGACATTTTTATCGCACAAGTGTGAAACATTCCAATCCGATAACACTATCCGTTCGACGTATCGTAGCGCAATAGTGTGAACACGGATATGCGTACGGCCACGGGAGTAGAATAACGTAATAATCATGCTTTGTATATCTAAGCCCACAGCAACGAACTTCAAGGAAAAATAAATCTGTTCATATTCCTAGACCAAGCGCATCGTAAACTCTTAGGTAGCTTGCCAAACATCACTCCCCATTTCTCCCACTGTACCCTCTCCTCTGCTGGCTAGAAATCTTTATGTGGTAATCCTGACAATTGACACCTTAAAACCAAACCATTGAAGACTAAAACCCAACATGTGGAACCACTCTTTCTGGGTCACCAGCCCAGACTAAGCGTGGATGTGTTGACAGACAAATCATGTTCCCTCTGCTCTGCTTACCGAGACCTGCTGACAGATTTACACTATTTACACTACAACACTATTGCTGCCAGCTAGGGAGTCATGTAAACAGACCTCTCTCACGAGAGCTCAAAGGGAATGTGTAAATTGAGGTAAATAATTGGATTTAATTAAATCTAATCACACTATGCAATACAAAAATGTAACTCAGTCTAGCAATGTAGCATGCACCATCCACCCACCAAGTTCCAACCTGATCGCATGTACGGTTTAGAAGGTATAAGTGAAAGTGACAAACAGAACAGACGAACGAACGAACAAAGGAACTAACTAACGAACGAACGGACGGAGATACATGATGGACTTGTAGAGCTGCTTCGCTGCAAGCTTTAAAAAAAGCAACTATTGGTGGCAATGCTGACGCTCTCCGCGACAAGATCCGGCTATCTCTATTTATACGGCTCTGTACTGGGGACAATAGCCAAAGGGCGCCATTTTTTTTACTAGCTACCGCAAGTTGTAATTTAGCGACACAATTGGCACTAGACATGTACATGCCGGTTAACCGCCCACGTACTTGTGCATCCCCACAGAAAGTACGGTCTACCCCCCTCGTTTAGATAAGCACATTAAATCATTTCAATTTGGCCTCCTTGACTTTGAAAGCCATAACTAAGCCTAGCTCTATCCGGAAGTGCACCAATTGCCACCATGGGAGTTTGCGCTGCTAAATGCAGTTGTGTAGTTCTCTGATTTATTTAAAAATACACGACTGTTAGAAAGAGAGGAAACGAACATATCAACTCAGTCACAGGTATCGTTATTATTCCTCTCTGCTGCATGAGAGACACCATTCTTTGAATCACACTTGTCCGTTAGACTCTACAGGCCTACGAGGATCAATACAACTGGCCTGTCGGCAGTCAGCTACGATCAAGTAACGGGCATAGTTTCACAGCTGAATTCATTTATTACTACTTAACTATATCAGAGGGTTAGCTCAGTAAGTCGGGGCTAATTATCCCCGCGACCCCCTAATACAATAGCACTTAAAAGGAGAAACAATATGTGGGAGGAAAAAATAGGTCTACTCACATGACCTAAAGGTCAGTGAAGTAGAATCCGTCTTTGAGTGTGGGGGGACACAGTGTCGTACCCAGAATTTCATTGAGTCTACTATCTCAGGAGCGGCCACAGTTGGCGCGGAGCGGACGTGATTTTTTTTTTTTAATAAACCCCTCCGATCGCAGGAAATGGTCATTCCCTGTCCCTGATGGTGCATTTAGTACGTCATATATTTTGATGTTTTTATGATGATTTTCTGATAATGGTGTTACAACCTCTTTCACATACGCCACCCCCCCCCCCCCCCCCATGGAGTTCATCCTCCCACCGATAAAGTCGTGAATTGGTCATACTAGGTAGCGTAAACACTTCATTCAACTGTTTGGCCAATGTGGCGTCCAGCCTACAGTGACCATGTCTGTCGACTCAAGTGTTCTGGTCGCTGGTGACATGACGGCTCCTAGTGTTCGTATTGGATGGTGCACATAACAGTGGCGTACGCACGGCGGGGGTCAGAACCCCCTCCCCCCCCCCATGACCCAAGTGATCGATAAATTTCCAACACAAAAACTTGGTTTTTGCAGTTCAGCAGCATGACTCTAGGGGCCCATAAATTATACTTATTTGCCAAAAGGGGGGTGAGGCCGTTTATGAGGGTGCACCTTCCTTGGGTTCCGAACTTCCTAACTCACCCCCCCCCCTCCCACGCTACTGGCATATATAAAGTTTAGTATCTAAGCGGAGCGCCACTATAATAGGTTGGCGCGGATCGTAGCAAGAATTTTCTCGTCTGTCAGATGGCAGGAACGGCACTTTCCAAGCTTAATGGCAGTAACCGCAGCCTCAAAACTGATAATGATTCTGAAAAGATTCGCCTGGATTTTTGAAGTTTCGCTTGAACTTCAGCATTATGAAAAAAAAAACGCTACACACACTAACATTATTCACATTTTTCGGGCCTTTGATGGAAAAGATCTGGCCAGTCAGCAAATATTTGGTCATTTTTTCACTTTTGCCTTTCCGTGAAACTACTGAGCCTGTTCGTTTTGCCTACATTCTGTCCAAACGTGTCTTTTGTCTTCTGACACGTGTATCAGCTTTTAGACAGTTTCATGGCACTTTCCCTACCAGCGGTTAAAGGGTTTATACGCAGGGCCGTAGCGAGCGGGGGGTGTGGGGGGTGTCACACCCCCCTAATAATTTCGGTCTGTCGGCAAAAAGGAGAAAGAGGAAAGAAAAGAAGAGGAAAAGAGGAGAGGAGGAGAAGAAGAGGAAAAGAGGAGGGAGAAAAAGAAGAAAGAGGGGAAGGGAAAGGAAAGGGAAGTAAGGGAGTGAAGGTGAAGACGGGATGGAATGATGAATATAAAGCAAAAACGGAGCCAAGACTTTATTATTGGCATTTCGACTCCTGGCTCTTCATCTAATTGCCCCATTCAGCGTCGGCAAGATAATGGCACACCGGCAAACATATATTGTGCGGACGGCCCGTCGCGTCGGTGTAATTGGACGAGTGACCGAGTCTGTCGGCAATTCGGCAAAAGGGGGAATAAAGGCGTTAGCGTTTACATTTTATTTCCATGAGACTGACACTTCTTGAATGTTTTTTGTTTCTGGTCCTATATTCCAGAGATACATAAAAAAAAATCAAGCCATTTGCTGAAAACAATTAATAAAGAATTTCTCAGATGAACATGAAACAGTCCGGTTTTAGGCTGGGAATCATGCGAGCGGCTGAGCTAGGCGAGCGATAGAGGGCACCCCCAGATCAAAAAATTCAGGCAGGAAACTACCCAACTTTGGGCACAGAATAAGTTAAAATCTGGTTAGAGATACCATAATGCATAAGTGGAAAGAAGAAGTACTAAATGGCCGAGGCTTGCCGTCAATTGCAACCATTGAGTGTCAAATTTTCGCGCGCTTCGCGCGCGTGTGCATTGATGATCTGCAATCATATACTCACGAGCTGCAGTATGGCAGCATTGTTTTGGAAATCGGGCAAAATTTTTGGGCGTCCAAATTGAAAGGGTCCCGCGTACGTGGTGAGCGGGTCGAGTAATTACTGAACGCCCAATTTACTGAGAATGTTGCACCAGATTGCATCTGAGGACGTTTCAATATTCAAAATTTTCCAAAGGGGGGGGGGGACACCCCCTCCCCTTAGACCCCTCCCCATATCAGTCACCAGTGCCAGATCCGTCGGCAAAAACATAATCTCTACACCCCCCCCCCCCAATCATCAACCCTTCGCTACGCCCCTGTTTATACGATCTGAATCTAAATCAAGTAATCACGGTTTGATTCGATTTCTTCCTCACCATTCCCCTCTGACTACGGGTTTACGTGAGATAGTATGACCAGTGGAAAGCACTTAGCAGTATGGTACAATTAAACGATTAGATTGACCTGATGCAATCTATACATAATCCTCGAAGAGAGCAAATCTACAAGGGAGAGGGGGTCCCCCTAGCAATAGCGACATTTTTATATAGTTGCAGTACAATTTGAATTGTGTTTTTC
This sequence comes from Sclerodactyla briareus, assembly GCA_026419785.1. Lineage (NCBI taxonomy): Eukaryota > Metazoa > Echinodermata > Holothuroidea > Dendrochirotida > Sclerodactylidae > Sclerodactyla > Sclerodactyla briareus. The sequence continues at coordinate 181,870 of JAODTK010000456.1, forward strand.
TTTGGAGAGGGGGCCAGGGGTCGTAGTGGGCAGGTTGGCAAGTTTTCAAATATCGTATGACTGTGACCGCGGACCACTGTTCCGTGGTGAGAAGGGTTTGGGCGACTGCGACCGCGGACCACTGTTCGTGGTGAGAAGGGTTTGGGCGACTGCGACCGCGGACCACTGTTCCGTGATGAGAAGGGTTTGGGCGACTGCGACCGCGGACCACTGGTCCGTGGTGAGAAGGGTTTGGGCGACTGCGACCGCGAACCACTGTTCCGTGGTGAGAAGGGTTTGGGCGACTGCGACCGCGGACCACTGTTCCGTGGTGAGAAGGGTTTGGGCGACGGCGACCGCGGACCACTGTTCCGTGATAAGAAGGGTTTGGGCGACCTGCGACCGCGGACCACTGTGCCAATATCACAGTAACAACGACCCACAGTCACCCACTACTGTACCTGGTAGGCCTACTCATAACCTACCCAATCAGTGTGGAAGTTCTCACTGAACTGCATGGATGGACTGATTTCTTAACACATGTTAAAAGCATAAAGGTGTTACTGAGACTATTCGAAGGTACTGAACACTTGTGATGTTCGCTAACCCCCACTCCTTCCAACAACGTGTCCTCCACTGGCATACTATTGAAACTACATTGATATGCCTTCCGAGCGGCAAAAACAGGGCCTTAGGCTCGCCTCATCTGTAATGATGTCTAGTAGACTACTGTTTATTATAGGTCTGGAATATGACCCCCCACAGCTGGTCCGACGAGTTGTTTTAATTTCGGCTGCGTGCAAAGAGAGGTGTCACTACGTTTTTGACATTCCCCTCATTCCCCCTCTCTCCTCTAGGATTTGAATTCCATGAAAAGCTCTCGGTCCGAGCTTAGGTCACTTACTATTAAAAGTGACTGAATGTTTACGGAACGGGTATGTTACATTGTTACTTAGAAAGTAAACAAAACCAGACATAGCTCACGGAATCATAGGCCTACGATGTCGTTACTATCACCTTGAATGCACATTGACACAATGCCTTTTCACTATTTAGTAGGACTTCTCATGCAAGTGGTCAAACATCATGGCCTGTTTTACTTTAGAACATGAATTTTACTAATACAGGTGACCTTTCTTGACCAACTCTGTGTCGTGTTATCCGCATCGTTATACGAAAGTTTCCTATTCGCACTTCTTCGACTAAAATGAAAAAAAAAAATTATATCACAATAATGAGTCTGGATTTGTTTGAATTCCGCGACAACTTAACTTAGCAACTCGTCTCACCCAAAGACTGCCGATAAAATGTACTGGCACTGCACTCGGCCCGCCTTGCGCCATGCAAGTCCCCAGTGCAGTGCTGGAGTGCCTACTGAGCAAGGACTCCTGCACCTGGCGCGCCACATTGAAACTCAACTGCTCACACTACTGATCGCCCCTAATGTGTCGTAGGAGTTGCGAGGTGGAATCCTAGTCTCCTACTAAACAGCTGACCATTAAAAATACAAAGAATGTGGTCTATGCTACAGATCGTGGAATGGTATTTGATTATTTAAATAAATTCCATATTTTGCGGGACTTTGGCACAAGGCCTAGGCCGAAAGTTACTGCGTCTGCAGTGCTTGAATTGCAATGTTGTATTTAAAAATATTATTTAAACACTATTTAGTGTTATCTGTTCAAATTAAGCCAACTCACACTGTAGTCTGCGTCTGTACAGAAACACAAGAAGCAACCAATGTGCTGTAGCTCGAACCCAAGCAAATGCTCATATATTTCCTTTAGAATTTCACAAGGAGCATTATGACTCCGGTGTAAGTGGGATGCTGTTTGTTTCTTTAGTTTCTTGATCTATCCTCGATGTGGTCCATGATTAGCTCAGCACCTCACCACACACACACGCGAAACCCCACTCCTTCCAACAACTCGTCCTTCGTGTGCCCCACCAGAGACACGAATTCTTGACCTTAGCCTCACAATCTGTCCTTCCTTGTGAACAAGTTAGTGTCCAAGTCCTGGAAGTAGTGACGCACGATGTTGTCGTAATTTAAGTGAACAATTAAAAGCGAAGTTTTAGTCGAATACCTCGTGAAAGTTCCTTCTCTTCACAAAGGCAACTACGGTAGCGACACAATTAGTTCTATTATGGAGGCCTTATACAATACCTAAACATTCAGACACTATATCTGAAGAAATGGACGTGGACTCCCTGTGGACATCTTTTAAAGACACTATTGCATGAATGCCATAGATCACACATACCCTCAAAACTCAGTGCTCCTACTAGCCTAGCAGCCCTTGGTAGTACGAACGCAACCACAAGAGATATCGTAAAAAAAATATAATAATAATAAGGAATATAAAAAAAAACGCCTCTACAAAAAAGCTCGAAAAGCTGATAACTGCCCCATGTTGTGGAACAAGTTTAAACGTCACAGGCGCCAAACGGACCGTAAGATAAGAAGGCAGTATAATACTATATTAAAAATGTCATAGGTACAGCCTGCAGTCTGAGAATACCAAGCCATTCTGGAACTTCATCAAGTCTAGAGACAAGAAGTGTTGGCATAGCCCCATTATCTATTGCAGGACGCACTATTTCAAACGCTAAGGAGGAGGCAGAAGCCCTAAACCGTCAATTCTGTTTTTTACGGATGAAGACCTCTTGAACACTGCCTGTTATTAGCAACAGATCTGTACCAGACCTAGGTCTACCCTTGTTACTGGCACTACGCTGGTGCTGAGAAGCTCCGGACTGGTTTGAGCTGGTTTGAGCTATAAAAAAAAAATCACACCAAATTAAGCGTCTATTTTAGACTTTAGTCAAAGGAATTTCTCAATCATGACAGTGCGTGTGTGCGTGTGTATGTGTGCGTGTGCCTGGTGTGTGTGTGTGTGTGTGTGTGTGTGGTGTGTGTGTGTGTGTGTGTGGTGTGTGTGTGTGTGTGTGTGTTGTGTGTGTGTGTGTGTGTTGTGTGTGTGTGTGTGTTGTGTGTGTGTGTGTGTGACACCTGGCTTGTTACCACGAATTACTCGACCCCATACACCTTGGTGGATCAAGTTTCATAATTCGGATGTGAGGTGTTCACCCTGATGAGTACATGTACGCGTTTGGGGTTAGGCCAAAGGTAATCTGAGGTCAACAAACTTCAAGGCAGTCAAGTTATCACTAAGCCTCTTGGCTTTCTGTTTGGTTTTGTTGTTAGTTTTGAGTTCACTGTATGGTTGGGATGAGTGAGTGGAAACAGCTTATTGCCTAGCCAAGGGATTTGGAATGTTATTTTTTATAAATTGAAAAAAGTAGTGTAGTTACACAAATTGATTGGATTGATTGGAATGGTAGTTCATCTGCGAAGTAAATTCCACCGTTTTTGAAGCCAGATGGTGCGGCCAGAATCAAATACACTCCTCTAATACACCCTGGTAAAGAAATCTGTCCCAGCTAGTAAGGCGCCAGTGGAGGAGTGTTAGCCATGGGGGGGGGGGCTAATTCTGCACCCACCGGGCCAAGATTTCATTCACAGATTGCTGGAATACGTGCGGTTTTTTAAAATGCAGTGAGCATGTCCTTAAACCTCAGAAGGCCAGATACCTGTGCACTGTGAAGGTCACACACAACTTGTGTAGGCTGGAATAGGACCAAAGTGGGACAACTATACAACAGACCAACAGTTATATTTAAGGTGATGGTAAATTTGATGAGAAAGGTTATTTAACGTTTATGCAAATCCACAGCATTAAAATTTTCACAACGGAATTCAGATTTGTTCATTCGAGTACTGACTTCAAGAATCACACATTTGCTGCATATCAACTTATATGACTTCAAAAAACCTTGGATGAAAATATTAATCATAATGACTATTTATGTATTTAGCACACCATGTGGATTGAGGTAAATTGAACATTTCATGCGGTTATAGTATTGGCCCGGCTCGGCCTCGGCCTTGGCCTCGGATGCAGCGGCCTCGACTACAAACAAAGGGATATAGGGTATGATGTACGCTCTGTCCATCTTTTATGTAATAATCAAATGCCACGAGTCCCACGACACTGACAAAAAATTTAGTTCACACTACCCACTGAACTTCAGGAGGGTAAATTAATCGGAAAAACATCACGGAAACTAAAAAAAGGTACGCGCAGGGTTACATAATATTATAAACACATGGGATATGGAAACCAATTCAAACAATGAGTGAACAGTAAAAGAACCAAATACAAAGAAGCTAATTGAACTAAAACTAAAACTAGAAGACAAATCAGCACCATATGCACGAAAATAAATAGGTAATATGACAATTAGGACACGGGAAATTCGAAACAATATAAAAAGGAATGAACGCAAGTAAAAATAAACCTATAGGGAATAGAGATAAACCAATAAACGCGCTTATTGCTGTGAAACTGAGTCGATATCCTACTTCCTTAACCCACCTTGTCGGGTGGTTCAAGCGTAATGTATTTGACCAGTCTTCGAGTCTGTATCTCATGTCTGCAAATTCTCTATTTTAATGAGGCAAAAATACTAACACAGTGGCGAGACGGCGCCGGGGGACCGGCGCCCGTCGCCCCCTTCCCCCCCCCCCCCCTCCGCTTGCGCGCCTATGCCGGTGGCCAACCCAGGCTTGCAGATGCAGTAAAAAAACCCACCCCCCCATCCATTGATCGGTCCGGTGTTGCAACCTCTATATGAAGATTTTGTTTATAAAATTCACGAGTGTAACAAGTATAAAAAAGAAAGTGAGAAATGCTGGAATTTCATTGGAATCTCGGAACCCCCCGCCTTTCACCTCAAACACCTGTACACGATTGTCCTCGAGAGACAACAACAGGGAAAAAGATTGAAGAGTGAAAACAAACCATCGTAGGTTTCCAATGTTTTCTTTCAGTCTCTCTCTCTAGTCACGACTCAAAACTGGGGAAACTGGGGGCCAAGACCGTTGAAGTTTGGGGAAAAATTCCAATAATCCCTGCATGTGCGTAGTTACATTGCCCAAATAAATAATCATAACACGGGGTCAGGTAATTTGCCAATCTTCAAAAAAATGTCTGATTGAACGGAAGGATTGCAAGTAATCATCAGCCTTTCTATCAGCACTAGGCAGCATGTGACACCCTGATCGGAGGAAATAGGTTAGCCTGGTAGCGTAGCATGCGGTGGATGTCTAACTGAACTAACCAATCTCTAACTGTCGCTGTAACAATCGCGCATTGCTGAATGTGCATGTACTAAGGAAGTGCTACATATAAGTAAACACGGAAGTTGACGGAACAGCTGTGCTTCTATTTACCTCGTACAAATAATCAGTTCACTCGCTATAACCGTAGGCCGGCAGAATTCCACCAGAGTCGGTATGAGCCTATTTGTTCAACTATAACAGTATATTTGGATTATGCACTAAAGACGCCTACAGCTTCTCAGTTGCATAAAATACTGTGTTTGACCCGGCGTTTTCTGCATTTGCAATTGTAACGAACCTTGTGTTTTTTTCGACATTATTGCTTCATTTCCGTCTAGTGACAAAATAAACCTGATGTGGACACAGAGGCGTACTCTTGTGTTGATATGTCATGTATCTGGGACCCGGATTCCTTTGGCGTTTACCCCAAAACATTTAATAAAGTTATGTCCCGCCAATAATAACTAATAACAGTCTCGGCCGCAACATAAGGAACAAGTTGGGCTGACTAAAATTCATGTTGGGGAAAGTTATATGGTCATGCAATTAATTGAATATGAAAAAAATAATTCGTTGAGGGCCAACTGCAGGAAGATTTATAAAGAGGCTAAAATTAACTGGAGAAAAACGGAATGCGTCCAGTCCAAACCCGAAGTTCATACATGTTCCGTTACGGAGTTACGTTCCTTTAAGTTCGTGCATGTGTATTGGGACAAGATCGAAGAGC